>KZ825804.1:62100-280868 GCA_003184645.1 Aspergillus ellipticus CBS 707.79 | reverse complement strand
TTTTTTTTTTTTTTTTTTTTTTTTTGCCCTCTCATGTGTGCGTACGGAGTATCTTGGATGGTGTTGTGTGGTGGGTGGGTGCATGGCCGTTAGAAACTCTTTCTTTTTTTTCCCTTTTCTTTTCAGGGAAGGGGGGCGGGTGTCTCACTTTACTTGTACTCTATCTTGTATTAGGTAGGTAGGTACTTTCTACTTAGGTACTTATCGAGTAGCTAGCTTAGTACTCAACTTAATTTGACTATCGTATCTGACAGATTATCTGCTGCTAGTAGGAAGTTAATATCTGTGTGTGTGTGTGTGTGTGTGTGTGTGTGTGTGTAAGTATAGCTGTACTGGGGGCAGATGTATCACTACCTACATAGGTACATACCTCAATGTACCTACCAAAATACTAGTTCACTACCTACATACCTAGGTACATACCTAGGTACATACCTACGCAGAAGGAATGAATGGGTTAATTTATTTTATTTTAGAAGGGTGAAGTACCCAAGTATCTACTACAATACTTAACTTGGTGCGACAGAGATACCTACCTACCTTAGCTATTTAAAGTAAACCCTACAAGATCGACCGACCGACTGACCATCCGATTACCAATGCATACCTACCTACCTACCTACCTACCTACCTTACCTAAGTACCTACCCTAGGTAATCCGTCAAGTAGATCCAGCCTAGCGTGATCCAGCACATACCAAAAGCATGAACCATGCAGCATGCAGCACGCGGCATGTGGGAAGTAAAGCATGTAAGAAATAAACCAACAGGCTCAAAACTCCGATCCGATGTACCCGACGACCAGATTTCACGCGATGAACCCATCATGATGCAGCCGCGACCACCGACTACACACCAGAGTCCGATAGAGGGGTAATCTTGGATCTTGGTTCTTTTGCACGTTGTCAGGTCCACTTGTGCTGGTCGTTTGGTCGTGTGCTACTGCTGCTGCTGTTCGCTGCATGCGGCAAATGTAACCTTGCGAGTGTCCGTAGTTACGGTGAACTTTGAACTTTCGGGAGGGGTGGGTGGGTTGATCCACTTTACTTGGGCTTGTCCTGAATCTTTCTCTCTCTCTCTTTTTTCTTTTTTTTTTTTTTTTTTTCTTCAGGGAGAGAGGGATTGGAGGGGTCTGCTGGGTCTGGCTGTGTCTGGCTGTGTCTGGCTGTGTCTGGCTGTGTCTATGGTTTTGCAGATTGAGAGTCAGGGAGAAATACAGTTGTGGTGGTGGTAGTAGTATGTCTCATTTCATTTCAAAATTCCTCCCATGTAGTGGTAGTAGTAAATCAGCTCCGGATCAACGCCGCCGCGGGTATTTCTCCCCTCGTACATCCATCCAACCAAGTCAAGCCAGTAGTAGGTAGTAGTATCCTCTCGCCCCAAGAAAATACAGATCCCCGTGGGGCCGGCCCCCCCCCCCTCCAAAAAGGAAACACCAATGACAATAAAGTAAAAAACGTTTAGGGTACTCATACGCTGACAGGAAATTCCTCCATCGTGAAAAACTCATCAAATACTGTCTCCGACTCCGCCAATGGCCCGCCCGTGCCCAGCCCAATCGCGAATCGGCTGAAATCTTCGTAGTCCGGATCCTGGTGGTGCTCCGCCGGCGGGTATCCCATGCCCATGCCCTCGTCCTTGTGCAGGTCCAGTCCCCAGAGTCCCGTGTTCTGCCCCATCGACGTGGGCGACTGCGGTGTGCTGGGGGTTGGGCAGAGGTCCGGGGTCGGGATGGGCTCCATCGCCTCCATCGGCAGTCCTCGCGGCGAGGGCATCTGCGACAGGTTTGCTAGGCTCTGGGTCCGCATGGCTTGGCTGGGCTCGGAGCGGACCCGGGCGTGTTGGAACATGCTGTTGGCCGGCCGGGTCGTCGCCGGCGTGGTGGGCGTCACGGTAGCAGTGGGGTTGGACACCGCAGGGGTCGCCATCGAGGGCGAAGGCATGGTGTGCATGGGAATCACCGGTGCCGAGCCCATGCGGTCCCGGAACTGGCGGACTGGCATGGCGGATAAATCTCCCATGGTGGTCGGGGGCTGCTGCTGCTGTACCGGCGATGCGAACCCTGCTGTCCAGGGCGAGTGCACGGCCGGCCCGCTACCTAGCTGAGTCGGCCAGGTGGGTCCCCCGCCGGTCTGCGTGAGGTAGGATGGCAGCTGGCCCGACGATGCGGGGACAACACTGGGATACGACGGCGACTGGGAGCTGCCGTGGTATGTGGGGGAGAGCACGTACGGGCTCTGGTTCACCTCCAGCGGGCTGGTCATCGGTCCGGTGTGCATGCCCTCGGACATGGAGGCGCGCAACCCGGTCAGATCCAGGCTCATCTTGCGGATCCCGTTGGCCGAGGCCCGCGGGTTCAGATGCGAGCTGGTGGCCCGGCGCTGGTGCAGCGCACTCGGGCGGTTGGCGTGCAGCACGGCCATCAGGTTGCGGTTGAAATCGTTGTTCATCTGCAGGCTCTGCGCGTGCATGATGCGGTTGATCTTTTCTTGGTAGCGGTCGTCAACCTCCTCGTACATGGCCTCGCGCTCGACGATGTCCCGGTTGATGAGGAGGGCCTTGCCGGTGCGCTGCTTGTGCAGGCTGGAGGCCCGATTGGCGGACTCGACGCGGGCATCCAGGCTGCGGTCCTTGCGTCTGGAGGCGGCAATGAAGGCCCTGCGTCTGTCAGCATGTCGGAATAGACGTGACGTAGGGTAGGGTGGGTTGGCCTACCGCTCCTGGTTCTCCTCTTTTGTGCGCGGGCTGGGGGAGATCTCGATGTCGACGGCAGGGGAGGCCATCATGGTCGGGATCAGCTCACAACTTCACAGTGACGAGATGCCAGAGGCAAGTGGAGTAAGCAGGCTCGAAGTGAGGAGCGGGAGGGAACAGAGCACCTCGCCGTGTGTGAGCGTGTATGGGGGAGGGAGAGAGGAAGCGCCTGGGGGCGAGGGTGAAGTTAAGTAGTGGAGGCCGGCGAGGAGGCCGGTTGACAGTGGGTGGAGAGAGAACTCTACCGGTTAGCTGTCAGGTCACAGCAGCAGCTTCAGCCAGCCCGCGTCCGGGTCTAGACGAGTATTCCGAGTACAGACAGGACAACGGGGGGGAGGGCCAAAGTCTGGGTCGGCGATACAAGGGCCGACCAAAAGTCAGGTCGGGGCGCATCCATGGGACGGGCAGCAGCCAAGGTTCTGGCAGAGTCCGGGTCTGAAGCCCATGGAAAAGCGGAAGTCACTCGGGTGGGATAGGGGAGGAAGGAGGATGGAGAACTGTCGTAGACGAGGGGTGATGAGGGGTGGTACGGGTCGTAGCGGTGGTAGCGGTGGTAGTGCTACTCCGGTGGAGGAGAAGGAGGAGGAGGTGGTGGTGGGGATGGTTTCCCAGATACTGCAGCGATGCAGCTCTGAACAGCAGCAGCCGTTCTCTACTATGAAGTACCTACTGCTGTTCTGCTGAGAACTAAGATCAAACACCGCCAGGCTGGGCTGACCAGCAGACCGTCTAGGCCCTCCCGCCAACAACAGCGCCCCCTGCTAGTCACTTCGGAGACTCTCGCTCTGTTCGATCGCCGTCGCTTAGCGCCCATCAGGTGATCAGCTGCACCAATACCTGGCCTGACCTTAATACGATCGATACACGCTCGGCCCTGTCCCTTGGGGGGGGGGGGTACACCTAGGTACGGGGTGCTACCTACTGGGCGAGTCCCAGAAGGAGGTATCTCGCTGGTACCTCCACGGCAGCCCGCCGGTGCACGGGCAGTATGCCAATAACCACCCAGTACTAGGGGTGGTCGCCCCACTGGCTCGCGGGGTGGGATTGGCGCAGGCCGCGGATCGCAGCCCGATCGGGGCAGGGTGACAGATGGCCGGGTTGCCCGCCCGTAATCCGCCCGTACGCGCTACTGTAGGAACGCACGGGCTGAACGCCTCGTATCTGTCGGGCGGCGGGCTGCAGTGCGGTCAGCCCCAGCTGCCCGCCCCAGATCGCTGGCCGATCGCCCTCCACTGGCAGCTCGGCATAGAGTGTATAGGTAGGTGGTAGTAGTACCAGTACGGTGGTACCTATACTGTGACCGTGTACGGGGTATACTCTGTGGACCTCGCCACACGGTCCCATCCGCCCTCAACTTGCCCAACCCAGTAACTCCCAGGGCGGCCTCGTCTAGATTAACCCATTCCTTCTGTGCCGACTGACCTCCGGACAAGAAGCAGCAGAAGGGCCAGCCACATCGTAGCCACAGAAGCAACCCTCCCAAAAATCCATCTTCCCATCCAAGCCCCCCAAACCAACTACCTACTTGAGTAGGCCGCCTGTCTGTCATCTGTCTGTCCCTGTCCCTGTTCCTGCATCACACACATCACACATCAAACCCATCAAACCCATCGCCGAATATCGACGACAACGACAACGACGCAATCCCAAGCCTCAACCCCAAAATCAGTAATCTTTTTTTGTTGTTCCTGCCCTGCTCCCTTTTTTTTTTTTTGATTTCTCATCATCAAAACGTTCTCTTCTGCCAACTACTCGTTTAACTACTGACTACTAGGGTACCCACGGTCTCCCGCCTTGTAGCCACCGCCACCGACCCAGGTACACACACACACACACACCCCCCCCCACGCCCGCCTCGTCTTCCCCCCTCCCCTCGTTAAAACTGTAGGGTAAAGAGCCAAGTCCCAACGACGTAAACTTCGGGACCCTCCCTTTCCTTGTTGCTCGGCGTGGGAACCGAGGATGGGCGTCACAATGCCCTTCATGCCGTGAGCCGGGGGCGGCCTTGCCCCTGGGAAAGCGAAACTCTCTTGCGCCAGGGTCAGGGCGCCGCGGATGGGAGGGTTCATGGTGGAGAGAAGGGACTCACTACAACATGGAATGAATGGTTTGGAATGGTTTGGAATGGTTTGGAATGGAATGGAATGGTTTGGAATGGTTTGGAATGAGATAGATGGCTGGCTCGGTGGATGGAACGAAAGGCACCATTCGTTCATTGTTTGTTTGTTTGCGTTGGTCAAGGTTCTCGCGGGGAGGGGAGGGTGAGGGGTGGCGAATCGGTGGGCTGTAGTGTGGTGTAGTGTAGGGTAGCTTAAGTTAAGTTAGGGTAGATTGGTGATGGTGGTGGTGGTGGTGGTTGTTTATAAACTCCCTCCACCTGAGGTTATTCACTGTTATCTAGTACGGTCGATCGTGGTTATGGATTCTGCTCAACTCAACTCAACAACTCAACTCAATGCTAAACTCCACTCCATCAGCCATGACGGCAGCGGCGGCTCTGGTATACACGAAAAGAAAAAATCACCTCGGCAGGGAAACTATGCAGGCTAGCTAGCGGAAATTGTCTCAACTCTCCCCTTTCGCAACATACACACCAACCCAAACCATCCATCCATTCATTCATTGTTGGCATGCGGTGGGAATCCCCCTTCCAGATCCTACCCCATTCGGCAGACTGTAGAAAAAAGAAAAAAAGACGACATCAAGCAATCCCCAACGGCGGCACCATGCCCTGCTCTTCCTTGCGCTCGTTACCCACCCGGTACGACACCCGGAACCGGATCTTGATCGAGTTGCCCTTGCCCCCCGCAACCCCGTCCACCAGCATCTCCTGCTGCACCCCGTTCGTCTGCAGGGGTGCGATGTCCCGCCCGGATTGCGGGCGGAGTTGCAACGTGTACGCCTGTTGGGGGTTCGTCTTAGCTTTCTGCGTTCCAGGCTTCCAGCGCGGTAGGGCTTACCTTCTCCACAGCCACTTGGAAGTGTAGCTCGTTCAATGGCTGGCTCGTCCCGTTCGAAAACAAGGCCACCACATGGATCTGCTGCGCTTGCTGAGGGTGTCTCCGCGCCACAAATTCAATTCGCAGCGCTGAGTTCAGCACCGACACCCGGTTGCTGCTCGGCAGCACGTTGCTCTCTGGCAGCGACGACGCGAAATCCCATTCGTCCTCTTCCGCCGCCTTGCCCTTGCCGCTACTAACCGGTTGCGCGGGCCCGCTTCCCATCAGATCCAATAGGGACCCGGAGGCTGCCAGCCCCGTCGAGGATCCTCCGGACGGAAGTGGGCTCGCGTGCCGGGGGCTGGCGGAGACCAGGGATGCGAACGGATCGACGGCGGGGGGTGGTGGAGTCGCCGTGCTGGTCGTGATGTTGGTGGTGGTTGTGCTCTGGGGTCGTGCACTGGGGATCGGGGTGGAGGACTGCGATGGCGGTTGAGATGGGTTGCCCAGCGAGGACAGAATGTCATAGTTGGCCTTGAACCCGGCCGGCGCCTGCGGCATCGGTGGCGTGGCAGAGGAGGTCGCAATCGCTAGACGAGTATCAGCCTGGTCAACGGATCCATGCGCAAAAGGAAACACCCTACCCGGCCCTAACGAGATCCCACCCTGTGCCGGGACGGGCTCGTCTATTGACAGTCCTAGCAAGTCATTCTCCAACGCGCTGCCCCCCGTCGCGACCGCTGTGCCGTTGCCGTTGCCGTTCGCACTGGTAGCCGGCTCCGGATCAAAGTCGATCAGTGACAGCTGGTTGTTCGCATTCTTCGAAACTCCCGTCGTCGTGCCCAGCGTGCCCTTGGGGATCTGGGCGGCGGCCTGCCAATCGCCCTTCTTGACAAGCCGGTACCGTTCGATCGTGCGGTGTATGCTGTCATTGATCTCCAACAGTTTCTGAACAGCCTCCGGATCGTCTGACTCCTCCTCGCACATCTTCCGAATCTTCGGGTGGGCACTCTGCAGCGCGCCCGCCAGCTCCTAAACACCCCCCAACTGTCAGCCTGGCCAGCCCTCGACGCATCACCATCCGCACCTACCTCAAACACATCTCCCTCCGCGACCCGATCGCCCGGCTGGTGGCTCTGGAGCATCTCCTCGAGGATCTTCGCCTTCTGCTGCACCTTCGCGACTTCTTCCGCAGCCTTGGCGCGATAGTCCGTCTTGTGTCGGTTATCAAAGCCCGCCATCACCTTCATCAGCCGATTAGCCTCCTGCAGATCCGCAGGTGTTCCCCTGCGAATCAGCTCCTGCAATTTCGCCGACTGCGCCTCCTTCTCCTCCTCCTCCATCTCCTCCGCCGAACGCAGATTCTACCACCAGTCAGCCCGCTTTCTCGTTCTCTCCGAAGCCAGAAAGAAGAACACCCACATCACTCGGGTTCAAGACCGCCGCATCCTCATGCCGAATCTCCGGGAACACGTAGCCCTTGTAGAGCAATAGCCGGTGCATGTCACGAATAAATCCTAGATCCTCCTTGTACCTCGATGTCTGGCAGATCGTCTGCCTCCACTCCTCGATGGACTCCAAAATGCGGTGCTGCACCCGCGACGGCCGCAGCGCCGGCCGCTCGGGGAACCGCCGGACCAGTTCATTCAGAAACTCCTTGGTGCTTATCTGGAGGTGGAACGGGTATCCGCAGTTCTTGACGCAGATGTCGAGGAGCTGGGGGGTGGGATCGGGGGCGGTCACGTCAGCCCCGCATCCTGCCATTCTTCGCCATTCGGGGGATGATGGTGAGACCTACCGCCAGTGCCAATAACGCTACATTCTGGTTCCGCGAGTTGATCAGATGGACGATTTCGAAGGCAGCTTCGCGGGGTCTGTGAGAGTGGTTGGGGTTGGATGGTTAGCTGTATGGCGCATGGATGGGAGGGAGACGGGGGAGGAAGCGCGCGACGACACATACGCATTGCCTTTCTTGGAGTTGATCAGATCGGCCACTTCGAGATTCAGGGCGAGGTTGGGTTCGTAATGCGAGAGGTCGCATGCATTGCCTGGGAGGAAAGGATGAGGAAGAAGTCTGGGGGGGAGAGGATGTGGGAGTGGGAGTGGCAGGGCGTGACGTACGAATGGCCCGTTGCAGCGGTGTTAAGCCCAGGTCAGCGTAGGCACCACCGAAGCGGTCCCTCGCTGCCATGCGTGCTGAAGCGGCCTCCAGGGTGACGGCGGCGGAGACGAACCTGTAGAAGGGGACGAGAGAAACACACGCCCAACAGCCAAGAAAAGCGAGCCGACGACGGAGATCAGCAGGCCAGGAAGTAAGGAGAAGGAGGCGGAGAGTGAGGGGAAGACGAGCCCGACGCCGCAGGAGGTGAAGTTGGCCGAGTCCGGCTGGCTTTAGTTTCCCCTTCCACGTGTGGCGCCGCCGTTATCTCGCTGCTGCTGCTCCGCCGCCTCGTTCGTTCCCCTCATTTTCCCCTCCTGCCTCCTGCCTCCTGCCTTCTGCCATCCCCGACTTCCACCCCCCTCGACAGTACATACATACATCCCCATCATGGTCCGCCACAAGAAAGACAACTTCGCCCGCGGCGGCAAGAAATTCTCCGCCAACCCCCGCCCCCGCCCTGCCCGCCGTGATGCCGACGGCGACGACGACGCCAATGAGGCCGGTGCCCCCTCCAGACCCCCCTTCAAGGCCGCCTGCTGGGACCTGGGCCACTGCGACCCCAAGCGCTGCTCCGGCAAGCGACTGATGCAGTTTGGCCTGATGCGCGAGCTGGCCATTGGCCAGCGCTTCCCCGGAGTGATTGTCTCGTACGTCCGTCCCTACACCCGAATTTTTCTCTCTCTCTCTCTCTCCATCACTAACAGACACAACCCATCGTCCAGTCCCAACGCCAAGAAAATCATCTCGCCCGCCGACAAAGACCTCCTCGAACAATTCGGTGCCGCCGTGGTGGAATGCTCCTGGGCGCGGGTCAAGGAAGTCCCTTGGTCCCGCATCGGAGGGAAGCATGAGCGACTTCGTACGTTACCTACATCCTACACCCTACACCCTACAACCACCTCCGGGGGACTCACATCCGATCGTATTTCTGACTGACCGCCGGTGTCTCTATAGTGCCCTACCTCATCGCCGCCAACACAGTCAACTACGGCAAGCCCTGGCGACTCAACTGCGTCGAGGCCCTGGCGGCCTGTTTCTGCATCTGCGGGCGCGAAGAATGGGCCCGCGAAGTCCTCAAGCACTTCCGCTACGGCGAGGCCTTCCTAGAAATCAACTCCAAGCTGCTCAAGCGCTACGCCGCCTGTGAAACCGAGGAGGACGTCAAGCGCACGGAGGAGGAATGGCTGGCCAAGATCGAGCGCGAGTATGAAGAGAGTCGGGCCGCGGGCGGCGATGATATCTGGACGGTTGGGAATACGAATCGCTTGGCGGAGTCGGATTCCGAGGACGGGTCGGAGAAGGAGGATGGTGAGGAGGAAGAGGAGGAAGAGGAAGATAAGGATCCGTTTGCTATTTCGGATGACTCGGAGGATGAGGCGCAGATGGCTGCCATCCGCGCCAAGATCTTGAATTCCAAGTCGTTTCAGAACCCCGACGCTTCGGAGAAGCCGCAGCCGGAGAAGATTGCGCGGCCGGAAGAGTCGACGGCGAACCACCCGCTGGAGGACTCGGATGCGGAGTCGGGTTCCGCGGAGGGCAGCGAGGACGAGGCCTTTGATAGTATCATCAATGCGACGCCCGTGACGGATCGGACGGGGATCATCGCAGCGCAGAAGAAAAAGGATAAGGAAACGTTCAGTGCGTCCTTCTCCCGCACGGTGGTGAATGCCCCCAAGCGGTGGTAGGGTTGCTAGCACTGCTAGTCTACGTGTTGCTCTTCAGGTTGGGTTTGGGTTCGGGTTGCAAAAGTTATGAACATCTGATGGACGTAGGCACGATTATAATGATACATACATTGATGAGAAGTTACCATCCAGGGATTATCCCCAGTCTTTCCACCCGAGAACAAAACCAGTCGACTCCTCGAACCAATCAATGCAAGCGTAACGGGATCATACTCAGCATCAACGGGCACAAAAAAAAAATCATGTTCAGCTAGAAGAGTGCAAGCAATTATTAAGGTGGAATCTTTTTTCCAAACCCAAGGCTATCCGCTACCCCGCAAGACCCAAGCAACTATTTACATCACGTAAAGCAAATTTGTGTCTAAACATCCGTCAGAACCACTACTCCCAATCACGAATCGACAGGCGACTGCTTACCCAGGGGATGACTGCAGCTCAACTGCGGCTTTTGCGTATACTTGGAGGCCAGTTCTTCTCGGATGCTGTTCAGCAGTTGCACGTAGCTCTGCTGGGGGTTCCGACGCAGCGCGGCGATGAACGCCCACGACATTGCGCCCGTGGCCTGGCCCTGGATCTGTGCGTCTTGGCTGGTCTGGTCGTCCTTGCTGCCGGACCACATGATCACATCTGCCGGGCTCGTCTTGGTCTGGACGGTGCGCTCGTAGGCCTCGTCGCCCTTGGTTGCCTTCTTCAGGAATCCGACCGCGGTCGACATCATGCCACCCATGTCGCCGCGTGCGTATGCCGACACCACTCCCAGCAGGCCCTGGCCCGCCTCCTTGGCCAGGTTGGGCTCCTTGAGGATACCCTGGGTCGAGTAGACGTAGGGCAAGTCGAGAGCCGAGCCCGAGTGGCAGGAATCGAAGATAGCTGTCAGCCGCACGCCCGGCTGCAGCGGTTTGACCATGATCCGGTGCATCTCGTCGTCAACAATGTGGCCTGCCTGCCGGAAGTCGACCGGGTAGATCACCTCGTCGTAGCCGTCATCTTCGTCGCCGTCCAGGTCGGGCGTCTGCCCACCGTGACCTATGGTCGTCAGTCCAGTCAACTAGGAGGGAGAATAGTCGGGGCTTACCAGAATAGTGGAAGAACAGGGAATCGTTGGGCTGTGCGTCCTTGACCAGCCAGTGCATGGCGCGGAGGATGTTCACCTTCGTGGGTTGGCTCATAGGGTTTTGTTGATCATCCGTCAGAATGACCATGTCTTCGCGGGCGTAGCCAAAGTTCTGGTTCAGGTAAGTGGTCATGTTCTTGACATCGTTGATACATCCCCGGAGCTGGCCCTTCTGGTTGAAGTAGTTGATTCCGATCAGCAAGGCCTTTCTCTTGCCCGTGCAGCGCGAATATTGGAAGCTGTAGCCTTGGGGCGCGCCTTGACCGAAGGCGACCGGCTGGCTGGGCGGCGGAGCCGGGCCGCCCTGGTTGCCCTGGCCGTATGAGTGCTGATAGCCGTTGCCGCCAGCTGCAATGCGTCAGTTGCGCCACATTCTCGGGTCGGGAGTCGCATCGAACATACCTGGCCCGGTCCGGCCCCCATACATAGGAGCTTGGTTTTGGGGAGGGTAACCGCCCTAGAGTGACGACGTCAACCACTGACCACCACGCGAGCACGCACACAGAAGCTGATCACACAAGACATACATTATAGCCATTCGGGGGAGGTTGCGACCCTTGGTATGGTTGAGGGGAGGGCTGGCTGTACGGGTACGGGTTGCTGGGGGGCTGCTGCTGGCGATAGGCCTGGCCGGGGTAGCCACCACCACCGCCCCCATAGGAGGAGTGGTGTTGGTGCTGATGATGAGGGTTCATCTGTCTGGCCGGCGGCGTCAGCACGACTGCGGGAGCCTGACTGTATATCTGCAAGAGAAGCGGATCGCGGCGACAAAGAGAATGGAATCACGCAAGGAGATCTCACTGCTGCTGCTGTTGCTGGTATGGCGGCGGGGAGCCGTAGCTCTGCTGGGGAGGAGGATAGGAATACTGCTGCTGCTGCTGCGGGGGATACCCGGGCGGGCCCGAGTAAGGTGGATAGTAGGACATGATCGGACAGCGAAGGGGAGGAGGGGAGGACGAGGGGGGGGGAAGGCGGGATGAGGGCGACAAGAAAAAGCAGACGAGGGGTGCGCGTGAGAGAGAAATGCAACTGCAACCCGACCGGGGACAGACAAATAAGAGGGAGGCGACGAGGCCGCCGGAGGTGAGATGATGGCGATGCAGTGGAGAAGGCGGCGCCGATTGGGTCCGGAGCGGCAGAACCCAAAACAAAGCATCAGTTACGCCGCGTTAGTCATTCGTATAGCCCGCTAGTGCTCCCTCGGCCTGCCCGATCCCTGCTCAATAATCTCCCAATCTACGCTACACATTCCCGATCGTCGCCGTGCACCTCCCTTTTTTCGGCCAGCCGTAAGTAAGTACTCTGTATATAGTCCAGAAAATCCTCACTGTCAATTAATCCGACCGTGCAGGGTGGACACGTGATCGCCGGCCGGATACTATGGAGTAGATGCTAGGAACTACCATTATGCACAGCGACACACACACGTTCAGAAAAGGACTCCTTCCCAGACCTTTCTACCAATCGTTTGCTTTTGTCTTCCGCCATCATCATGTCCTTCGTCCACCCGGCCTGTCCGGCGCAGTCCTTCTTTTCTCTACCGGCGGCGAGGCATGCCACGTCCGCGGCCTCCTCCAAGGGCACGCTGGGCAGCACCCGGCGGCAGGCCTCGCGTGGGGGCCTGACCTTGGGCCGACTCTTCGTTCTCTGTGGAGGGAAGGGAAAAGAGACCCCGCGTCAGTCTAACGATCACCAGGGGAGCTAGGGGTAGATTGCAGGGTACTCACTGATAGTCTCGTCCACACTGAGGATCAGGCAGGCTGCCTCCACGGCCGCCTGGATGGCGTTCACCTTGACCAGACTGGGCTCCCACACAAAGGCGACCATGTTGTCCCGGACGCCCTCGTGGTCGAAGTCCACACCCGCCCAGACGTTGCCCTTGCGGTGCTCCACCCGCAGGCGGTTCAGGATGTCCGTCGCATCGAAGCCCGCGTTGTCGCACAGCTGCCGGGGGATCACCTCGAGCGCCTTGGCGAACGCCTTGACAACCGCCTGCTGCTTGTGCGGCACGTTGCGGTCCGCAAAGCCGTGCATGAAGCTCGACAGTTCCATCTCGGTGGCACCACCACCCGCGACGATGGTCGTGTGACGGAGCGCGCGCTTGACGATCATAATGGCATCGTGCAGACTGCGCTCGACTTCGGCGATGAACTGCTCCGCGCCACCACGCAGCACAAGCGTGCAGGTCTTGGCCGCGGGGCACTCGGAGAAGAGGTTGTAACGCTCACCGCCGATCTGGCTCTCCTCGAAGACGCCGCAGGTACCCAGGTGACGGTCTTGGATGTCGCTGCAGGTCGACTGCGTGGCAGCGCCGGTGGCCTGGCACACCCGGTCCATATCATCGTTCGCGACGCGACCCGCGCAGAAGATGTCGCGGTCCGCAAAGTACCTAGAGATTGAGAAACGGACGTGAGCATAGATCCCATCAGTAGTTAGATCCGCGGGGAGACATACTGCGTAGCCAAATCACCAATGGGCAGCTTGCTGAGAACCACCTTGGCGCCAGTCTTGTAGATAGCCTCAAGCTTGTTGTAGATGATCTGCCACTCGGCGTCGACGATGGCCTGGTACTCCGAAACCTGCTCAACCCGCACCTCGGCATTATCCTTCTCACTCTTCAGCTCCAGCTCGACGTTCAGGCACACGATCTTGGGGTCCTTGAAGTACTTGGGCTGCTGTTCAAAACCGGCGTAGGAGAAGGTCTTCTTGAAGGCGACACCGTTGACGAAAAGGGAGTCCTGGAGGCCACCACCAGTCACACGCTTCACACCGATCAGCTTCTCGTTGAGGTCGTCCTGGTCGAGCGACAGCACGGCGTCCACCACCACTAGAGCAGCCAGTCAGTATTCGTGTCCAATGCCACACACCACAATCTGCAAAACGAGGAGCCGCTTACTCTTGGTGAAGAAGTCCGAATTCCGCTTGATAAGCTTGCTGTTCATCGCAGTTCCGGCCAACCGTCGTAGCGTCTCAACCTTCTTCTCCTCGCTTCCACCAGCCTCGATGATGTCCACGGCGATCTCCTTGACCTTGTTGACGGCCATCGCACTGCCCCTCCGCAGACCCTTGATGATCGTCTGTGCACTGACACCCTGCTCGACCAGTTCCCGGACTTCCTTCAGTATTTCACCGGCGAGGACGACGACCGACGTTGTTCCGTCACCCACTTCGGCATCTTGGGAGCGGGCAATGTCCGTGAGAATGCGGGCGGCGGGGTGCACGATGTCCAGCAGCTAGTGAGCAATACGGTCAGCTCATCCGCAGCATATACGAGCGGCGAAGAGTAAAAGGTGAGGGGAGTGGTTTAACCCGACGGGACGCACCTTCATCACTGTGGCGCCATCGTTGGTGATGGTCTGCCTGCCGTTGGCGTCCACCAGCAAGAGATCCCCTCCATAGGGACCGAGTGTGCTCTTGATCGTGGACTGGACAGCGACACAGGCATTGATGTTGGAGATGATCTGGCCCTTGCCCTGAGAGGTATCGGTGCCTAATGCCCAGCAGACACGAAAACAAGGTCAGCAATGCTCAGCGATACACACAGATGCAGTCCAATGCGGGCGGGTGACGGACCCTCTTTGAGCACGATGATCGTGGGTGTTTGGCCGGCGAAGGCCATGGTGATGGGATTATTTCGGGGGGAGACGGCGGGTAAAAGGTAGGGGATGTGAGCAAAGGGACACGGAATAGGAGACAGATGAGATCGTGGCCCTGAATGTCCCAGCTGGTCGGGGGTCAATAACGCTCTCGACCAAAATTTCCCCGAGCTGCTTTGGGATCGAAACTCCCACCACCGCTGAGGCGGTGACCAATCATGCCGCGCCCCGCAGCCCTACTCTGTCTGCTCCCCGAGCCTGGACAGGGACCATTACTTACGACTAGCCTTCAGGGGTGATGATATCTTCTATTTGAAATTCTAGAAACTCTTCTGCGGGATGTTTTTTTTTTGCTGTTGCGAATTCCCATGGGTAGATCTGTCTGGAATTCTGGTGGTGGTGCGAAATCTAGCCTCGCGCGTCATTCTTAAAGTAGTACTTGGGTACATCAGTACCCCCCACCAAGCCGTATAGATGTGTGCGAGTGTCACTGAAAATGTTACCAGAGAAGAGGCATATATGTAAATTTTTATCTTTATCAATATTATTATTGAAATAGGAGATATTCACACAGGTTTCTTCTGACTAGATTTAAAATTAAAAAAAAATATCCTCAATCTATGGCTATTCATTGCATTCATTCTACCTCAGTGTCTTTATTGCTTCAGATTTTAAACCAGTTAATGTGATAGAATACTGTCTGTTCGTAGATCTCATTATGTATATCTCTATTCGTGGTTTAATTGATTTGGTGGGGTTGTTGTATA
This sequence comes from Aspergillus ellipticus CBS 707.79, assembly GCA_003184645.1. Taxonomy (NCBI): domain Eukaryota; kingdom Fungi; phylum Ascomycota; class Eurotiomycetes; order Eurotiales; family Aspergillaceae; genus Aspergillus; species Aspergillus ellipticus. Next base: position 265,853 of record KZ825804.1, on the reverse strand, counting down.
TGACTCAGGAGTTTTCTTTCTATTTCTAATCAAAAAGTCTGGTGGTTAGTAGTAAATATAATAGTTTAATATCTAGTATACGCAGACATCACTTCTACTGTCAGGTGGATCCTCGAACAACGTTCACAACAACGAAAATTCAATACTAAATTTAATATCAAGAAGAGCCTGTATTAATTACGTGCTCATTGTCCATTTCCGAGACATTGTTTTGGTAGGTTTGATGTTGGCTACGACTGGGTACCTTCAGTACCGTGACAAAAAAATTTTTTTTTTTAAAAAAAAAAAAACATAAATGTATGAAAACTACTTCTTTTCAATGCAAGAGACAGGGTCAATAAGAAACAAATAAGGGCAAACACTATAAATCTGTCTGTGAAAAGACACATGCCAGCCGGCATCGGATACGATTAGAAGACCCGGGACACTACTCGTAGGTACTACATGTAGTAGATACCTATGCAACAATTGTACCCAAGTTGGCTATGCAACACATGCAAACTAACTAAACGCGGAATGGAAATAATTTGAGTTTAATATTATATCTCCCAAGCCACTGCATCCTTAACTTCCCGCGAGCCATGAGGGTGAAACATACTAGGGGAGTAGCCAGGCGGGCTGAGCTGAACCGGAGCTTCCAAAGCCACCATAGCTGCGGTGGATCATCCTAGACTATAAGGGCGTGCATGCGGCGCCGATCCGCCCAATTTTCCAGCCATTGTTTCTGCCTCGACCAGCGAACAAGGACTTCCAGTTGGCAACCATCTCTTCCTGCGTCAGTTCGTCTTCGAGCCCAGTAGAGCATAATGGCTGCCCATACACTACCCACTACGGCCCTAAACAGTCGAACAACGGGGGAATTATTTTTGCGATCACTTGAGAGATATTTGACATAGAGTCAAAATGCTCTGACTGGGCATCAAATACAACGGTGGGAGGGGGAGGAAAACAAAGACAGTCCGGGGCGAGGTTGACTTACAGGTGATGTCACCTCTGCTGCATCCCGGCCTTAACCTCTTCCATCGCTCTGTGGACGCTTGGACAAAGATTGCACCACTTCGACTTCATGTCTTGAGCTTTGTGGCTCTATTTCTTTACGAGTACATAATTCAACCCTCTATTCGCCGTGTTCTGTTCTTCGATCGCATTTATCCTTGGTATTTCCAGAGAGCCCCTCAACCAGACCATGTCAACCACAGATCTACCCCAGTACTATCGGAATAGCCTCACACCGGTGAGTATAAGCAAAGAGTCCTTGGAGAATACCCTCGAGGAGTTACAAATTGCCATCAAGCACGGAGCTCTACTGCTGCAAGAGGGCTGCCCTCCCCAGAAAGACTGGGGAAAGACACACAACACGGGTCTGTATGTTGGATTCCCAGGTATGTTATGCCCCGTTGACTCCACATTGCTGTTGCATGGTTGAGAGTCCATACCCCACATTCCTCACAGGAATCCTAATCACCTTTCTTTCCTAGGAGTCGCTCTCACCTTCCTTCGACTGGATCATCAGGTCAAAGCCTTGAGTAACAGCAACATCGGACTTCCCCTTGACTTTCGCCATCTTGCAAATGAACGTATTCTACCACACGGACCAGATGTGCCATTCTTGCCAGAAAGAGTATCTCCTTTTGGCTCTCATAGTGTGCTAGTGGGGCCGTTGATGCGCCTCCTTGCAGCCGCGCAGTCTGGCGGATCCATCGCCGAGGCTGATATCGAATGTCTTCGAAATGTTGTACAAGTAGCCCTTCAAAATGGTCCCATTCTGCAACATGGTGATCGGATGATGGGTGCCGACGAAGTCTTGTATGGACGGGCTGGACTGTTGTGGGCTGTGCTAAGCATCCGAGCCCACAAGTACGACGAAAGGGCAGCGGGACTTTTAGCGCCCGTTTTTGACTATGTCCCGAAGCTCATAGATGCAATTATTATCGGAGGGCTTCGAGGCCGGGAGGACTATACAGCGAAACATGGTGAGAAAGACGCGCTACGAATGATGTGGCACTGGGATGATGAACGTTACTACCTGGGAGCGTGAGTGTTCTTTCCTACTCTCTGTGTTATGAAAGGCAAAGCGGTGTCAACGCTGACTGTCTTAATTAGGGTACATGGAACAAGTACGTTAGCGAGACTTTAGTCTGAAATTCTGTGCTGATAGTTTCCCATAGCTGGTATAATTGCGGCCCTCCTTGCCTGCGACCGGGGAGAACTCAACGATAGCGCGTCGCGCAATTACCTGCCCTTAATAGCAGAAACCATCACTGGTCTCTGCAAGATATGCATAGCTCATGGCGGCCATCTGCCAACTTCCCTCCCTGACCGGGGACCTTCAGCCCGCCGTTCCTCTCCTCTGGTCCAGATCTGTCATGGTAGTCCAGGCTTCCTGGCCCTCATGGCATGCGCTAGAAGAAACCGCCCTTTGACATTCGATTACTGGCAGCCCGAGTGGGATATAGCAATTCGCCTGGCTAGCGAGCGGGTCTGGGAGGAAGGGCTACTCTCTAAAGGTGGTGGAGTCTGTCATGGAATTACCGGGAACGCATGGCCACTGTTACTTCTCCATGACAGCTTCCAGTACGATGAGAAAGAGATGAAAGTTGCTAAGCGCAATTACATGGAGAGAACACAGGCTACCGATCCGCGGTCAGTGGAACTCGGACTCACCGGTGATTATTTCCTGTCAAAAGTGCTCTCATTTATGTTGCAGGCGCGGGAGACACCTCCTTATTACAATCCGGCCACCCCGGGCTCTGAAATATACCGGCTGCCTGATCATCCATTTTCCCTCACAGAAGGTCTGGCTGGCACTGTCTGTGCATGGGCAGATACATGTGTAGCTATCCGGATGCGGATGGAAAGCATGTATTTATGCGAAGTGCGGCCAAACCGTTCTTCATCCTCTTCCAAGACCGAACCAACGTTTCAAGAGTTGGAAACACTGCAGCTGGGAATTCCGACTCTTGCATACCACCGACCCGTGGCTCTACCCTGATACTGGAAATCGAAAATGTTCACTGGCTGGTCTAAGCGGCGATTTAAGAAAAAGGTACGGGTGGCGGTGTTTTACAACATCGGGTGCTTCATGATTGGAATAGTATGCACGGCAGACTTGAGCGTAAGGCCGAAGTTGGTCTTATTTGACAAATGGGAAAACAGAATGTTAAATACTCCGAACACCATGCTCATGCCTAGGTTTCGATCGCTGATAAGGCACAGGGTAGCACCACAGAACGCAAAAGAAAGAAGAAAGGGAAACGCCAGGTCGGCCATAATATTCGCAGTTTAATAAAGAGTGAAGCCGGTGTGATAAGTGGGCGGCTGGCCTGGGATTTCACTCCTATACTCAACACGCTTCGGCAGATAATCGCCATGTGGTGCTTCGACAGCGACCCTCCATCGACGCCAGCAATTCGGCAGTTGATGATGTTTGTCCCCGCAGAACGTGCAGCGCGCCTGCACCGGTCGTTGGAGGGGTCGACTTGGCATTGGTTGGCTGTAACTCCGATCCCTCGTGGTACGCTCATGTTCACGACGCATTTGCTCCACCACATAATCGTTGATTTCCTCCTGACTGGGTCGCTTGGCGTGTCCCCGGGCGCGTCCCTGACGATTGTCGAGCTTCTTATCCTGGCTCATTTGCTGGACGACGAATGCGTTGATCTCGTCTTGAGTGAGGGAACGGGATTCCTCCGGAGCTTTGTGTCGGGGTGCAAAGCCTCCTCTAGAAGGACCCCATGCATTCTTCTCTTGCAGTTGGCCATTCTTTTCTTGATCGATGGCCAGGTCGGCTAGTTCTTGGAAGGTCATCTGTTCCGCGGGGTTGGAGGTGTTGATCCGATTATCCCGCAGCATTGCTGTGGCCCAGTGACTCCACTCGGGGCGCGCCTTGAGTTTCGTGAGAAATAGCAGGTTGATTTGCGAATCCGGTATATAGGACTCCTCATCGATATGAGTGAGCCCCTCTCGCATTGCCTCGATGAGGGCAACGAAGTCGGCTACCATGTTGGACTTTTCCGGGTCAAGATCCAGGAACTCTCCGACCTGATGCATCCTGCGAATGTTCCGCTGCCAGGGATCCATCTTGGCCGAAGGAGTGAACTGGAGCGAAGCGAGGAGATAGGGAGACTGGAGAGACTCGCAAGCGCCCTGGGGAAATCGCAGCGGTTTTGTTTCTCCGAATGTTTTGCTGACGGGCGGGGGGTGACGTCAGAAACAGCCGTACCGTAAGTAAGTTTGGTTACGATGGCCGTAAGGAATCTCTCCGCCGTAGATGCCCTGTTCTGGCTTCCTCTTCTCTGTCCATCGCAATCAGCCTGGCAGTCTGGGACCTTCAAGTTAAATAGCTGCTCGACTCGGGTGGTCCCTATTCACACTACAAAATAAGCTATGCGGGTTTTCTGGCCTACGGATCCTTCGTGTCTTCCTGCGCCCCATCGCCCACAGTGGCAGTGCCCGACGCCCGTCAGTTCACCTTGGGGCCGGTTTTGGTGGGCCCTATGAGAACAATCATCCAGGTGGATGGCCTTCTTCTTCTTCATCCTCCTCCTCCTTTTCTCTTCCTTCCCCCTGGATATTCTTGATTTGACCGCCCCCACGGGGATGATAAATCATAAGCTCACAGTCACACCGGCCTGGTGATTGTTGCACTGCAAACCACTGTGACAACGACGATGGATACTATACCTCCCTCATACCAAACAGCTACAACCCGGGATGCTTGGTCGATTATAGCCCAATACATCCCATCTAGCGACTTATGTGCCGCCGTCTTGGTGTGTCAAAGATGGCACCGGCTATTTATGCCATTTTTGTGGGGGGATCCGGCCTCTCACTTTGGGACTGATAACGATGCAGTTTATGGTAATGACTCCGTGCTCCAGCCCCTGGGCTTGAATGGTTGGCGCTGACAATAGCCCATCACACTAGTCGCCCTGACTAGGTTCAGGAGGACACTAAAATATGCACGTCTCGAGGTGCGAATGCTCACTCATACGCTGCATCTGCCTCCTGCTCTCTCCGAGATCTATGGAGGCCCAAGACCTGAGTGGCTGAGGGAGATTCTGGAATCCCTACCAGGTCTCCAATCTCTGATGGTGTCCAAGCTGCCGTTCTTTGACCACAATGCCATGACTGCCCTGAAAACCACCAGCAGACCAGGAGAAAACCAAGCAACTTCCGAGACATATAATGTCCGTCTATTGTTGGCCGATAGAGAGCCAAACGCAACCTCCCAGGGGATCGCGGAGACGTTGCTACGTCTTCCGGATTTAATCTACCTCGATTTGTCTTACACTACCCCTGCGAGGGACCGTATAGTCCTGTCCTCGCTGTCACAATTGGAGCATCTCCAGGTGTTGAGACTCCGGGGAATCGGCTTGAAAGACAGCGATGCAGAATTCCTAGCCAATGCTATTGGGCGTAAAGTCCGCTACCTGGATCTGCGTAATAACTTGCTAACTGACATGTCGATACGATCCTTGTTGCAAGCATCCTTCTCACCGCCGGGTGATCCACCTGGCCTGCAGAGGGGAACTTTGGGGCCTCCTACGCAGTCCCCGCAGTCCCCGCAGTCAAGACCGCTGCTTCCCAGCCGGAAGTTTTTCAGTAGTCCTGATCTAGATCAGCAGGTCATGAAAGCGTTAACGCAACAGTTGACAGGCCGCTCTTGGGTTGAGGACCTACCACAAGTAGGCATAACACACCTTTACGTCGCAGACAATCCCATCTCGGTAGAGGGAGCCGCAAGCCTTTTGTCCTCGTCTCTATTGCATGCCCTTGATGTGGGGACAGTTGACACCGTCGAGTCTATCAGCAAGAGGCAATATCCTTTGGCTTCACCTCAGGACGATTCCCAGGAGTTTCCTGGCGCTGAGAAGCTAATACCCATTCTGGGTTCTACCGCCAAAGAGAATCTTACGTATCTTCGAGCACACCATGCCCTTTGTACGACCGATGGACCCTTCCGGGAATCTGCAACGTTGGATATGTTGCTACCCGAGCTCTCAGCCGGCAACGAGAGTGAAGTTTCCCGGGAGGCGGAGTTAGATGCAACACATGAGATCCACGAGATGCCCGCGAACGAGGCAGCGATTTTTGAGCTTCCCGGCTCACCAGTCCCGCAACAGTCTCGGTCTGTTAGGAATGGTCGAAATCCTATTGTCTACGAAGACGAACCGCTACCTGAGCGGCGACGAGGCTCGGTTTTCGCTCCTGAAGTAGTCGAGACAGACCAAGCCGGTCATGCAGATAGACAGAATGATGCCTGTGATACGACTTCATCATCCCGCTTGCCTCGTGATGTATCAATGTCGAGTATCCCCAGCATCCCCGATATTGCATGGGATATAGCGGGTTCAACCCCGCATTGCGCCTCTCCTGTATCGGCTGAAGACCCTCGAGCCCAGAAGATCCAAGAGTTGCTTGCCAAGCGGCCGAAGGGTCTCCCTCGCCGTGATAGCAAGGCGGGAAACTTTTCATACCTGCATCCTTCTCATGTGCCTCACCTAGAAACACTGGTCCTGACCGATGTTCCATCCCATGTACCTGCAAATTCACCGATATTGAAGTCCCTGATCAGGTTCATAACCGCCTGCTCGAATGAAGCTTTACTGGCAACCCTTTTAGCGGGGTCGGACTATTCACTTCCACCTGGCCAGGCTCGAGCTAGAGCTGAGCAAGAACGCGCAAGGTCTCTATTTGCTTTACGCCGTTTAGTGCTAGAGATTACACCCACGGTCAGGTCCAACAAGTTGACGAGGTGGACTCGAACCGGAGCTTCGAAGTCAAGTACAGGAGACCGGGACTCCGAAAACCTATGGTCAGCAGCCGTAAGCGACTTCAGCTTTTTTGATGAAGAAGAATGTGGCATCCCCAATGCTTATTCGGGGAAGTATTTCCCCATGGCGGCTTTGAACGAAAAGGTGATACTGATACCGGACGAAGAAAGCCCTAGTCATAGTGGGCCTTCTGAGTCTGACGTCGCTTCGCCGCAGGACATCAGTTCTGCGACTACACCGAGGGTTATGCGCTCTCATAGTCCTTTCCAAGACAAAGGCGTGGGGCCTCCGCGGGACGAGACCCCGGAAGTTGATCTTGTTGCCGAATTGGCGTCATTTCGACGTGCCAAAAAAGTCGACTACGAAGAATTGCTAAGGAGGGATCGTAGGCGACGAGACACTGTGGGCACCACCTCCTCTCGCCTCTCCCCTTCGGTGTCGTCATTTCAGTCGCCTTCGCCGAGTATGACCACGTTAGGCGCGGTATCAGCACCTCTCCTATCTATTGCCCACTTTATCGAAGGCCACTGGAAGGGAGAAGTGAAGATAATCCGCAACCCAGCGCCGAAGGGACGAAGCGGGGTAGTGGATATGTATGGGAACTACTTTGAGAAGGGCTATTTATACCCGTGACGGCGCTGTATATAGTACTTACCTGCGAACCGAATGATACATATACTATAGAGTCCAGGGTGCTAGCAGCTTACTTCTACATTGCAATCTGATAACGGCATCTGGGGGTGATAGGATTGTTTCATTTCACTTTTCATTCATGAACCTAATCGAAAAACTCCCGTTACCGCCGTGGTAGGCCATCGACGTCAATACCACGCATGCAGAGCAGAACTCCAGTCTTGGAAGTCAAGCGCATCATCCTCTTCCCGTCGTAGAGAAAGGTCTGAGTTGTTTTTCTACCTCCGCGCAAGACATGCAATGCTTAAAAATTTCGTAGTTTCGTTTTTTTTGAGATAAATCCGTCGCCTGGCCACGGGCAGCCAGTAAGCCTTTTTCAACACCGCAACTGAACCCCATTCATTCCATTTGATCCGTGTAAAGAAGTCTGTTCAACACAAAAGAAAAAAATAAGAAGCAACATTGAAGGCCCCTAAACTAATTCCATTTTTCTTCTTGAGTATTCCTTCCTTACATAGCCTTGGCGGCCTGAGGGGGGTTCAGCTTCTTGCCGTCCTTGTTGTACCTGATACGAGGAGGGGGAGCACGGTTGCGGCGACCTTCCCGGGAACGGACACTGGAATTGACCGGTCAGCATATGGTTTCTTTGCGGTGTGGAGCACAATTCGAGGACTGTCGAGGAGTGGGGGATATCGTACCGAACGATCTTGCCGTGGATGGCGCAAGAGACGCAGTACTGCAGCTTCAGGTACATCTTGGGGACGGCGTAGTCGGTGAAGACGGAAGCGTCAGAGATATCACCTGTGGGAAGGCAAACGGGTCAGTCCGGAGAGTTCATGCTTATTTTCGATCGTCGAATCCCGTTCGTTCGTGCGTCGCGCTGTTGCCGATTTCGTTTCTTTCCGTCTTGTGTCGACAACTTCATTTCGATTCTCGATTTCGGTCTCGTCTCAACACATACACATATTCCAGCTCTTGCGGAACGGACAACAGGCAGCGAGCGCGCGGACGGGTTCGGGGACGACTCAAGATAGCAATGGAGGATCGTGGAACGTACGGATGGCAGCGGACTCAACCATGTTGCGGATGGTGAATCTCTTGATGGCCTTGTCCTTGGGAGTGCACCGAGCGCAGTTGGAGCAGCGCACGGGCTTGACGTGGCCGCGGCCGTTCTTGTTGCGACCGCTGTACAATAGTTAGTTTGATCATTCTTCGGATGCTGATTTATGTTCGCTTGGTTTTTCGTCTTTTTAAAATGTATTTTTTTTTCTTCTCTCCAATTCACTCCTGACGCAACACTGCACGGTAGCCGAGCCTTCTGCGGCGGGTGTATGGTGGTCCCGTCGGCGTCATGTTCAGGTGGGCATGGATGATGATATTGTGTCTCTTCTCTAAGGCAAAAATGGTGGGATAGGAAAGGGTTCGGTCTTACTTGTTAGCCCTCTTCTTGACCATCTTGACGGATTTTTCTGCGGCGACGGGTCAGAAAAAATGTAAGTCAAAGAGGAAGGGGAAGGGAGGTTGGCGCGTACTTGGCTGTCGGGTTTGGTTGTTGTAAAGGCTCCGGAGTCTCTCTCGGGATGAGGTTGTGTCGGTTTGTGTGGTAGCCCTATGCCCTTAAGCGAGCTGGGTCACGGGATGTGTGCCCCAGGCAGCGAGAGTGTGTGTGGGTGCCTGAGGCAGCGAAGGAGGGGGATACGTAAGTAAGAGTAAGAAAGTGGCCTGACCGCCTGCCTTGTGCCGGTTGGGTGATCGGTTCACGTGCCAGCGCCCAAACGGGGCTAGCGGCAGCGCCCCCCGACCCAACATTACGGTACACCAATACGGTATTCTGTTTACTCACACGCGCGGGCTCGCCCACTGTGGTCCCGCGGCGCCCTGAAACTGTCATTAACAGCAAATAGTTCGGCCAGGCTAAACCACTTGGGAACCCCCTGTTTGCCGTATCATTCTCGTCGGCCCTCCAGACGGGATCATCCTGTTCGTGTCTCTTCTTCTTCTTTTTCCTTGCGTTGTTTTGAATCCATTCCCGCTCCGCAAGTCCTCGTTCGCTGTCCTGTCTGCGTGCCTCCATCCCCCCTCCGTGGCATTCTCCGCTCACCCTTCGCCCCGTTCGTGCAACACAGACCGACTTGCTCCGCCATTACTTACGACGGTTCGGGGACATGTCATCCACACCCACTTTTAAAGGAACCGTTAGCCACAAGACTGTCGGCAGAGGCAGGCTGCCCGACTTCGACAGTCATATTCCTCGTCCTCGCCCAGACACTTCCTCCACTACTCACACGCCGCAGACCGCGTCCAGCGATATTGGAAGTACCACCATGAGTGCCGCCAGCAGTCGACAGAGGCAAAACCAGTCCAAGCGCGATGAGGTATGGCTCGCTTTCCTTCCCCCCCATCCCCCCCATGTGGGTTGTGCCCGGCAGCTGGCCGCGAAAAGAAGGTGAACGAAGGGACGGAAGGAGGGCTGACCCTGCAAACTCTGTTTTCTCCTCGTGCTGGCTCAACCCGTGCAATTGACTTGTTTTCTGACTATGTTCGACTAGGCGATTCGGCGAAAACTGGAGGCCGACCTCAACAAGAAGAGACATGCCCCGGCTCGAGCCAACCGCTCCCGCAAAGCCCCCCCGGGCACCGTCCTCGCATTGAAGCCCAGCCAGGCCCTGCAGATCAAGCCGAACACCTCCATTGCCGAAGCCGCGCAATTGATGGCCGCGAAGAGAGAAGACTGCGTGCTTGTGACCGACGACGATGATCGGATTGCCGGTATCTTCACCGCTAAGGACCTTGCGTTCCGCGTGGTCGGCGCGGGCATTAAGGCCCGAGAAATCAACGTCTCCGAGATCATGACCAAGAACCCACTATGCGCGAGAACGGACACCAGCGCCACCGACGCCCTCGACCTCATGGTGCGGAAAGGGTTCAGACATTTGCCGGTGATGGACGAGAACCAGGATATCTCCGGTGTGCTTGATATCACGAAGTGCTTTTACGATGCGATGGAGAAGCTGGAGCGTGCGTACAGCTCCTCTCGAAAACTCTACGATGCCTTGGAGGGTGTCCAGACGGAACTTGGGTCCAGTCAGCCCCAGCAGGTTATCCAGTATGTGGAGGCTCTCCGGCACAAGATGTCCGGCCCGACGCTCGAGACGGTCTTGGACGGCATGCCCCCGACCACTGTTTCCGTCCGCACGACCGTCAAGGAAGCTGCGTCCATGATGAAGGAGAACCACACCACCGCCCTGCTTGTACAGGACCAGGGATCCATCACTGGTATCTTTACCAGCAAGGATATTGTGCTGCGTGTTATCGCCCCCGGTCTCGACCCCGCGACCTGCAGTGTTGTCCGTGTGATGACCCCTCACCCTGATTTCGCCCCCAGCGACATGAGCATCCAGGCTGCTCTCCGAAAGATGCACGGTCAGTCAATATCATGAACGCCTATGCGACAAGATAGAACGAACTGACATTCGATATTGCTAGATGGTCATTACCTGAACCTGCCCGTGATGAACGATGCGGGTGAGATTGTCGGAATGGTCGATGTGCTCAAGCTCACATACGCCACCCTGGAGCAGGTTAGTAGTACCAGGTGGATCTGTTATGATGTCGGGAACGAGTCTAACGTGACTGCAGATCAACACCATGTCGTCCCAGGATGACGAAGGCCCCGCATGGAACAAGTTTTGGCTGTCGATGGACCACGAGTCCGACTCCATGGTCTCTGGAAGCCAGCAGCCCGCGCAGCGGTCAGTACTGAGCCCTGAGTCTCCCAAGGCTAGTTATGACGCCCGAGACAGCGTTCTCCCCAACGAATCCGCTTCTCACCACGGTGGGGACGAGCACTCCGAGTACCATGTGGACCCGCATCACGGCGAACCCATCTCGTTCCCTTTCAAGTTCAAGGCTCCCAGTGGCCGCGTGCACCGTGTCAATGTGCACCCCGCGGCGGGTATCGCTGAGCTGGTCGCTCAGGTCTCTGCGAAGTTGGGTCCCGAGGTGGAGGCCGTTGGCGGCTCCCCCAGCTCCGAGGACGGCAAGCTGAGCAACACGGGTTACGCTCTGAGCTATATGGACAACGAAGGCGACACCGTCTCGATCACCACTGATCAGGATCTGGCGGACGCCGTCAGTCTCGCGCGCATGTCGCATCACGATAAGGTCGATATGTTCGTGCATGACCCTACACAGCCTCCCATTCCCGCCACGCTCGATCCCCAACCGGCTCCCACCCGGCCCATCGAGGAGAAGAGCATCGTGTCTGAATCCCGGTCTGAGGAGGAGTCCCTGGTGGCGAAGCCCCGGGCCCAGTCCTTCCCGGCGCAGCAGCCGGAGGAGCAGTTCATCGCCGGCGTGCCGAACGACCTACTGCTTCCCGGTGCGATTGTGACCTTGGCCGCGGTCATTGCGGGAGTGTTCATCCTCAGCCGGGCCACATCCCGGTAAAGGGGGACCGAGGCCCGGTCAGGGCGAAGTGAAGGACGCACGAAACTCTGTATTTATTTTTTCCGTTGAAGGTTTCCTCTGTCGTGTCGTATATCTGTAACCCCAAGAGCGTTTCGTTTGTGGTTGAGCTTTTAATGCATTTCGTCGTTTCCTATTGGTCAATCTCCATTCCCCCGTGATGGCCCTAATTCTGCCTGTCTTTGTTCGGATACCGCTCTGTTAGTACAAGCAAGCGTAGAGTTGCAATCGCATACATGAATCACTTGTGGACGTCTGTGGTCGGATTGATTAGAAAAGATACTCCGTACTGTTGAGAGCCTTCAGCCTGGTAGATCAGAGATCTGCAGTAGTGTCAGGTGCCTAGGAAGGTTTCGCCCATCTTCCTGTACGTAGCCGAGATAGCTTCACCTAAGCCAACCAGATTGTGTCTCCTTGTGGGACTCCTCCAAGGAGGGTTGTTTGGATACTTACTGCAGTGAAGTAGGGTGAGAAAGGAGCACCTGTAATCCACACTAGGAGATAGCTCTAGAGGGACCAGCGTACGGAGTACATACTTACCTACCTAGTACAGACCAGCGTACGAGGGTCTAGCGTAGCCAATACCCGTCCTCCGTATCTTTCTGCAGCGAGAAGGGATGCCTGACGGCCTGGGCGGCTTACCGGAAGCGGCCTAGCGGGGGCCCTTCGCAATTTCGGGGCGCGTTTTTGGGTTGGGTTTTTTTGGGCGTGGATGATTGGGGCCTCAAAGACGACGAAAGAGTAGCTGTGAAGGGCGAAGGCAGTACTGCGACGGCCACCACTGCGGCGTACACTGAACACTGGACACTGCCTCTTCTGCCTCTTCTGCCTCCCCGTTGCCCTTGCTCTCCCCTCCCCGATCCCTCCTGTGATCCGATCTTCTTTCACGCTCCTCTCTCCCCTCCTGTTCGCCTGCCGTTCTCTGCCCCGGCTGCCATGCTGCGAGCTTGTACTTGAGTCGTGCAAACTTCCGATCTTCTCTTTTTTTCCCCCCCTCCCTCATTGACCTCTCTGCCCCCATACCGCCTCCAACCCCCTCCTCTCCCCTCGACTTGTCACTAAGTATTTCTTCCACCCCCACCAAAACAATTTCTCAAGGGCCAGAAAAAAAAAAGTCCCTTCCACCAACCACCCCCCCCCCCACTTCCACCACCCGGGTTCACCGCTGAACCCGTGTTTCTTCTCTCCGCGATTTAGTTGGTCTTTGGGCCGGGTTGATTGTTCAGATTTGAGCCGTCAAAATGTCACTGTTACCCCCCGAGGTCCACTCGGCGCTCTCCCAGCTCCTGCGCGCGCTGTCCACCCCCGACAATGCCGTCCGTACCCAGGCGGAAGAACAGCTGAACAATGACTGGATCCAGGGCCGTCCCGATGTCCTGTTGATGGGCCTGGCAGAGCAGATCCAGGGTGCGGAGGATGTGCTAGTAAGTCTTTTGTCCGATACCCTGGGGGTTCCGGGGCGTGCTCCCAGAAAGTCCACGGCCAACAACATTTACCTGGACTTTCTCTCCGCGTCGCTGGCTCCCCTCGTGGTTGAGTCTGGGTTCTCACCGTTTGCTCTCTTTTCTCCAGACACGTTCCTTCTCCGCCGTCCTGTTCAGAAGAATGGCGACCAAGACACGAAAAGACCCCGTCACGAATGAGGCCAAGGAGCTCTTCTCGACCCTCACCGGAGAACAGAGGTTGATCATCCGTCAGAAGCTGGTGACCTGCTTGACGGCGGAATCCGTCACAGATACCCGCAAGAAGATCGGCGATGCCGTGGCTGAGATTGCCAGACAATACACCGATAACGGTATGCACCGCGGAGGACCCTTGAGCGCGGAGGACCTGTGAATCTGATTGTTGTGGTGTAGGCGACCAATGGCCCGAACTCCTCGGCGTTCTCTTCCAAGCCAGCCAGTCCCCCGACGCCGGCCTGCGCGAGACCGCGTTCCGCATCTTTTCCACCACCCCCGGTATCATTGAGAAGCAACACGAGGAGGCCGTTGTTGGAGTGTTCAGCAAGGGCTTCAAGGATGACGTCGTCTCAGTATGTCGGCCCTCTGGTGTTCCCCCCCTACGCAGCTGTTGACCATCATGTGTACAGGTGCGCATCGCCGCTATGGAGGCGTTCTCGTCTTTCTTCCGCTCGATCTCCAAGAAGTCCCAGCCCAAGTTTTTCCAGCTCATGCCCGACTTGCTCAACATCCTGCCCCCGCTGAAGGAATCTACCGAGAGCGACGAGCTCTCTTCGGCCTTCTTGGCGCTCATCGAGCTGGCGGAGATCTCCCCGAAGATGTTCAAGACCATGTTCAACAATCTGGTCACCTTCAGCATTAGCGTGATCTCCGACAAGGACCTCAGCGACCAGGTTCGCCAGAACGCGTTGGAGTTGATGGCCACCTTTGCCGACTATGCGCCCACGATGTGCAAGAAGAACGCCGAATTCGCCCAGCAGATGGTGACCCAGTGTCTGAGCCTGATGACTGACATCGGGATTGACGACGACGATGCGTCCGAGTGGAACGCGTCGGAAGATGTATGTTGCTACTTGTACTCCTGGTCTGCCTGGCTGCGTTTACTGATCTAAACAGCTTGACTTGGAAGAAAGCGATCTCAACCACGTTGCGGGTGAACAGTGCATGGACCGTCTGGCCAACAAGCTGGGTGGGCAGGTCATCCTCCCCGCTACCTTTACGTGGATCCCTCGCATGATGTCCTCCTCCGCCTGGCGCGATCGCCACGCCGCTCTCATGGCCATCTCCGCCATCTCGGAGGGCTGCCGCGAGCTGATGCTCGGCGAACTGGACAAGGTGCTGCAGTTGGTTGTTCCCGCTCTCCAGGACCCCCACCCGCGCGTGCGGTACGCTGGCTGCAACGCTCTGGGTCAGATGAGCACCGATTTCGCCGGCACGATGCAGGAGAAGTACCACGCGGTGGTGCTGACCAACATCATCCCCGTGCTTAACAGCACCGAGCCCCGCGTCCAAGCGCACGCGGCCGCCGCTCTTGTCAACTTCTGCGAGGAGGCGGAGAGAAAGGTTCTCGAGCCTTACCTTGGTGATCTCCTGCAACACCTCCTGCAACTGCTCCGCAGCCCGCAGCGCTATGTGCAGGAACAGGCTCTCTCGACGATCGCGACGATTGCCGACTCCGCCGAGAATGCATTCGATCAGTACTATGACACCCTGATGCCATTGCTGTTCAACGTCCTGAAGGAGGAACAGTCCAGGGAGTACCGTCTGCTTCGCGCGAAGGCCATGGAGTGCGCCACCCTGATTGCCCTGGCTGTCGGCAAGGAGAAGATGGGGCAGGACGCCCTGAACCTGGTGCAGCTACTGGGTAGCATCCAACAGAACATTGTCGATGCGGACGACCCGCAATCGCAGTACCTGCTCCACTGCTGGGGCCGCATGTGCCGGGTGCTGGGCCAGGACTTTGTTCCTTACCTCCCCGGAGTGATGCCGCCTCTGTTGGCTGTTGCGGCCGCCAAGGCCGACATCCAGCTGTTGGACGACGAGGACCAGATCGACCAGGTGGAGCAGGACGAGGGCTGGGAGCTGGTGCCGCTGAAGGGCAAGATCATCGGCATCAAGACCAGCGCACTGGAGGACAAGAACACCGCCATCGAGCTGATCACGATCTACGCTCAGATCCTGGAGGCCGCTTTCGAGCCGTACGTGCTGGAGACGATGGAGAAGATTGCCGTCCCCGGACTCGCGTTCTTCTTCCACGACCCTGTACGTGTTTCGTCGGCCAAGCTGATCCCCCAGCTCCTCAACGCGTACAAGAAGGCCCACGGTGACCAGTCTTCTGGATTCGCCAGCATCTGGACCAAGGTGGCGGAGAAGATCATCGAAGTTCTCAGCGCCGAGCCCACGGTCGACACGCTAGCAGAGATGTACCAGTGCTTCTACGAGTCGGTGGAAGTGGTGGGCCAGAACTGCCTCACTCAGCAGCACATGCAGGCGTTCATCGAGTCGTCCAAGTCGACCCTGGAGGACTACCAGGTCCGCGTGAAGGCCCGTCTTGAGGACCGCGCGGACGCCGAGGAGGGCGAGGACGACAGCCTCGACTACGAGTACGCGATTGAGGATGACCAGAACCTGCTCAGCGACATGAACAAGGCGTTCCACACGATCTTCAAGAACCAAGGCAGGACGTTCTTGCCCGGATGGGAGCAGCTCATGCCGTTCTACGATGCATTCATCACCAGCCAGGACCCGACGCAGCGGCAATGGGCCCTGTGCATCATGGACGACGTGCTGGAGTTCTGCGGCCCGGAGTCGTGGAACTACAAGGACCACATCATGCAGCCCCTGGCGACGGGCCTGCAGGACCCCAACGCGGCCAACCGGCAGGCGGCGGCGTACGGACTGGGCGTGGCGGCGCAGAAGGGCGGCGCTCCCTGGGCCGAGTTCGTGGCGGCGTGCCTGCCCAGCCTGTTCCAGGTGACGCAGATCAACCAGGCGCGCAGCGAGGAGCACGTCTTCGCGACGGAGAACGCGGCCGCCAGTATCGCCAAGATCCTGCACTACAACTCCAGTAAGGTGCAGAACCCACAGGAGGTCGTGGCGAACTGGATCGCTACACTCCCCATCACCTTTGACGAGGAGGCCGCTCCTTACGCGTACTCCTTCCTGGCGCAGCTGATCGACCAGTAAGTTTTTTTGTCTCCCATCATCAACCCCACTCCCCCACTAACCTCGCGCAGGCAAAACCCCGTGGTGATGTCCAACGCGGACAAGGTGTTCGGATACATTGTGCAGGCCTTGGAGGCGGAGACGCTGCAGGGCCAGACGGCCGGGCGGGTGGCCAACTCGGCGAAGCAGCTGGTGGCGGCGACGGGGCTGAACGCCGAGCAGATCCTGGCGGGCGTCAACCCGGACTTCCAGGCGGCGGTGCGCAGCTACTTCCAGTGAGGGAGGCCCCCAAAAAAGACACGGAGCGCGAAAGAGGATTGATTGATTGATATATTGCCATGAGTTGAAATGAGTTTTGCGATGCGATAAGGTTAAGGATATGGATATCGGTTGTTTTCTTTGTCTTTTTTCTTTTCAGTTGTATAGCGGTACCGGTACAGGTTCGGGGTCTCGATGCATCCATCCATACGTGCGTAGGTCGTCCGGAGCCATAATCAGCCAGAGATACACATATCATTACAGTGACAGTACCATATGCTATCATCCATACCCTCCCCCTATCTTGTATATGTATCTACTCAACCACCATCTCCAATATCTCCAACACCTGCGCCTTCTCCGTCAGCGGCACCGGATTCGTCCGACACCACCGATCCAGCAGACTATGCTCCGCCAGCCCATCCAGCTGCTCCCGCCCGACCCCGACCTCCTTCAGCGTCCGCGGCATGCCCAGTTCCCGAATCACCGCGTCCAACACATCGCCCAGATCCGCGCTCTCCACATCCTCCACCCCACACCTCCTCCGCACCACCTCCGCCACATGCGTCTGCTTCAACAGAAACCCGCGCAGCCGGTCTTGTCTCTCCCGATTCGCCCCGTACTTCGCATTGAACTTACACACAGCCGGGAGCAGAATACACGACGTCTCGCCGTGTCCGACACCTAGTGGACCAAGCTATCCCCCCCGCCAAAAGTTAGCCCTTATTCTATCCGAATCACCCCAAAGGAGCAAATCCCAAAACAAACCAAAATAAAAAAGAGAGAACGAAAGTAAGAAAGAAAGTAAGAGAGAGAAAAAAAAAAAAAAAAAAAAAAAACAAACAAACCTGATGCCCAACCCCATGACTCCCCCCCAACTGGACCCTCCCATCCGAACAAGCCGCCATAGCATCGACACTGCCCAGCGCACACTCCAACCGACCCCCCAAATCCCTCTTATCGAACCGACACCGCAACAAGCCGGGAACCAACAGCCCCAGCGCATGCAGCGCCAACTGGTCCGTCTCGGCGCTCACCCCCTCCGTCGCACAGAACGTCTCCACGCAATGGTCCACCGCCCGCACCCCGGAGCTCAGCCAGATCTGGTCCGGGGTGGTGGTGGTGGTGAGCTCCGGGTCGAGGATGACGAGCTGGGGCCCGCGCGTGGGCGATTGGAAGCTGTGCTTGCGGTGCGTGGCGTCGTTGGTGGCGCCGGCGAAGTTGGAGTATTCCCCTGCGGATAGGGACGTCGGGATGGAGATTATGGGGAGGGTGGGCGCGTGGATGTCTGGGTCTGGGTTTGGTGGGGAGGGGCTGGTGCTGAGGGCGCTGAGGGCGGTTGGGGTGAGGGCGTTGTTGGATAGGGCCTGGTTTGGACGTTAGTGGGTTGGTGGGTGTGGTTTTGGGGGAGGGGGGGATGTGGGATGGGGTTGGGATGGGGGGAGACACCGGGGATTTACCAAAGCAACGACCTTCGCCCCGTCCGTGAGACTCCCCGCGCCCAAGGTGACAAGCAGATCGGCTTCGGTGGCGCGCGCGTCGTGCACGATCTCGAGGACCTCGGACCACAGCGTGTGGCTTTTCATTCCGATTCGCGTCCCCACTACCTTGTCTTTTCCGATGGCGGTCGTCAGGCGCTCGAGCGCGTCGGTTTTGCGGGCCAGGGACCCCGAGCAGATGATGTAGACGCGCGACGCCTGGAAGAGGTCGTCGATGTGGTGCGCCGCGGCGGCGGGGAAGGGGATGCCGTAGGAGAGGAGGGGCCGGGGCCGGTCGGCGAAGGCGGCGCGGACGGTTTCTGGCATTGTATTGGTGGTGGTTGGTGTGGTTTGAAATGTGGATGTGGTGGGATTGGTGAGGGAGAGGGAGGAGGGATGGAGGGAGACAGAGGGGAGATGGAGGGGTGTCTTATATGGAGGGCGTTGTGGAGGGGTGCGTCGTACGGACGGAGTACATACTACGTAGTATACGTAGTAGTAGTAGTAGTAGTAGTGCTAGTTAGTAGATTGATATGGCCCCGGCTGAGATGGCGGAGCATGTGGGATGTGGGGCTGGCGGGGCGGAGCGGAGTGATGTCATGCAGATGGACTACCACTCAGGCCTCAGGCTAGTAGGACTACTACAGGTTTCACACCTACGGGCTCAAGGCTGGAGCAACATTCGCTTCATACATAAGCACTAGGCAATAAATACTAAACGCCATACGCCGCCCAAGCAGCCCCGGAGATCTCCAGATACAAGATGTCCTCCCACAAATCCCAGTTTCAGTAGTACATGCCAGATTAGATCCCAAGCAACCCATTCCCATCCACTCATCCACCAATCTATGTCGACCGGTCCTCGTCGTCTACCGCCGCCCGTAGCTCCCATACAATGTCGTAGCATTCTGCCAGAAGAGAATTGACGCTGCCCTGTCCTTCGGGGATGTCACTCCCCACGTAGAACTTGCCGTCCACGCGCATGTTGTCGATGGAGTTGAGCTGGGGCTGTTAGCGATACCCTACACGGGCCATCTCTACCAAGGCCACATACCTTCATGCTGTACGGGTAGAGCTCGCGCGAATTGGACACGCCGCCCGACTCTTGCACCTCGAGCAAGCATTTCCGCAGGGTTTGGAGCTGGTTAAATACCGGCAACAACGCCTCCGACACCGGCTCCGATGAGATCAGCAGCGAGTAGATATACCCGTAGCTCCTCCGGATCAGATACAATAATGTCTAGAGCAGATCAGTCAGTGCGCTCGTCGCCGTCTTTGAAGCAGACCTACCCGCTGCGCATGAATATCCGCTGTGTTGCCCTCCGCATCCACAAAGTTACCATTCACGCGAGCCTCGTCGATCCGGTCCAGCTTCCGCTGGTATCCAAACAAATCTGTCTCGCGGAGCGACCAGGCTTGCGTCACGGCGAGCCGGTCCAGCTGGTTGCGGATATCGATCAGCCGCTCATACTGATCCTCAAATCGCTCGTCCACCTTTCCTTGTCTGCGGCTGTCAGCGAGGCCCATATGTCGCAGCAACAACCCCAAGCATACCGTTCCAAAACAACCTCCGTCCAGATCCAACACCGTTCCAACAGCAATTTGACATCAACTTGGTCCCCGGGCAGTGGCGCGCCCTCCGCGTCCACAAATACCCCATCCTTTATCTTGTCCTGTATCGTCTTCAGCTGATTCCGGAAGCCGTTGACCTCCGACGATGAGAACTACCACGGTCAGCATGCCCGTATGCTTTTGAAACATGCACGACCTACCTTCGAGCGTGTGTTGACGGCGGCAGTAGACCGTAGAATAGACACCAATGTCTCGTGTGTCGACGCCAGTTCCGGACCTAGTTTGGACAAGCCACCCTGCAGCCGCTCCAACAGCAGTCGGCACTTCTCCAGGCGGCTCTCGAGGAGCGTGATGAGGGCAGGCGAGTATGCTTCGCGGCAGCGATCGAGGGTCTCGTTCATGTGCGCAAGAGTCTTGGTGATCGAGATCAGGTCTTTGGAGCTGTAGAAGCCGGCCTCTTCCAGATGGTCGAGAAGGCGCTATGCGGGGTTAGAAAGATGCGGGGCGGAGCGGTCAGTCGGTGAGGGCATACCTGGACTGTCGTTGCGAGGGAGTATCTACAATACAGCGACACACCACAGGTCAGCACTCACGATCCGGGTCATATGAATAGGGATGGGGGGGCAGCTCCACATACACGGCGGGGGCTTCATTGTTTCGTCCCACTGTCAGGAACAAGAGCGAAATCAGCTGGAAGCAGTCGTCGAGCACGTAGTCCACTAGATCTCCGAGGGAGCCACCGGTCAGCCATCTCATCGGCCGCGATCTTCTTGCAAGGCCCACTCAGTGCTAACGTCGGTTATGTGCCATCCGGCGGTCCTTTCCCTTGCGCACAGCATTGAGCTTCTCCACCTCGACCACCACCTCTTCGTACAGCGGGAGGACGTCGCGGGACTTGATGTAGGAGGACTTGTCCTGTTTGAGGAGGAGGAGCGCATCCCGGGTGCGCAGCAGGCGTTCGAGGATGGGCTGTTCTCGCGGATCCAGCGGGGCGGGGACGGCGGGGGAGTCCATGGCTGGAGAGGGGAGGGGAAGGGGAGGGGAAGGGGGGATAGGGGTGTCGCGGGCGGGGCAAGGGGGGAGGAAGGGTCCGGAAGAATCGGAAGTGGAGGTGAAAGCACGAGGCGCGAGGTCGGGAAGAAAGTGACACAGGCAGATGCAGCGGAGAGTCCCAAAAGCCGTGGCCGAGCACGAAGGCGCGCAAAGAGGTGGGAGGAGGAGCGCGAGTCGTCGGACGGGCGATGATGGCATCGCTGGGCGGCGTTGCCCGAAGCGGGCTAGCGCGCAGTCACGGGCGAGGGGCGGCGGCGCTAGGCCGGAAGGGGAGCAGCCCTAAGCGAGGGCTTCTGCGGCGCTCAACACACAATTTCCGCTCGGGGCGAAGCGTTAGTCACACTCACCGTCCGACTCCCCTTCTCGACTACGTCGTTACAAAAAAGTCTCCCGTCTCCCTCTTCCTCTCTTTTATCCCCCATCCCTCTCTCGACTCCAGTCCAGTCCAACCCCCCCCGTCGACCAAAATGTCTGTTGCCGAGCTCGCTTGCTCCTACGCCGCCCTCATCCTCGCCGATGACGGCGTCGAGGTCACCGTACGTATTAACCCTTGTTCAATCCGGATATTGGGAGGAAAGGCCAGGGCGCTAGGACTGGGAATGGGCCACCAGGATGGTCGCAAAAATTAGGAGGGACAAACAATACAGATGGAAAAGGAATCGGACATGGCGAACACCACATGCGAAAAAGAAGGATGGCTACTTGCAAGGCACAGAACCCTTGAGCTAACCATTGGATTTTTCCTGCATCACAGGCCGACAAGCTCCAGACCCTCATCACCGCCGCCAAGGTTCCCGAGGTTGAGCCCATCTGGACCTCCATCTTCGCCAAGGTAAATTGATCCGTGCAGTTGCTCGCAACCCAACCCACCCCGATGAGATGCGATCGCGAATCGTCGACACCACCTGGGAATCATCATCACACAAGAGACTTACCACGTCGGTTTCACAGGCTCTCGAGGGCAAGGACATCAAGGAGCTCCTGACCAACGTTGGCTCCGCTGGCCCCGCCGCTGCCGCCCCCGCTGCCGGTGGTGCTGCTGCTGCCCCCGCTGAGGCTGCCGCTGAGGAGAAGGAAGAAGGTAAACAATCCCTTGGGACCTGAGCATTGGATGTGATAAAGTGTTGGGATACTGACTCTTTACCACAGAGAAGGAGGAGTCCGACGACGACATGGGATTCGGTCTGTTCGACTAAGCCTCTTCGCCCGTCTGAACTCCCATTTTCCTTTTTATCCTCGTTTCCTTATACACTCCAATTCGCCCCTCGCATTTCTTGTACCTGATACTACGCAACCGCACGAAGACCAAAAAGGGAAATTCAAAAGACAGGATGAACGGACACGGACATCCGGTGGGACTGGGCGCTCTGCTCGCATGATAGGCTCCGTCGTGACGGAGGTACTGGATCGGATGATGCTAGGATTCCGGCCGTGGGAATGTCAGTCTTGTACGGGTCGGGGGCGAGATTATTTTGGCCGTCTTCAGCTTCGTATCTGATGTTGTTGTGCTTGTTGCTAGTACGTTTCGAGCTAAGGTGCCCAGCTCTCAAGCAATGTCTGTCATGCGACCATGAGCAAAAATCCGTTCCTTGTATTCGTTTGTTTGGTTGTAAGCTGTAAAAAGATTGTAGAGACATCGCAAACAGGTACTTCCCTCCTGAAACTTAAAAAGGTAAGTTATATATGGAAACAATAGTATCGATATCAAAGTCCACCCAGCAATGCAATAACTTTTAAGATAAACCCATCCGCCAGACACAAGACAGTAGTACACCCGCACATACAGTACAATCACCAGCTAAGAGATGACACGCTAAATCACCAGCAATTTTGAGTCCCGCCATAGAGAAGATCAGAATACCCCAACGCGTCTCGTGCGCTACGCGGCCGTCGTCGTCGCGTCCCGGGTCGCGTACAGGCGAAACTGCATAAAGATTGTGATATCCTCGACCATAGTGCCAAGCGAGCCAATCAGCCACGGCACATTGGTCACGATATAGTTCCGTTCGGTGGAGTGGCAGATGATCTAAATATATCCACAGTCAGCCATTTTCGAGATCCTAGTTCCCCAGAGCATTCAACTTACACCTGCGCCGTAGGTAAGGTTACCCAAAAGGGAAAGGATGAAGAACAGAAGCGAGAGGCCTGTCAGAATCAGAATCAGTCAGTCAGTCAGTCCCGTCACACCCAGCCAACCAGCCAGCCAGCCAGCCACGGGTTACACATCGGAGTCACATACCCTCGCATGACTTGTCACAGTAATTCTTATAAATCTGCGGAAGACGCGCCCTGTAGAAATTCATCACCATTAGCATCATCACCACCACCACCACCACCACCAACCACCAACTACGAAACACCCCCATATCCAGAGCACTCACCCCAAGTAACAAACCGCACTGATATACCCCAACACCATCGCTCCAGGCGCCATATCCACGCCGCCATCAAGCTCCTCCGAAGCCGGCTTCCACACGCCCGTCCGCCACGCCATGGTCCACCCAGCCATCCCAATCACGCAGATCGCCAACACGCTACTCAAGTTCTTCACCCACGCCTTCCGGCCCACATCATTCTCCTCGACGATCTTCGCCAGCGTATCATCCGCCTCCGCCGCAGCCTGTCCGTAGCTCTCCGTGCGGCGCGCAGACCCGCGACTATTCTCAATCGCATCGCTGAAGCGCCGGCCCAGTAGCGGCGTCGTCGGATCGGGGGTTTCGGTTGACGAGCGACGACGCCGCCGCGCCGCCGCGGCCACCCGCGAGTTGCGCACCTTGTAGTACAAGCATTGGCCGATCAGCACGCCGTCCGCAATGCAGAAGTACACGGCGATCGCGACGATGACGGGGACCAGCCCGGCCCAGGCGCCGCCGATCAGGTTGGTGATGTCGCCCACGAACCAGACGAAGAGGAAGAGGAGGGAGATGGCTTCGGCGTTGCCGTTGCGGTAGTTTTCGATCAGTTGGGGCACCTGGGGTTGGGGTTAGTTATGGATGTATTGGGAAAGGCTTTAGGCTGGGCATGATTTGAGGTGGAAAATTCATGCTGGAATCAGGGAGATAGAGATAGGCAGTGCCATACAAGCAGGAAGATCCAGCAGGTGAGAGATATCGAGCCTAGCAGGCCGGATGCTGCCTCGCGGGCAGTCAAGGGTACGGATTCGTGCATCGCGGCATTGGCCTCAGTCCAGAGGGTGATCATCTTGCGGGTTGGGGGGGTCGAGGAGGTGCAAAGTTGGAGGTTGAAGGTTGAAGGTTTAAGGTGTGTGCTTGCTTCCTTGCTCTCGGGGAGGGAGATAAGGACGAAATCCCTTGCGCGCCACACGCATGGGGATTGGGGGCACAAGCTCTGCGCGTGATAAGGAGTCAGTCGCCTTCGGTCAGCTGGCCGATCGTTCGGTGGGCGAAAAAAAAAAACAAAAAAAAACAAAAAAAAAATCGATCGGGGATGTGCAGGCGCAGGCCCAGATCGCAGACCAAGGAGTTAGTTGAGGTGACTAGCAGTAGTACGGGGTAGTAGTTCTACGTATCAGACGATTGAGTCAAAGCATGACAGAATAAATTGGTTAATGGTTGCGGGTGGATCCGGCCGTTTGTCTGGCTCAGGAATGCCTTGACTAAGCTGCCTGGCTGGGGCAGGCATGATTGCGGCTTATCGCGTAGTCCTTTTCCATGGATGGCCTCCAGGTCGTGGTTGAGTCGGCTGGGCTGAGGCCGTGGATGTGGTCCCGGGCGCATACTGAGTTAGCACGCAGTAGTACGATGAACCTAGGGTTGTGGGCTGCAATGCGCACTCGCGCCGCATCCTAGGTAGGGCTACTGCGGCAGGGATTCGCCTACTAGTAGCTGCACGAGCATCTCTTGGTGTACTTAAGTAGGTAGTATCTATATCTGGTCCACAGCTATGGAATTCCTTCGAGCTATGGTATCTATCTATCGTAAATGGTATTTTGGTTTCCCGCGACTTTTCCAGGTCTCAACAGCCAATACATGAACTCTATGCATTTACATCCCCAGGTTTGCCTATCGTCGAATCCTGTTGCTTCATAACTATGCGACGCCACGCCCGCATCATGCAAATGGAAACATCGTTCGGGTATCACGCATCATCTTCTTCGTCGTAATCAAGCAGCTGGAGCTCATCCTCCAACATCGCGACCGTCATGTCGCCCATCGCCTCCCGAATCGGTCCATGCAACAGCTGCTCCCGCGCCGACTCCGGCTGGATGGATTCCAAAGCACCCACATACTCCGTCAGTGGGGAGTAATCGAGGACGTCTCCCCAGTTTCCCCGATCAACCCCGTACTGCTGGAGAAATGCCTCCAGCGTGTGCATGCCATCAGCCAGCAGCCACTGCTCGAGAAGAGGTTGCTGGTCGGCGCTCGGGTGTGCCGGGGCTCGGTTCCCTTCGGCTACTTCATCGAATGGAGCATTGTCTCCGTCGTCGTCGTCGCCGTCCCGCTGGAATCGAGGGAACTGGATGGCCCCGTTGTTCAGCTGGTCAAGAAGGTCCCGCAACCATTGCGGTCGCCCAACGTCGGGTACTTGTGACAAATAGGATGGTGTGGGGTCGGATTGCTGGCGAAAGGCTTCCGACTCATACGGAGGAAGGGGGTCTGACGACGAGATACGCCCGGAGACAAAGCGTCCTGGAAGATGCGTCGTGACCCGAGGGATATCCGAGAGCACCACGTGGCGCGCAATGTCGAGGGTGATCTCCGGAGGCTCGACGGGCTCTTCTTCGTCGGGAAGCGTGTCGGCAACTTCCACAACCAAAGAGACCGCTTCGGGGGTGTTCCAGAGATCTTTGGCGCGAGAAATGTAGAGTTCGGTGAAAAGCTCGTGCGCAGTGGTGGGCGGCATCTTGCCCCAGATTCTCTTAGGCATGGGCTGGATGTCGAGTTCTTGCGCCAGCTTGCAGAACACCCACGGATAGCGTGACATGGCCCGGCGCAGCTGCTCACGGCATTCCTTGGGCTTGTTCAGTCGGAGATAGGCTAGCGCGAGCGAGCATTGAACGTTAGGTAGGGACTCCCACGCCTTGCTCAGCCGCGTCTGCGTGCACAGGTCGACAAAATGGGCGTATTCGCGACCCCGCAGGGCCAGGTGATCGATCAGAAGTCGGATGCAGTACGGGTCGTCCTCGCTGAGACTTAGCAGGAGCTTCGCCCACTCATATGCCGTGCGCCAGGTGCCCTTCATCCCCAGATTAGCAATGTATCTCCACCCAACCAGCCACAGTTCACGGTTCTCATTCTGTACAAAGTCCAGCCTGGCCTGGCCTTGCTTCAAGAGATTTCCGAACGATGAATGAGCCGAGCGCCCGATGTTGAAAAGCGCTCGCTCGAGCAGGTCGGCGGAAACAGCATGGTCACCCTGGTGCTTGGCTATTTCCGACACTTGGAGAAGGGTGGAGATGTGATATGGGTTGTATTGCAGGAGATGAATCATCCGTTGGGGATCCATTGACTCCACACACATATCAAACTGTCTCTGTGTATCCGTATACGCCGCATTATGGAGAATCTTGTAGAGCGTAGCGCCGTCCGGGAGTTTTTCCGTAAGCTCCATCCCAAGACCACCACTGGGCGCCCGGGGCCATTCATCCTTGCCTTGCATGAGGGCATTCCGCCGTAGTGTCACGCCCGCCAGGCTCTGGCCCCGACTTGCAGGGCTATATCTCCCTGTCAACGCCTGTCCCAGATCAACTGTCTCCCGCGCTCTGTCTCTCCGGCGGGTTGACCCAGTGTCTGTGTCGAAGTTCTCGAACACCACGTTGCCAAAAAGCTTTCGCATTTCGTTTGCCGCATTCAGAGACCTGGGCTCTATGGCGAGAAGCTCTTCCGGTGTCTTCGGGAACGACTTATCCCGCACATTTCCGACAGCTGTGGCACCGGAGCGTCCGGCCTGTTTGGGGTCGACAGCCAACTCTTTCAACGCTTGATCAATATCGTCTGCCTTTCCCTTCTTAGGCGCAGGAGCTGCTGCAGCCCCTGGCTTTGCGGCCGCTTTCTTCTTCTTGTTTTTCTTCTTCTTCTTTCCCGAGCCCGCCGGCTTTGCGGGCACAGAAACATCTTCCTTCGGCTGAGTCACCGGCTCAGGTACCTCGACCTCCACTTCTGCTTCAGACTCGGCCTCATTTTCGGATTCCTGTTCGTCATCATCGTCCATCGAGTTCAGGAGATCAAAGGCGTTCAGCTTCGGCTTCGATGGCCGGGATACGGGCTCCTCCTCGCTCGAGTCGTCATTTTCGTGATCGGCTTGCAGTGAAGCCTGCTGCAGCTCTTGCTCGCGCTGCTTCTGCAGCCTGCGAAGCGCACGGGAGGACATTCGGAAGGACTGCGGGATGGATACTCAGTCACGAATTCGTCGATACTGCCCTCACGGGGACGACCAGGAAGCTTAGGTTGTCGCAATGGGTGAAAGATATGTAACAAAACGATGCGGAATATTGCCTATGGCCGCCCGCGGGGACGGGCAGAATGACGACACTGCCCCGTTGGGCTTAGCGGGGTACCATCCAGGCGGTGTCCGGTACGGTAAGGTACGCGCGCTGTCCTGATCCGCCGTACAGTACGGCATCACATGACGCAATCAGCGGCTGCCGCCCTCCATCGGCGTTGGTCGTCGCTGCTTGTGGTTTCGTGTGTCGTCGTCGTCGTTGCTGCTGTTCTCCTCCAGATCCAGAGACGGAGGGTAGCCAGGACATCTTCGACTTCAACTCTGCTCTCCTCTCCCCCGCCGGCTCAATGCGTCGTGCGGCTTTTCAGGCTCTCCGTACTGCCCGTCGCTTGCCAGCATGGAAGGTCGCTGGTAGGAAACCGTGCGCCGTGTCCTTCTCCAGCAGTCGGGGTCTCAGTCTACCCGGTAGACATCCTTCCTACCTCCCCGCTACTCTGCAGTCGTCGATGCATCTCCGGAACTTCTCGCTCGCTCTCATCTCGACCGCCGTCGCCTCGGGTGCCTGGTACGCGTATCAGGGAAACGGCTCTCAGCAGGCATCGGCGGCCCTGAACACAACCTCCTCCTCGCAACTACGCTCGATTACCACCTCCAGCGCACACGCGGAGGACCCTGCGGAGACCACCCGTCGTGCTCTGCTCGTGGATAATGATCAGTTCTATACCGCTACCCTTTCCGGAGAACAGCCGCTGTTCAAGCACACAGACGATTCCGACCGCCGAGTCCTCGAGATGTTGACCCCGGAGCAGGCCACACAGAAGCTCAGAAAGAATGAGGAGTCGTACATGGTAAACCGGGGCAAGGGAGTGGTCCGCTACGATATCGTTCAGGTCCCTAGTAACTCTCCGATCGAAGATGACCATGCCGAGAAGGTCGTCGAGGTGCCGTCTTCCGTAGCTGCGGCCACGGAAGGCGAATCCAACAGTGATTGGATGTTCTGGGGAGTGTTCGATGGTCATTCGTGAGCCTTCGCCGTTCTGAAGTTGGATTTATCTCCTGTTTGCTAACTGTCTCATAGCGGCTGGACGACCTCGGCCAAATTGCGCAATGTCCTCATCTCGTACGTCGCTCGGGAGTTGAACTCGACCTACAAGGCCGCGGCCGCAGACCCATCCGTGTTGTTGCCTTCGTCCGCCGCCGTGGATGCTGCGATCAAGCAAGGGTTTACCCGTCTAGACAACGATATCGTGTACAGCAGCGTCGACAAGGTGCTCAAGTCCAACTCGCGCCGTGTCGCGGCCGAGATGCTTGCACCTGCTCTTTCTGGATCTTGCGCTCTCCTGGCCTTCTACGACTCCCAGTCCAAGGACTTGAAGGTCGCCGTTGCCGGTGACTCAAGGGCCGTCCTGGGTCGTCGTGGTGCGAATGGCAAATGGTCGGCAACGCCGCTCTCCGAAGACCAAACCGGCGGAACTCCCTCCGAGATGCAGCGCCTCCGGGAGGAGCACCCCGGTGAGCCCAATGTTGTGCGCAACGGACGAATCCTTGGCCAGCTGGAGCCCAGCCGGTCCTTCGGAGACGCATTCTACAAGTGGAGCAAGGAAACACAAGACAAGATCAAGCGACAGTTCTTTGGTCGCACTCCTCACCCCATGCTGAAGACTCCCCCGTACGTGACTGCCGAGCCGGTGATCACCACCACCAAGGTGGAACCCAGCCGCGGCGACTTCCTGGTCCTCGCTACCGACGGTCTCTGGGAGATGTTGAGCAACGAGGAGGTTGTCGGGCTCGTTGGCCAGTGGATTGAACAGCAGCAGGCCGGTGCCGGTGGAAGCAACAAGACCTGGCTGAAGAGCTGGTTTGGCTTCGACAGCAAACAGCTCCCTGTAGAAGAGCCGAAGGAGACTAGCACTGGTGGCCAGCGCCGCCCTATCCGCCAGCAGCAGTACGATATCTCCGGTGTAGCCAGTCGGTTCAGCGTCGAGGACAACAACGCGGCCACCCACCTGGTGCGCAACGCCATGGGAGGAAAGGACAAGGATATGGTCTGCGCTCTGTTGACTCTCCCGAGTCCCTATTCTCGTAGATACCGGTAAGCCCGCCTTGACTTTTTTTTTTTTTTTATGAATGCAGTCGCTAATACCATCATCCCCAGTGACGACGTGACCGTCGAAGTGATCTTCTTCGGCGAGGGCCCCGACTCGCGCACCATCACGGTCAACGAAGAGGCCACCGCGTCCGAAGAGAACACCAAGGCGAAGCTGTAAGTTCGGCGTCGTTGCCATCATGTTTCTTGTGTTGTTATCGGCGTAGAAAAGACCGCGGGAAGATTCCCATGAGACAAGTTTGTTCTTTTTTCTCTTACTTTCCAAAATCGTATTATCGGACCATGTTCGACTGCATCTATTGTGAGATGACAGCAAGTTGGCGTTAACTCCTGCAGGCTTGGGATGGTGGTTTGTTGTTGTATGCATTGGCATCGTTTACACTTAGAGAATGTTACACTGGTCGTCGAGACAGATGGTTGTGTCTAAATAAAGTAAAGTGATAGGTTGTTTATTTTCCTGGAAGGTATGTTACAGAAATATAGCTGCGGGGAACAAGAGCCGGCAGGTGTCCGCTTGTTCAACAGCATATGGTAAGTCTTCGTCACTGGGGCGAATGGATTGAGTCATGCTAGTCAACTGCCGTGTGCTGGAAACATGCAGAGCCCTTGGGTGTCATGTCCGTCACTGATGGGCCGTGCATCAAGAATTTTATCCTCATAGTTCTATTCAATTGAACACCAGGTCAGATCTTCCCCAGTCATGGCGGACATTGCAAAGTCGAGCAACCGATCTATCATGCCCTCGAACGGATATCGTTCATAAAAAGGGTGCAATCCCTTCACTCTATCCTAGCAGAATGCTTTGCGGGTCAGATGTCCCATCCGAAGACGCGTGTCTCCGAAAATCAGATGGTTTGTCTTTGGCAACAGCGTACCATCCATGAAGGGTCGGTCTGCGGTGTCGACCTATGCATAACCACTATCCGCAGTCGTCATCTAGCCTGGCAGGCATGCTCCAAGCATCCCCGCATCGCATAAACCCCACAAGCTCATGGCTTCAGGTTAATATGCTTTACCGGCGAGTTGGGCAACATGAAATATTTAGTCCAAGGCTTCAACGGCTTAGTCGGAAACATAACCCTATCCAGTAGCAGAGTCTGCAATGTTGCAATATTCGTACTGGTAGTCCAGTAGATCATTAACGCGGCAGGCATCTCCGCAACGTAGGACGAAAGACCAATGTTCAACGCCAGAACCTGGATGAACAACCTCAGCCCCCGCACGGAAAGCTTCTTGTACATCTCTATTTTCGGCAGCGCAGCCAAGTCCTTCATGGGAGGCGCCTTCCACCCGGCCCTGATGTTGAGCAAGATGGATGCCGTCATCGCGAGGGGCAGGATGCCCGTCGGGTCTCCGGCCAGCAGATCCGGGAACCAGAGCGCACCCTCCGTGGCTAGGGACGGCTCGATGGCCAGACGTAGGGGGCTCTCTCCCTCAACTGTGGGCTCCAGGCAGGACAGAAGCCAGGGGACCAGACCGCGATTGTTTCCTGACATGGCGCGGAGACTTTCCATGACGGAGATCCAGATGGGAATCTGTAGAAAATTGGCCATCTTCCAGAACCGGGAGATCCCCAGTTGACGATGCACGGCTTTCTGGGTTTTGTTCACTGCCTTCATGGCCATCATTCTCTCCCCGGGGCTCAGGTTATCACTTCCGACGGGAAGCCTGCCGTGTTTGTCCTTGAAGATTTGGTCCCGATGTTGCTTGGCCCATGCGCTGAGGAGCGGCTGCGCGTCGCGTTCTCGGCGAGCCTGGATCTTGCTATACACTTGTAGGGGCAGGGCCACGCTCGTTCGAACGATCAGGGCGGTCAATGGGATGGATAGAGCCCATGGCAGGCCGCTGATGGAGTGCACGCCATGGATGAAGCTAGACGAGAGCTCCAGAGCCTCGTTCAGGAAGGGAGAGGGGCGTGTTGGATGGAAGTGCCGAACTTGGTGGTGGAAGACCGCCGTCTTGCGTAGCGTGGGGGACAGTCGGAAGGGCCGCATGTTGCTGAGCAGGGCGAGGACCAGCTTGACGGGGGGGTGTATATGTATATGTATATACAAGAAGCGGACCGGGAGGCAGGAACATGAGCTGATCCGTCCGGGCTAATGCGCCGGAATGTCACGGCACGTGATGATAAGAGACGGGTGGGGACTCCTCTCCTCGCCAGACTGTCGCTGTTGGCCGACATCGACAGACAAAGGAGGACGGGTACGGTATTGTCCGGGACGATACGGCGTTACCTGGCGGCGTTTCGATAGCGGGACTGTCTCCCGCGGGACAGGACTCGTAATCGGGTGACTCTCGCATCTCCAACCGTCGCCCGTATATTATTCTCGACCCGCTCGCTTCGTCGCCCTCAACCTCCACGCTGTCCAATTCTCCTCCCCCCTCTCTCCGGCACTCTCTCTTCTTCCCTACCATGTTCACGACTGTCTCTCGCTAGCCATCATGATGCTGCTCATTCTCAAGTCGTTCATCACCCTGCTCTCCCTGCTCGCGACCTGCGTGCTGCTCCCCCAGCTGCCCCTGGGTGCTCTCCGCCTGGTGCTTCGCGCGGTAGGATGGGTCGTCCAGCGGAGAACCCGCTCTCGCCGTGAATACATCGTCTCGCGCGTCCGCGCCGATGAAGAGGAATACTCGAAACGGACCAAGCCTTCCTCCGCCACCAACTCCGGCGACGATGAGGAGGACTGGGAGAAGGTCGACACCTCCAGCTCCAGCTCCAGCTCCGGAACAGCTGGCAACAATGGAAATGACGAGTGGGATGGCATTATTGGCTTCTTCCACCCCTTCTGGTAGGCACCTTCGACTCCACATTTCATTCCCGCATCCCGTGGACTGACCCCTCTTTCACAGCAACGCCGGCGGTGGAGGAGAGCGCGTGCTCTGGGAAGCCGTGAGGGCAACCCAGAAGCGCTGGCCTAAGGCCATCTGCGCCATCTATACCGGAGACCACGAGGTCAACAAAGCAGCCATGCTCGAGAGAGTCCAAGTACGTCCCTCACCCTCGCCCTCACAGCCCTGGACCCCCCGACTAACACCCACCCCTCCCAGAACCGCTTCAACATCCAGCTCCACTCCCCCACCGTCGTGCTCCTCTACCTCACAACCCGCAAATACGTCGTTAGCAGCATGTACCCCTACATGACGCTCCTGGGCCAGTCCCTCGGCTCCCTCATCGTCGCCTACGACGCCTTCAGCCTCCTCGTCCCGGACATCTTTGTCGACACCATGGGCTACGCCTTCGCCCTCGCCTTCAGTAAGCTCCTCTTCCCCTCTGTCCCGACCGGCGCCTACGTCCACTACCCGACCATCTCCACCGACATGCTCCAGTCCCTGGACGACCAAAGCGGCCTCCAAGGCGTCAACGCCGGCGCCGGCAAGGGCCTGAAGGGCCAGGTCAAGCGCAAATACTGGGCCGCGTTCGCCAAACTGTACGGCTGGGTGGGCGGCCACGTCGACGTCGTCATGTGCAACTCGTCCTGGACGTCCGCGCACATCCGCACGATCTGGGGTCCTGCCCGCAAGACCAACACCTACACCGACCCCACGGTCATCTTCCCGCCCACCGCCGTCTCCGAGCTCGAGTCCACCATCACCGTCACCCCGGAGTCCGAACAGACCCGCCAGCCCCTCATCCTGTACATCGCGCAGTTCCGCCCGGAAAAGAACCACCCCTTGCTTCTCCGCTCGTTCGCCCGCTTCCTCCAGGAACGCCGCAAGCGCCTCGGCGGCGAGTCGTCCTCCTCCCCCGAAGACGAGCCTAAGCTCGTCCTCATCGGCTCCGTCCGCCACGCCAGCCCCGACGAGACCCACATCTACAACCTCCGCCTCCTGGCCCACGAACTCCGCATCCGCGACCACACCACCTTCCTCTGCGACGCCCCCTGGCCCGCCATCCTCGACCACCTCGGCTCCGCCTCCATCGGCGTCAACGCCATGTGGAACGAGCACTTCGGCATCTGCGTCGTCGAGTACCAAGCCGCCGGCCTGATCAGCGTCGTCCACGACTCCGGCGGCCCCCGCGAAGACATCGTCATCGACCTCGGCGACGGCGCAACCGGCTTCCGCGCCTCAACCGAGGAGGAATTCGCCGCCTCCTTCGAGGCCGCCCTCGCCCTCCCCGAAGAAGAGAAGGTCGCTATGCGGCTGCGCGCCCGGAAGTCCGCTCTGCGCTTCTCCGAGGAGGAGTTCTCCGTCAAGTGGATTGCCGAGGTTGCCAAGCTGGTCCACCTCCAGGCGTAGCGTTTTGTTTGCATTATATGCGCGGAGTATGGTCTGGTACCTATGGTATGTAGGTCAGAAGTGGGTGGGTGAGTGAGTGATAGGCCCGTTGGCTTTGGCGTTCGTGGAATCGTATCGTATATTTATGAAATATACTCTATAACTCTATTTTTTTTTATCCTTTTTCGGGTTTGTTTTGACGGTATACGGAGTTATACAACTTTTCTTTCTGTTGGGTTGGGTAGGCGGTGTCGGTTACTTGACCTCGCCGCTTCGAGTGGAGTGTCTTACATACCTGCCTATATCCTAGGTACATATGCGGAGTATGAAGTATGTACGGTCCCCTGAGGTAAGTGGATTGGGAATCAGGAAGCAGGAAGCAGGGAGCAACCCAAGTGATACTGGTCCGACCAGAATATACATTATGTTAAGGTTAAGACGCGCCCCTATCAACAATACGAGAGGAAGGAAGGAGAGAGAAAGAGAGAAAGAGCCCTAGAACCCAAAGAAAAAAAAAAGATTACAAAATCATGCCTATCGATCGACCCGATCCGATCCTGACTAAAACATGCGTAAATTTCAAAAGGATATCCCAACGCAAGCACCCTCTCTTCACGGGTATCTCGCACACGAAACAGATGGAGGAGCATCATCTTCCAGGGGGTATGAAGCCAGAGTTCTTCGTAATCACGTAACAATAAAATTGGCCCGGCGGACCAGCTGGGAGCACACAAGCAGCCAGAAAGAAGGGAAAAAAAAAAAAAAAAAACGAAAACCTCCTCGAAGGTCAATCGGTAGGTAGTAGGTATATGAACGAAAGTGAATCCGCCGTCATCTGGACAACCACCAATTTCCCTCCTGTATCTCAACGCCAAAAGCCCTCTATCTAGAATCCAAAATCATATGAAGAGAAAGAAGCCTGCACCCGGGGGCTTGATGCAGGTGCTAGGGAGAATGTATCGATCACCTTGCCCAAATAGTAGATGGGTACAGTAATAATAGGGAATGAAATGAAGAAATCCTATGTGGAGAAGAAGAAAGAATAAAGTGGGAAGGGAAGGAAGGGTGAAGAAAGGCTAGGAAGAGACAAAAAGAGGAGGCATCATCATCCCCTCCACTCCGCTTCCTGATAACCAGAGTCTCCAGGGTTCATTCCTAACATCTGGCCCTGGCCGTTCATATCATAGATATTATTGCCCTGGCCACCTGCATAGCCTCCGCTCATGCCGGAGACACTACTCATGCCAGACTCGTCGTCATCGAAGCCATATTCGCCGCCGGAGCTAGCATCGAAACTGCTGCGGCCTCCGATATCGCTCGGATCGTCTGCGGTGGCAGGTATCTGGTCCCATTGCAAGGTCTGAAGCGCCGGATATTGCGCCAACAACGCAGCGGGAAGAACGAAATTGCTTGCATGTTGGCCATCCATTGCCGGCACCATTAGCGGAGGCGGCATGGGTTGCAGATGTTGCTGCTGGTCCATCATGGTGCGTTCGCGTTCCTGGGACTCTTCGTCGAGCAACGGCTTGATGCAGATCCGACCGGCTTCTGATCGGAAATGACGGCCCAGAGCATCCGCACGAGCAAATCGCCGGCCGCAACCCCATTGTCCGCCCCGAGACAGCTCGCCACGACAGACAAACTTCTTTTCTCCCGAATGCAACCCCTCATGACGCTTCCGATCATGCTGGCGCGCAAAGGCTTTCCCACACACTGTGCATACGAACGGCCGTTCGTCCGTGTGGGTGCGCAGATGCGATCGTAGGTTGTAAGCCCGCGTAAAGCGCTTAGGACACAGATGACACTGGAACGTCGCCGGATGCTTTTGAACACGTTTCGAGTCGTTGAGGGTGGCCCCGGGCCGTTGTGGATCCGCGAGACCAAGGATGTAATTGCGACTATCAATAGATGAGGTTGAGAGGCGCCGACCAGATCGCGAGGGAGATGGCTCGCGGGAGCTGGGGTTGCTTTGAGGCTGACGTCCCGCGGTGTCGAACGGCGACAGCGACCGCGGCGACGGAGGGATGAAAGGCTCCAAACTGGTCGAGGTCGAGGAAGACCGCGCGCGGGAAGCCGGGTGAGCATAGGGATCCGATTTACTGCGCATGCGGGAGCCTAATCACGTCATTGTTAGCATCGATTTCCTCGGATCGCAAGGCATGGTCAAGAAGTCTTACGCATAGCGACTGGCGGACTCAACGAGTCTAGGTTCGCGGCAGGCTTGGTTTGAAGGAGATTCGGGTTCCGCGATGGGGGAGCAAATTCCACGTTGATGGATGGGGGCGCCATTTGCGACGCCTGGCCAATGTCCCCGAGGCCGTTATTTCCCTGCGCCATACTCTCGGCATAGATGTCGGTGGGCGGGGTTGGGTACTGTGTATTCACCGCCGGGGGCGAGATGTACGGCACGTTAGGAATCATCTCTGTGCCTTGCTGAGGCATCAACTGCGGCGAAATGTACGGGCTATGGCCTGGACTGAAGGCTGGCTGTTGATGTTGCTGCTGGTTCTCGGACAGGGTGAAGGATTCGATCCCCAGAGCATTGTCATGCAGGCCGGGGTCATTCTGAGGCGCTAAAAGCGGGGAAGGATTGTTATCCACGCCATCGAAGGATTCATGCTGCGACATGTACGGGGATGGAGCCGCGGAAGAGACCTCAGATACCTCCGAGGGGGCCCGCCGATGGCCCTGGAAAGCGGAATTGGCCATAACCGCCTGCCAATCATGGTTCACATTTCCCGTGAGATATGCGGCAGTGGCAGGGTCTAAAGAGGTATGGCGGGAGTGTTGCGGGGTATAGAAGGTCCCCGGGGTGGAGTTTGGCGGTGACATGGGCCCGGGAGAAGAGTGATGGTAATGATCTTGCGGCGAAATCGGAGACAGCTGTGGAGAGGCCGAAGGATGGGGGGAGGGTATCTGGCTGACGAGGTCGGCCGGGTTAACAGCCTGACAGCCCGGTCGGGTCTGGCCGTGGACCTGGGGATCAAGCAGCAGCGGGGAGTCGTAGTCCGGTGCCGCAGTACTATTGGGGCTGGGGTTCTGGTAGAGGGAAAAGTCGAAATCGCCCGGGTTCGAGTTCAACAGGTTTTGGAAGTTCTCGTCCGACGACTGCTGCTGTTGCTGCTGCAAAGACAATCCAGTCGACTGGTCCAGTTGAGGAAGTAATCCCGCGTCAAACGATTGTGGCAGCTGGAGGTTGTGCGCGTACGACTGGTCGGCGGAGGGTGCGGAGAGGTAACTAGCGGGGTTGTAGGCATAGGAGTCGGGAGCGCCAACGTTAGAGGGGTTGAAGGAAGCGGTGGTATAAGGAGACGTTGTTGCGGCCGAGACGTCCAAGGTCAAGCCCGCGGAGGCGCCATTATATGGATTCTGAGATGGGCTGACGCTGCGGTTCTTCATACCAGTGGGAGACTGCCCCGGTTCCCGGAGCGTGTCCTGGCCTTGGGATGCCATGACGAAACAATCCCAAAATAGATCCCACGCGACGCAAGGCTGAAAACGCGAGAAAGTAAGGTCAGATCCGTCTCACCACCCGGGCAAAATCAGTAGCAGATGACAGGAACGTGGGGAGGGCGAGTAAGATGCGCCGCAGTGGACGAGGAGGGAGGAGACTGGGCGAACGAGTCGGTGGATGATGGCGGCGGCGGGCGAAGGAGAGGTCGACCAATTCAGGAACAGCACAGCGTCAAAATGGAGCCAGGCGGAAATCGCGCTGTCATTCGCGTGCAGAAGAGTGGACACGGTCGGTCGGTCGGTCGGAAGGGTGAGGGCGAGAGAGCACGCAGGAGGGCGTGAGAGAAACCCAAGGGGGAGGGGGAGACTTGCAATTCAGCCTCGTGGCGCAAGCATCAGCGGTCGGTCTGGAGGGGACGGTTGCACATTCTCGGGCGCCAGAAGCGCCGGGGAAGAAAGCCGGAGGACGATCCCTGACCGGGGAGGGGTGGACGAGACGGGCGGGAAAGGCCCTTAGTGGGAAGGGATGAGGGAGGCAGTGCGAGGAATGAATGAATAATAATGATGATGATGATGAACGATGATGGGGAGGGGGGAGAGAGAGGGAGGGCGAGAGAGAGAAGCAGCCCGAGAAGCAGCCCGAGAAGCAGCCAGAGTCGGCGGGCGGGAAGGCAGCGCGCGCCTGAATGCCTGATTCCCCTGGCACGTGCGGTGGGATCGGAATCGCCTGTATGTAATGTATGTACACAGCTCAGTCCTCACTTCGCAGTCCTCTGTCTGGGGGTATTTATTTCTCTGCTCTCGACGGGGAGTCCAAATTGAAGGTTGCCTAGACAGGAGGGGATAACGGTCTCCCTACCTCCCGCGGACGTTGACTGTTTGACAGATCCGAAGGGCCTCCCACTCTCGATCGGGGCCCTCTCAGTAGTACTATCCGACAAGGCAGACTCCAGGATCCACCAGGAAAATGTACGAAGGACTGAAAGGGGCACCCGGATTGGCAGACCGGCGAGCGAACCCAGGGATATGATTGACGTAGCCTCCAGACCGAAAACCCCTACTGGAAGTACCCTTTCATGATCCACGACCCATCATCCTCCGTGCTTCGTGATAGGGTTGTCCGGATTGTACTCGGGACTGGGGGGAAGCAGCCCAAACCCAACCCCAAATGACCAGGGTGGATGATCTAATCAACCATGCGATGGACTGGGATGGGATAAAAATAGCCCCACAGATCTGGAGCAGAATCCGGAAGCCTACCAAGTACGGAGTAATACTGTGTAAGTAAGTAGGTACCAAGTCCTACTCTGTGCCACCCAGGCCAAAAGTACGAATGATGAACTGCAGCTACGTAGTACATACTGTACTATGTAGTAAGTACTCTGTACTGTGTAGTCACTATACTCTAGAGAGGGAGGAGAGGAAATCATGCCCCAAGTAAGTAAGAAAGAACATCGTCCATCCCGCGCCCTGTACGGAGTACACAGTAAATACCTACCTATACAGAGAGTATCGAGAGCCCACCCCCGATCATAATACCTAACAATAATCAATCAGACTGTAATTAACAGAAGCGGGAGTCAGACTTCGATCTTCATCTCAACGATCTCGTATTATGATTATTCCTGATTATTGTGCGACAACCAGACCCTCCTCCAATAACCCGTTCCCTTTCCCCCCACCGATCATCCCTGACTGGAGCCCATCACTGCGATTCCGGGCCTAGGCTGTCAGCCTCACGCACTGACGCAGTCGCTCTCTCCCAGACAGCAGACTCCCAGTCTCCAGTCTCCAGTCTGTCGTCTGTCTGGCTGGTCTGACAATCCGATAGATACAATACCCCTGTTTCGGCCCTCCCACATTCCGTGCGTTGATTTCACTCCCCCCAAATTAGCCGCCGTGCCCGTTCCTCCGCGAATCGCTGGGCCCCGACCCTGACTGCGGACGCAACCAAGCATTATCCATTCATTCTTTCATCCATTCTTCTCTTCTTGCACAGCCACGCCCTTCAGCTGCCATCAGCCAGCAAGGTTCCTCCAGGCTCCAGGCTCCAGGCTGGCTCATCGTTCGTTCGTTCGTTCGTTCGTTCGAACTCTCATTCATCCACACCTTATTACGAGGTATTATTATTCTTGGGATATGATTAGCAGTGCTTGCTTGCTTGCTTGCATGCAGTAGCACAGAGAGGAACAAGTGCCCGGGCGGCCCGGCAGGGTAGTAGTTTTCTTTGCTGACGGGATCGATGGGGGTGGGGGAAGTTCCCAATCGGATTGATTTCTCACAGGAGGGTTCCTGAAGGCTGAAACAGTCTACCAGCCGTTCTCGATCCTTCTGGCAGGTGACGTGAAACAAATAGCACTTGATTATGGAGTATTAGGTTTGCCTGCCATTGGAGCAGACAGCAGGGTATAGAGTATATTTTTGTATTTACAACATCCTAATAAGTACCGTACACACACTGCTGAAATCCCTGTTCACACCCATCTTGCCCGGGGGTCAGCGAGGGCAAATTAGATCTCTGCAAACACCTCGACGCTGTCAAACACCTCGTCGGTGGTGTAGTCCGTCATGATGACGGAGTCGCAGCTGGATCCCAGGCCGGCGTTGCCCACCCAGCCGGGCTCCCAGTAGTAGATGCCCAGGCCGTCGGTGGTGCCCTCGACCACGTCTGCCAGCTTCTCCATGAACTCCGTCTGGCCGGCAGCAGAGAAGGGGACCGAGCTAAGATCGGACGGGAAGGCGTATTCGGGATCCGGGCAGGACACGGGCCAGTCCGTCTCCACCACCACGACTGACTTGGAGTAGGTCGACTGCAGGTTGCTCAGACTGGTCGTCAGGGCCGACAGGGTCGCGTCCGAGCTGTAGAAGGGGTAGTACGAGACACCGATGAGGTCGAAGTCCGAGGAGAGGAACGAGCCCGTGGCGAGGACGGTGTTGTAGAAGTACTCCTGCTCATCCCAGTCCCAGCCGTTGTCCAGGTGAATCATGATCTTCGGGGTTGTGGTCTGGTCGGAGTCCTTGACACCCCAGGCGCCCGAGTGCAGCAGCTTGGCGATGTTGTCGTAGTTGCTGGTCTCACCCAGGGGCCAGAGAAGTCCCGCACGGATCTCGTTGCCGATGGAGATGATCTCGATGTCGATGTCGTTCTCGGCGAAGGTGTTGCAAACCGACAGGGTGTAGTTGTACAATTGCCAGGTGAGCGTGTCGATGTCCGTGGTCGACCAGCCGGAGGGGGTGGTCTATCCCGTTGGTTAGCTTCGGCTTGACTTGGGTTCTTTCTTCGCGGAGGGATAGCCTACCTGAGCACTGGGGGACGCCCACGTATCACTCAGGTGCAGGTCCAGGTAGATGCTCATGCCCGCGGCCTTCATGCGCTTGGCCAGCTTCAGGTTGTAGTCCAGGTCGTAGGATCCATCGCTGGGGTTCACCCACACGCGCTGGCGCACGGAGTTGACACCGTTGTTGGCCATGATGGTCTCAAACGCCTGGGTTTCGCCATCGAGGTTCTTGTAGCTGATGCCGGCATCCTCCTCGACGATAAGGGAGGAGAGATCGGCACCGCTGTAGGTTAGGGCTGCGCTGGTGAGCAGCGGCAGCGCAGAGAAGAGAGGAAGGAGCTTCATGATGAATGCAGCCAAGGATGGAAACACCACGATCTGCTCAGGGAATTCGGTGCCAGGAACGACAGGGGAAACAGGACGTCCCGGCGCGATTTATGGACGTCTGGCCGCGGCGCGAAGGGGGAGCCCTTGTGGTCGTCCTCCTTTCAACACGGAGCCGGCGAGGGACAATTTCTGGCCATGGATATTAAACCTGGAGCGTAGTAGATAAAACACCGCCGGAGGACTCCACGGTTTAATCAAAGCAGGACGGCACGAAGCTTTAGGCTCAACTAGGTTGCCGTCGCCAGACACCAAGCGTTTCCAATGGGCGGAGCCATTGGTGGAGGAATCAGACCGTCCGTGTAGATCGGCCGGTGGCACGCTCGGTTACGCACGCGAGCCCTGGCCTGAGGAAAGTGGAAACCTCTTCCGGAATTGCATAACTCCACCTCCTACATCGTATGTTCGCAGCCACCGACGGCCTGCGCGTGAACTGGGAAGAAGCAAGAAGTTCCCCTGGGTCGTTCGGCCTCTCCGGGAACTATCCCAAAGGAGCATTGCGGGTTGCGGATGGAGGACGGCGAGAGGCCTCGGGCCCCTCTGGCTCGGGTCTTCTGACTCGTCGCTGTCTACCCGGTCTGTTTCAAGTTTCATCGCGACGACACATGGGTTGGCAGCTTGGCATCCTGGCGCCAGGGTGACTCTTTCGGTCCATTGCTCTGGCCTCGTAGACGATACTGATAATAATAGCCCTTGGTTCTGCTCCGCAAATAGTGCCAAATCATCCCCTCCACCGGACCACAACGGCCAGGGGAGGAGGAGGGTTCTCGCGATGTCGACGGGTCTGGTGCCATGCGGCGGGTCAAGCCGGGTGGGAAGGCCCTTAGAACCGAGGCTGTTCTCCTGGAGCAGTTCGCAGCAGATACTCGGCTCGATGATCCCTTTAGAGGCCGTTTTTTCTGGTCGGTTGTGCTTGCACCGCTGGTGGTTGCCTCTGATGACGATGGTGATGACGACGATGTCCAGGATAATGCAGAAGATGGTGGATGATAGTGATAGTGATCGTGATAGAGTCGACGCCAACCTGCCACGCTAGGCCTGATCAATCCTTTAAGTCCGAGGAACGAAGAACGAGGGAGGAGGAAGGCCATCCTGCAGACGATGATGAAACAGGGACTATAATTGGACTCCTTGGTGGGGATTCTGTATCCATCTTCACCCTCCTCTTCCTTCCTCCTCCTCCACCACCCTTCCCCTATCCTCTATCCATCCTTGCAATGTCCGAATGAATATCCGGTCTCCTAGTCCCCCGTTGCTCCATCTCCTCCCTCTCGAGGACATCATCCGAGAGAGAGAGAGAGAGAGAAAACTCTCCCCGTTCACGCATTGTTAGAGCTCGCAGCCGCGGATAGCCCCTAGTACATCAGAATCAGAGATGAAGTTGTTCCTTGCAGCATCCGATGCAGTCTAAACAAGTCTCCATGGCGCCATAGGGCCGCTAGTCACCTTCTAGCTCCCCTTCCAATTCTCACCTTGTCTTCACCGTCAATCCTCTCTTGCCTTCAGACGGAGGACGGAGAATAGTCCGTGGTCCGGTGCTCAGCTGCTCGGAACTATCGGGCCAGTTTTCGGGCTCCAAGTTCAATCACAGTCATTGACAGGAGACCGATATACCAATTCTCAAGCCAGAGCATCGATCTAACCAAGAACCCCCTACCCGAGGAAAGGATAGTATGGCCTAAGCAAGCAGACAGCGGGAGCAGGAAGGGCCGTCGCATCTCCTCTTCATATTCGTTCGGATCGAGTACACACCCCCCATGGACAGTTATACTATCCATGTCATGTTCGCGTCCTAATCCGCATACTTACAGACAGACAAATCCCAGCTGCGATCATACCATACTAACCCAGCCAAAATTTACCACTGCCCGTACTCAGTCTGATCTGACATACTCCTCAACACCATATTCGTTCGCACCACCCCTTTCCAGTCCCGATTTCGCACCCCTTATTGTCTGGACCATCCATCATCCGAGTACCGACACGATGCCTCCTCAACGATACCAGTGCCCGTTCACATCGATGTTATTCATACCATGCAACGGATGAGCATGCGATCTGACGTCCGGAGTCGAAAGACGAGATGAGATGAGATCCTCGGTCGGTCTCTGAAGGATCGGGGGTGAGCCCTAGTGACCACCAACCTGGACACGGATCAGACGCCTCGGTCGCTTGCTTCGGAGAATG
Organism: Aspergillus ellipticus CBS 707.79; assembly: GCA_003184645.1. Classification (NCBI taxonomy): domain Eukaryota; kingdom Fungi; phylum Ascomycota; class Eurotiomycetes; order Eurotiales; family Aspergillaceae; genus Aspergillus; species Aspergillus ellipticus. The sequence goes on along the minus strand of KZ825804.1, from coordinate 222,962 downwards.
GCTTGCTTCGTAGAGTGAGTCGACGGGGCGGTCGCAGCGACCATGTTTTTGGCGGTCGGGGATCCGGGCACTCGCAGCGTCGGGGTCTGATGGGGGTTATCTCAAATGGAGACGGTGTAATCATTAATCAATCAGCTTGGCGGGGCTCATCTGGATAGATAATCGATCGAACGGATCGATGGGGTTGAGATGCGCGGCGCCCCGCTTGCCGGGAGATTAATTAATTAAGACAGACAACCCTACAGTCTACACAACTACAATCGATTACTGCGATGGCCTACATCTACATAAACTGACGGCGATAAGAGTCTCGGCGATCGGTAGTATTCTTGTTTGTTCTCCGTCATCATCATCTCTCTCCATTGGTCATCAACATCGTGTCAGTCCATGTCAACCCGCAAAGCAAGACACCATACCATCCACACAGCCGCCCCCCCTCCTGGCTACCCAACCTGGGAAACAAAAAAAAAGAAAGAAAAAAAACGCGAGCGGGCGAAGAGGCCGGAGAGAAGAAAAGGCAGCTACAGTGTATATCCTGATCCCCTGCCCAAGTAACGTCTCCGTCTCATACAAGAAATCATAGACCCCAATCCCAATGCACCAAACAGACCCGATATATATAGACCCAAGAGGGAAGCAATGCCAGCGGGGCCCCCGGCGTCATCCGAATGCAGCAAGCTCGATGAAGGGGAGGGGGAATTAAACGGACAGAAGGAGCCCAAATATGAACGTGCCACCCATGCAAATATATGTACAAGCAATGTATCTGTGTCTCAACAGATGCGGAAGTTTCCTGTATGCCAGCAAAGGGACGCAACGAGCCAGAAAGAAAGAAAGAAATGGGGAACGGAAGGAACCCGGTCATAAAATAAATGATATACACGCAAGAATTAGAGTTCAGCTAGAATGGAAACCCTGGAGCCGCTCTGGGAGGGAAGAAATAATAAAGAAGACGGCGGAGATCGTGTCGTGGCAACTCGGAAGGCAGACACGGTACGCGATGGTAAAGGGGACGTGGGTGCCCCAGCGTGAGAAGAAGGCCTCCTCAATGACGACGAACGTGTCGTTGTATATTATGATTTCGACAGCCCCGGGCGGATGATTGGCTTCTGAGGGGTTATCTTCTTCTTGCCAATGACAAGCCCTTCGTCCTCCGAGTCGTCTTCAGACTCCTCTTCGTCATCGCAATAGTAGCGAGACTCATCATCTTCCGCCGGTCGCGATGAACTGGGAGGTCTGGCCTTCACCGTTTCGCCAGTGCGGAGGATAGAGGGAACTGCCTGGTCGCCATCCTTGTCTCTGTAGCCACCCTCCCCAGAAAGTGACGACGCCCCTGAAACCACGGATGGAATACTTGGGTGGGAGGTGCTCTGGGACATGCCACTGGTATACTCGTCAATGGACGACGAGGAAATGGTGGCAGCTGATGGCGGAGATGTCGTCAACCCCCCTGGAAGGGCTTCGCCGGCGGAGTTGTCATTGGATGAATCCGAGGCTTGCCGGCGAGTCTCGAGCCGTGGGTTCGATAAATCAATAGGGCACGGCTCGCTTTCGCCGCGAAGCACATGGTCTCCGTCAAAGGCCGACTCGATGTTGCTCCTCCTCTTCCGAAGCAAGGCCTCCTTGGTCAGGTGGAATGGCTCGGCCGAATGTTTGCTAGGAAGCTGATGGGATCGGTTGCGTCGGTGACTGGGTCTTCCTGCGAGGGATCCATCGGGGTGCATCAACGGCGGCTCCTCGTTCGACAAGTTAGACTGTTGCATTTGGCCAACCGCGGGGGTGACGCTCAAAGCCAGACTGGGCTCAGAATGGCGATCACCATCCAAGGCTACGGCCTCTCCGGAGACAGACCGATCGGAGCGCCATTCCCCTGGCTGAAGACCTCTGGCGAGCCGGCGGCTTGCGCCGCCAAAAAGACCACCGACATTGGTAGTTCCGGGCGTTTCTACACGGACTGGTGTACCGGCACGCTGGGGTGCAGCAGCGGGTTTCTTGTGGTCAGAGGGTTTTACTGTCTTCGCAGATTCCGCGGTGGACAACGTGGAAGCTGTACGTTCAGGGGGGTCAGGGCGTGGGGTCCGATCCTGCGGCGGAACGGAATCGGGCAACGTGAAATAACAACTCTGGTCATCCCGGCCCACGGGGCTTGCGGTCACACTCTGTGAAAGGGGGTGCTCGCCATCCCTGGAGAATCTGGAAGAGCGAGGGAATTCCTCGTCCCCTCGGAGGCTGTGGCGCCGGTTATCCCAGAGATACTTCCCGAAGGCAGTGCTGCTCGCCGTAGACGAGGAATCAACCGACGGGGCGTTGCTAGGAGTCCGCTTGCGACCGTCCTTCTCTTTCGACCTTCCGGTTAGATAGTTGGACCATTTAGCAACATTAGATCGCACGCGCTGAATAAACGGTACTTTGCTGACAGCGCTGGTCACTTCCTCGGTAGACACTTCGATCCTCTTGCCCTTGCTCTGATATCCCGGATCCGTCTCCTCCACCCACGCTCTGGGGTTTGGCAGACCATGCAAAACCCAAGGATGATGCTTGATCTCCTTGACGGTGATCCGTTTGACCGGATCCTTGGTAAGCAGCCGCTTCAGTAGGTCGTATAGTTCATCATCGACATTCTCGTACACAAGCTCGTCTTCCATTCGCTTGCTGCAGTCATCAAAGCGGGGCCATTGACTGGCGGTGTCGGGATCATCCTCCACAGGCTGCAAGCGCTTTCGTGGGATGAAGACTTCCTTCTTCACGATAGTTTGGAACATGCTGTATTCGTCATCCGAAACGAACGGGAGCCGCCCGAAGATCATGCCGTATAGGGTTACACCGAGAGACCATACGTCGATAGCACCGGTGATCCGAGGGACGGCGCCGAGGGTATCCACGAAATCCTCGCCCGTGTAGCACAATTCAGGGGCATAGAAAGCCGGGGTCCCGACCGTCTTCGACAGCTCGCGGGCATCATCCAGCTCAGTCGCATCCGTCTCCTCTATCTGTTCTTCTTCCTCGTCTCTGATAGGTCGCCCCAAGTACGACACACCAAAGTCCGATATCTTCACACGATAGCTGCTGGTCACCAGGAGATTTGCTGGTTTGATATCACGGTGAATGATACCTTGGTAGTGGAGGTATTCAAGCCCGAGCAGCGAATCCCGGAAAGCGTTTCGTGCTTCAATGAAAGTCAAACATGGCACATATGACATCTCGTCATCATCAGAAAACCATTCTGGTTCGGACGGGGCATAACCAAAGCTGCTTGACGCGGTGCTGGACCGTCTATCGAGAGAGTAATCTGCATAGGCACCGTACATGCTACCCTCCACTGCAGCCAGTGCGGATTCCTGGCCAGACGCATAGGAGTGGCTCGGGGAGGACTGAGCATCATCGTTGCTTGTCATTGACCGGCTGGGAATGCGGGCAATTCCCGCTTCGGGGCTTGTCTCATCATCCTCATCCTCATCCTCCGACTCCGCGCCATGCTCTAAACTCCAGGCAGGAATCGGCCCTTCTTGAGCAGAGGCTGCCTGCGCTTGGCGGCGTTCGCGGGCCTTTTCACGTTGGCGGCGGAGATGTTGAGCAGTCCTGATATACTGCTGACTTTCCTCCAAAAATGAAGGAGTGTCGGGGATGCCGGCCTTTTCGCGCTCTAACCGGCGCTTATCGACGTGCACGATCTCCCGCAGCCCTCGCCTCCGCCAAATGATTTCACCATTTTCGACATATTCAAGAACTATGTAGACCTTTTGGCGGTTTGGATCATCGATGACTTCTAACAGGCTAACAACATTCGGGTGTCGGGCCTTCTTTAGGATGGCGACTTCCTTTTTGACCTTGTCCTCGGGATTCCCGAGTTTCCCCAAGCGACGACGCTTTGAATACCGCTGAACGATCTTGATCGCGACTTTTTGCCGGGTCGTAACGTGTCGGCCCAATTTGACCTTTCCGTGTTCACCGCGCCCGAGCTCCTCGAGGATCTCATACTGATTGATAAGCTTATTTCCGGTCACGGTATCTCGATCAACTTCGGCAGTGTGAGTCCTATTGCAAAGGATGTTAGTCACCCTTCGGTTAACCTTTGGCAATGTGTAAAGATCGAGGAAATATCAAGCAACATCAAACCTACTCTTTAGGGGGCTGAAGGTGCGTCGGGTGAAGAAACGGGCTACTGGCGCGGCCTTCGTCATCCGATCCAAACGGCGTTGAGCGGGGACTTCTGACAGAAAACAGGCCAGGGCTAGACATGGGAGTATTGCCCGCTGTACGTGAGGCACGCGATGGGGGAAGTCTGGCCGTCTCGATCCGCGATGGGTAGGAACTGTGGGAGCGTATGAATGGAGGTTGGTAGGTGGGATGGATCTGAGACTGGAGGACGGCATAGGACTGGTCGGGGTAGACGGGGTATTCTGGGAGGTGGACCTCAGAATGGCCGACATGGGCCATCTTCCGAGAAGCGACGGGGCCCCGTCCAAGAGTGCCGTGGTCCGACCGAGCATCGACGACGGTATCTTCGTTCAATGCCTGGAGAGAGCTGGAAGAAGTTCGAGTGGAGGGGGACCTGGAGGTACTGGAGGAATGGTATAGGTGAGGAAATGGGTGTCGAAGAGATGTCTGTCCGTCTGCAAAATCGCTTGGCAGGGGAAGTTTGGCATTGGGTGGCTTCGTGACAGTCTGCTTGATATCTGCCTCCGGAGCCGAAGTCTCGCTGGACTTGTCTGAACTCCGCCTGCGGACACTGTCCGATGTATGGCCATTTCGGGCAACCAAGGTAGCGGGTTCCTCGAGGCCAGATGCAGAAGGGGGACGATCCATTTTCATGTCTTGGATTCAGCGTATTCTCTCCGGGCTGCAACTGTGCATCCTCTCCTTCCCGATCTCTTTCTGGTTCCGTGTATGTGGCTTTCCTTCAGGTATGTCTCCGCTTTGCTTTCCCCTTCGATCTTTCCGGGAAATCAGCTAATTCAAGGCGAGCCGATGTGAAGCTCTGAGGGCGCACACGAGTGGATCGGCATTACTTAGAGTTGGACTCGGAAGAGAGCGATCACAGCCATGCGGGTCGACTTGGAGCGGAAACCGTGTGCCGGACAGCGGTAATGACAAGCCGGAGAACCTTTGAGCGACAGACCTGCTACAGCACCAGGATGCAGCCGATGGTCGATTATCGCGCCCGGAGATAAGGGTGAGGAAATGGATTGAGAGCCGAAGATGGTCGCAGATCGGTCGGGAACGAGATCCTCGAGTATAGGGCGGGATTCGGGTAAAGAGTGTCTAGGTATAAGGACAAGAAGACACGACGGCGTGAATGTGAGGTATATAGTAGGGGAGAGGCGTCCGGGACAGAGTCGTGAAGAGAACGGGCAAACAGTAGTAGAGTAATTATACGGAGAGGGAGATAAATTAAAAGAGGTAAAAAAGGAGGGGTAGTTATCAGCGGTGTAAGTATTGGAGGACGAAGAAGAGAAAGTCAGGTAAGAAAAGGGGAAAGGGAGAAGAAAAGGAAGAAGGGGGAGAGAGGGTAGAGATTAGGGAAGGGTGGTGGACGGTGGTGGTGAGGAGGAGGAAAAGAGACGGAGATGGGGTGGAGGAGAAAACGATGTGATGGCGGTTTGTAAGTAATAATGGAGGAGGTGGTGGTGTTCACGGCGGCGGAGAGTCAAGCAGGCTTTTGTCAGGCGGATTTGGGGGGGGAGGGAAGGAGGGGGGAACAGCTATGGGAACCGACAGAGTGAGTACAGACTACTCCGTACAGACTACAGACAGCAACGGGACGAACAGCAAGCCAGCGCGGGCCTTAGTAAGGGCGGTGGTAACAGCAGTACGCCGTACGCACGGGAGTCGTTACGGAGGGCCTGGCGGTGGTGGTAAGTCGGTCGTCATAGTAAGGTGGTGGGCAAGCTGGCAGTACGGCGGCAGATCGGACGGGGGGGCAAGAATAGGTACCGTACAGCGTACCGAACCCCAATGGGCGACAGAGATTCTGGATCCAATAGCCGGCGGGTGGGGATCAGTCCTCCTCCTGTTGCAGCTTCCACTTTCCAGGGTCGAGGAGAATTGCTTGGTGGGGACGGGCTGGGGAGCTGGCCGGGGCACTGGGTACACTGGGTAGCAGTAGCTGCGTGCTAGCCTACTAGGCGACTAGCATCATCAGCAAATCCAAGCACAATCTCCTAGTCTTGGGGGAGATAACCTACGATCGATGTCATCCCATCAATCTTATCCCCATCGGGCCAGCGACAATACGGTACGGGGTTTCTAGAGGAAGTAGGAATAGGGCCACCCGTCGGTGATTGGAATCGCTCGTATGTACGATGTACCTCGTACCTCGACAAGCCCTCTCGGCCGGCCATCCGGGCTTCCTTGGCAGTGGTTGGGACCCTATCTTCATCGGGGGCAAAACGGGAGCAGCAGAATAGCCTGAATTCCGCCTTAGCTTCCTTTCCGGGGGGGGTCCTACGAAGTCCGTGGTGCTGGAGTAGGTATACTTGGGGAGTGTCTTGGATCATTTCTCTGCCCTGTTTTACATGCCTTCACACTGGTTTCTAGTGATGCTAAAGAAAATAGTGTCTGTATGCAGCGAAGGATTTCTGGCCAATTTTTTTAGGGGGCTGAGAGGAGAGGGTTGGGAAAAAAAAAAAAAAGGGAAAAAAAGGAAATCCGACGAGCGCAAAGGATCAGTGGCCAGTGTTGATCCAATCATCCAAGTGCCAGGCCAGTGGCGTCTTTCTCCTCGCCAAGCACCATCCACCACTAGCACAGGGCCTAAAGGACTCCGTAGTTGGGACTCGCAGACCCGTCTTACGTAGGGGACTTTTCTCCGGCCCTCATTGTCACCGAGTCATGGCTTCCCCCCGCCCCTTGCTGTTCCCGTCATCCTATCGCCGATGCTCGTCGTGCCTGAGCGAATCCTTTGTGTGAGTGGGCAATCCCAGCCGGGAATCGCCCATACCCCATCGCCCGCTATCTCTCTCTCTCTCTATCGGTAGCCTTAGCCCTACCGGTTTTATCGATACCTACCCTCTATCTATCTATCTATCGATCAATCGATCACCTCCCGAGACGGAAATCTTTGTCGTCACTGACACCTGTCAAAACTGGCCAGCCAGCGAGTCGGCTATTCGATCTGGTTCTGGCTGTTCCGTGGGTCCGATGATGTCTATCCTCAACTCTGCGTTGCTCTCGGACACGGTACGGCGGAGATGTCCGTTCGAGCATCAACGTCTCACGGTCGGGCTGGCTGGCTAAGGTATAGAGGGTTAGAGAGAGAGAGAGAAGGAGGTACGTAAGTATGTGCATAGTCTCCGTATCCTCTACTTCGTCGTCGTCGTCGTCGTCCTCCTCCTCCGTCTCCTCCCCCCCAGGTAATTTTGATCGACCGAAACATGAGCACCCGTCCGCCTCCCTGGCACTAGTCGGGGGTGCTGAGTCCTCATAGGCCCGCTCCCCTTCCTGCAGTAGATAATGTTTGACTGCGGCATCGCCCTCCAATAGAGTTACGGGGCTCCTCTTTTAGCTCCGCGCGCAGTGCTTGGGCGAGGAGGTCTGTGTTCTCCCCGACCCCCAGCGATCTGACAGCCACACCCAGGCTGGAAGGGGAACCGATGAGAAGGCGACAGAGTGAGGGAAGGGACAGCTGGGTTCTGGCCCAAACAGGCAACAGGAGTCGGCGCGACAAAGGGAAGCGTTCAATAGGTTTTCCGCCCTCCGTTGGCAACCGGCAACCGGTTCGCTCCACCGGGTCGAGCAGGGTCTCGGTCGGTCTCTGGCGGTGGCATGGCGAGCTATCAACCCTGGGTCTGAAACCGAGGGTGCATCCAACCCAGGGTTGGGTTCGATGTTCATACAAAGTACAAACGACCAGTCGGGACCGCAGGCGGCATCCATGCCTGTCTCCGCAGCAGGTGGTCGGCCCATCATCAGTGCAGGATCACCCCCCAACCGCCTCGCAAATCAGAGCGGTTGGCCCATCGCAGGTGGGAGGCCGTCGAAAATCACCTACAGCTACCTAACGATCCCCCTACTTCTCCTCTGATTTGCCCATGCATAGCAGCCTGATTCGCTCCACGAGGCGTGGCTGCTCTAGCGGCAATCCGTCGTCCTTGTTGATTATGATCCCCCTCCCCTTGCGAAAACCCCCGGGGCTCGACTTCGTGTAGAAGAAGGCCATTCGGCGCTTGGCAGCCTATTGGCTTGGTTCCCTTGATCCGCAACGGGCGAGGAGCTTCACCTAGACTGCTTTGGCCGAGAGGGGAATGCTTGGGACTAGTCCTGTATGCATGGCGACATTCCCGAGAGACCAATTAGTCGTCCGGTCTCACCCTCAGCGTAACCCAATATGAGTGAAATCTTCTGCCGCATCTCATTGGGCCTCAGGACGCACTGCAGGCATGCATGGCTAGTGGGTTTTAGTAGTCGAGGTATGCGGTCTTGCATTCTCATCGGGCTCCTCCATTTCCATTTGGCCACTGGCCGTCATCGACGTCATCGAGGCCCAATTCCGGCATGCCACACACTGTATACACTATATACATTAGACGTCGGGATCCTGAGTAGCGAGGTGTGAGTATCGACCGGTTCTTGGGGTATATCTCTTCTTGGCGTGTTATATACGCCATGTGCTTCTTTGTCTGGCGGCCGTTGACATCCCTAGTGATGATCTCTTTGGTGTAGTTGACGGCTTACTGAATACTGAGATAACTGTTCCACTAATCCAGGCCTAGGCAAGCATTCCACACCCATCTACCGGGCCAGCGTGTCGGCCTGCGGCTGCCTTTTCCCTGGGTTGCTGTCTAGACCATCGCTAATTGTCTTAGTGTCGCGTTTTTTACAGTGAGGGGTAACCAACCTGCCAGGCAACCGAGAGGATTGTCGTGCTACGTCCCGCGGCTGGCCAGGGTCGGCGCCCACCCTACGGAGTAGTTGTGTCTGAACCCCCACCCGTGAAATGTGAATACTGGATAGTAGGGCCCTGTGCTCCACGCCTCTTGTCATTCTTCGATTCCAGTGGAGATGCGGTGCAGCTGCTAGTCTGTTCTCCAGGTCTCGGCTCACCTTGGACGTGGGGTACATGGTCCTGGAACTAGTGTCCCGAGCTCATACCGGCTCTCAATGCCATGGCTGCGCCAATTGGCACGTCCGTGGGGGGTTAGGACGCATGTACTTGTCTGTCAATCGCGTGGCCGATGGAGGCGCGGGTCAGTGTATATGTCCAGATCTCTAGCTGTCATCCAAGTGCGGCTGCACTGAGCCGTGCGCATGTCTACTTTCTGGGTGGGGGGTGTGCGCTTGTCTGTTTTCTCCAATACTAGGGTGAACACTGTTTCGCATCGTGGCCATGACATCGCCTCCATATCGTCTGGGATACCTGGGCCCATCACGGCAATTGTATACCCAGTCCGGAGTTAATCGAGGGACATGGCTCAGGTGAAGCAGCAGGGTCAAAGAGAGATTCTCGGGTCTCTAGAGATAATCATACGAGCCTGCCACTCTTGTCACCTATGTTCTTTCCATTTTAAGGGGTGCCCCGTGAAGATGAGTGCCATGTTGTGCTACCATCTAGTGGCCGTTTTTGTCCTTGTGTTATGAGGTTGGGGATGGTGTGGGTGGAGGAACCTTGGGGACCCTCTGTGGCATATAATGGTCGTGTGCCGTCCATGTATACCAAGTCCCACCACCTAAATATACTAGTACCTCGCGGGAGTAAAGGGACGCCACAGTGTTGGTTACCATCACAAAGACGAAATAGCCAAAAAGGATCCCGTAAAATACTCACTACAGAGGTATTTCAGAAAGACATACATAGTAGAGAGAGAGATAACATGACAATGATAGCATGCAAACTAGTATGTAGAGGTAAGAAGACCAGAAGACAAGAAGAAGACGTATTGCCATCACCCGCCTACAACTCCAAACTACCATCGACCCTCGAAACTTTGTTAATTGAATATATAGCAGAATTTGAACCGGAAAATCATAGCAGCAGGTGCCGTGGTCTAGTGGTATGACGTCACGTTGTGGAAGTGAGCCTTGTGTTCGCCAAGCAACTCCGTGTTAGCCCCGGTTCGATTCCGGGCGGCGCCAAAGTTTTTTTCTTTCTTATTTTCCTTCCCGCTCCCTCCCCTCCTACAATCAATCTACTACTACTTACATACAGCGAGTACATATAGGTAGTATAGGTACATACATACCTCCATCGATCCATCCACATGACTCCCATTCCAAGCGCGACACACCCATTCTTTTTTTGCCACACACACACACTCACACTCACCTCCAAGCATGCAAGTCATCCGAAATAGCCCACCCGTGCGACCTTCCCCACCAGACGAATTCCAAATACAGTATCCTGCATGACTTTCGTCGCTGATGACTGGCTGTTTGTCCCCGAACCAAGCTTTCTGGGTCTGTGTTACGGGTTGGGGGAGGTCTGTCTTCTTCTTCTTCTTCTTTACCTTACCTATCTTACCTAATTGCCTAAGGTAGGCAGTAGGTAGTAGCTACCTAGGTAGGTGGATGAGTGGCAGAAACCCCTGCATCACCACCAAACCAGTCGGGATGCAGAGCAGCTGACCCAATGAGAACCCCAAGGGATACGAAATCTAACCCAACACGCGGGCTGATATGAGCGTCCATGAGACCCGAGGCATCGGCGGGGTCCGATTGGAGGAATTAAACTCTATAGTAGCCCCCTGCTATTCGGGGTGGTTGAGCTCCCCATGGATTGATTACTTTGCGACGTGCTGTCACCCGGCGGGGGCATTGCTCGGATAGGAAATTGATAAGATCGGAGTGCAGCTGGGGGAGGAGGGAGGGGAATTACTTTACGTGGCTTGGGGTTGGAGTGGCAGGCTGGTATATAGTGTACTAGTGTATAAGTGAACTGTTTTGCTGCAATTCCCGTTTGCTTACCCAATTGGGGTGCCGCCGCTTTTATGAGGGTAGCACGTGAACGATCTGTGTGTGCTCTGGGACACTCACGGATTGCTCACGGAGCACGCACCTGGGAACTCCGGTCGCTCCCGCATTGCTCCGGCTCACTTAGTAAGCAATCCTGAGCAGCTCCCGCTTTGCACTGCGGCAACCCACGTGACTAGAACAGGCTCTCTAAACCGTGCGCGACTAACGCTTATCGAAATCTGAGGTACTGATACAAACCTACGAAATTTGAGGGTATCACCAAAACAAGGGCCGTCAGCTTTTCTTGGTTTTCCCGACCCAGTATATTTTTAATACTGATCATCTGTTCATTGCAAATAGATAGATTAATAATAGACGAATGGTGATGCATGACCTAAGGTATTTCTCTTTCAATTTGGACATAAATAGAGCCTATCTCACCCGAGTTTGTCAATCATCAATCTATTCTTTCATACATTTTCTATCTCATCTCTCTATACCTCACTCTTCATTTGGTCTTTCGATCTCGTTCGTGCTTACTGACAATGGCCGTTCAGACCTCTGCTTCTAGAGCCAACCAAAATAAGGAAAAAAGGAAGGCTCGTTGCAAACTCCGCCAAGAGCGAAGCTACGATGCGGATATTCATCGAGTCAAGGATGCCCAAAGGTCGGGAGGTAGAGCTTCCCCGAAAACGAAAGAAGGCTACAGGAAAAGGGTACGCTATTATAAAGAGTAAGTTATCAATCTTGAGTTCTAGGATATCGAGTCTTCTCACATTCTGATAGATTTTTGAAAGAAGAGAAGGGATTACCCGAAGACTATAAGGTTGGAGTTGGATATCGAGTGCCGGGTTTAGAAGAGCTCAAAGAATTTATTTGCTGGCATATCGACTCAACTGTAGGTAGACTTGACCCTGACGGACGTCCGACTATGAACTCGACCTTAGTCTGGGCTCAAGAGTTTATTCCGGGATTTTTTTTCGAGACCAGGAACGAAATTCCTTACCAGGACAGACAGGACCTGTACAGCGTAAGTATACTTTATACTGGAAAGAAGTATGTGAGAGCTGTATAACTAACTCCTGATAGTGGATTAAGCATGATTTAGTCGCAGAGCAGTATATCAAGAATATAAAAAAACTCAAGTATAATTTCAAGCTGAAAAGTTTTAAGCGTGCTATAGTTACTTTCTGGACTATTAATAACCTATTTTTCATGACTGGAAGATACCGTATCCAGTTTTATTTTATCACTCTGCAGAATCTGTGTGTAGGATCCAGAGTATCCTCTTTGACTCCAGCATCCGAAAATAAAGCCGGCAGGGATCTTTGTTATAAAGTAAATCTGAGTACAGTACTATTTGATTAGCTGCTGACGATGACAGAATATTAAACTTGTTTTGTTCCGCGACACAGAGGCCCCTTGGAGAATCAGGTGGCGTCTGGATCAATAATTCGTCAAGAACAACAAAGACCCTGAGAACACTATGTGAGTAGCGCGCGCGAGTACCCCTGCAGAGATACAAGTACAGACTGATGCTAATAGATTTAGTACCGCTATTTGGGACTGTGATGAACCGATTTATTCTGGGGTATTATATCTTCTAGGCATGGCTCTTACCGATAATACTCTTTTCAGATTCTCAAGTACAGCAGAAGTTTTTGAGCAGAGGATCCCAGAGGGGGAGGACGAACTAATTCTTCGGTGGAATAACGAGGCTAGGGATCGATGTATTGTGAGGGGTATCTCGGCAACTGGAGTCAGCGAAGACCCATTTATAAAAGAAAGATATCAAGAAGGTTTGAGAAAATGCCTTGCCAATGCTGGCTATTTCGTTACTGCCACAATTCATGCCATGCGCTGTGAGTTAGGGAAGGCTGTCCGAGGTAGGTCATTACAGTCTTTGACCATGCTCTGCCTCTTGAGTCTAGCTAATACTTCTCGCAGCTAAGTATTCTTCGACACTGGTGGCTCAGATTCTCACGCATAAGTCAAAATCTGTCTACGGCAACGACTACCTTGGGAATTGTTCCAGCGTTGATGTCGTCAATTCCTTGAAAGGCAGACCCTTGGATCATACTCACGTGGACTATTTTCAGGGCTTTGAGCGATTCCACGAAAACGGGCTCATTCGTCGATTACCCATAGAAGAGGAACAGAAGATTGACGAAGATCCAAGTCTCACTGAGATCAGCGCAAAAATCGAAGGCACACAGTCAGCGGACGAAAGCAGAAGGCTGCGACGTGAATATAGTATCCAGAGGAGAAAGATCTATTCGAAAGCATTCCAGCAATACCAAAGTGATTGGGTCCGAAATCGACGTGACTGGAAGATTCTGACCAGGGGCCGTGAACGCCCTAATTATATCGAGCAGGCAGCGGAGAAACAAGTATTGTGCAAGCTTATGCCGGAACTGGGTCGTCTGGCGGCGGTAATCTCCTCCAATCAGAGTCTTTCGTTCGACGAAAAAGCCAGTGTTGTCCACGACATTCATACGCACTGCCTTCGTGAGCTCGATGTGGTCTATCTCCCAGACGAGGAACTACAGGAAGGACGATGCCAGGTGCCCGCTTGTAGTGAATCTATGGAATAGTGAGCTGCCCTCCAATACTCGAACAAATCCTTTGCTAATGAGCCATAGTATAGAGAAGCCTAACCGAAATCCGTATCTCTACAAGTATTATCTACAACATTTTGCTTCTGAACGGAACTTGTCTCCTTAATAAGTTAAGTATTGCTGGGAATGCTACACTTATTATGATAGAAAGAGTTGTAAGTTTGAAGAGCACTGTGCTGGCCATCTTCCATCAATAACCAGCCAACACTACGAGGTAATGAAATATCGCCATGCTACCATCCGTGCTGGCTATTGCATTAAATGCATGTAGAATGATGGGCTCTCTGCTGTATGCAGAATGAGAGCCTTTACCCGAAGCACGGAGCTTCGAAACCACATAGAGGAACATCTCATTCAGAAATTATAGCCTTCAGAATGTCCCGACCCTTCCTGTAACCACATTTCTAAGGAAGAGCAAGATTATCGCCGACACCTTCACGACGTGCACCATTATCACAAAGCGATATATGTGGCACCCAAGGAGGCTCCGAAGAAACGATCGTCTGCTACGCTAGACGAGAAGACAATCTTGGACTGTACTCAGTCGATGCAACACAAACATCCGCACAAGCGTCGCAAGAACACTCCTAATTCACCACCATGCGAACCGAAGGAGTTGAAAATCAAATTCTGGCAGCCTTGCGCAATTCCCACAGAGCCCTTGTTTTCAGTTAGAACAGTGATGCAAGGCATTTTGCAGGAAAGACCACAAGTAATAGCATGGGAGATTAAGAACTGCCAAAGCACAGTTACGTTGGATGACGGTCGGAATAGTGTGGTTCTTCCGTCGGTCGCACTTGACACTCCAGATCTCACAGATGATAGCAGCACGTGTTCAAGTCCTTCCGCAGTGTGTTCAACTTCTAGTGCCCTTGATTTCGACTCTCAGCTATTAAAAGTATCTCAGCCCTACTTGTCTCAACCAAATAAGAAGACTGATCAATCTGATACGTGTACCTACTGGGAGCAGGGAGAGCATCAGGTCGGGATCAAGCAGCTTGAGATTAAGGACTTCATTTAAATAACCGATAATACGATGGAGCAGGAACTTCCTGGTGAAGATGTGACTTTACCCAGCATGGACATCATATCCATCAGACAGACATCGTCTTCTTCAGCAAAGCCGTCTGAAGAGTCTGCCTCATATTTGGAAGGCGACTCCAGCATGTGCCATGCGGAAAGGAGCACAGTAGAGGAATCGGGACTAACAGGGCCTGTGACCAGAGCGAAAGCTCGCGAGCAAGCGACCAAATCCCCTCAGAAGTCTACAGATCTACATAGCTTGAGGCGCGAAGCTTTATCCTACAGTCGAGACGAGGATGAGCTACTCATTCTGCTCATGAGAGAGTTAGCTGCTTTCGGCGCGGTGACCCCAGCCTTCCAAAAGCGTTTCCCAAATCGATCGGCGAGTTCGCTCAGAAAACGCTGGTCTCTTATACAACCGTCGCCACGGCGGTCGACTCGATCAAAGATACTGAAAGAACCATAAGGAAATTATTAATTTCCTTAAAAGTACACACGTATAATAAACCGTCAGATAATATCGATTAAAGAATATGGAACTTTGCTCACCGCCAGCGCCAATTTTCATTTATAAACTTACTACGAAGCTTTAAAATCTTTTTGCTCTGATGTAAGAGTACTGAATATCTTACCATTGATCTTCTTGGCCTCTGGTCTTGGGTCAAGGATGAGCCTAAGGTGACCACTACGAAGATAGGCTTTGGATCATACGAGTTGGAGGCGGGTATTCCATTAAACGTCTTGCATCCTAGATTCTTCCGGCAGAACTAGAATCTTTACGTCATAGATAACGCCGGTAAAAGATGACTCTGTGTTCTCTCGGATTAGGAGGGTGAAGCTAAAATCTGACAGACAATAATTGTGCCGGCAGAAAACTGAACCATGCATACAATAGGATATTATGTCGGCAGAAAAAACGAAGTTGCGTTACACCCCATATTCTCTTGGTACAGTAATTTACACATTCGACTGCTTGTTCTGCCGATACGTGAGCCCGCACAGCCACAAACCGCTTTTGTTAGAGCTAACGTATCCTTACGGTTACACATGTATTAGCTGTATTGCACATTCGAGAAAGACAAAATAATCCGTGTTTTGTGTACGGACCACTATCGCTTCTTGCTATCGGTTCTCAAGCTGGCTCACTCATGCCTTCTCTGCATGCAATGCACAAACAAAATGCAACTCAAAACCACTCATCGTACGGACTACTCTAATAAGCGGACATCAGGGTGACTATTTTCTTCGCTTTCTCCATTCTTCAGCCTGAGTATAGCTTCACACCTAGACAGAAATTCCCACGTCCAGTATAAGAAATTTGCATTTCCTGCTAGACACAAAAAAAGCCCATATTAGGCTCGCTGCATACAGTCAACGAAGCTTCAGTGAACGTATTTTAGCCAAATTAGCGCTGTCGTCGAACCGCTTAAAGGGGTTGTCTCATAAGATTACTGATCGCCTGTTGAACGTTCTGGTTGTGTTGTTGAAGTATCAAATGCTTACGTGGCCGACACGCTTACCGAATACGTGATGCCTGCTGCCTATTTAAGTACAGCATGCCGTACATTCCCTAGATTGTTGGCTGACTCCACATTCTGTCTCTCCACCCGCCGGCCTTTCTTCTCCTACTCCGTGAAGGTCTCGTCCATATTAGGCCAGTCTGCAAGGTTAAAACCAAGAATGGAAAATGATTGGGAAAAAATGGAGGGAAATCGAGTATCCCTCAAACGCAGCAGTGCGGTCCCCGCGCTCCCCTATGCCGTCCACTAACACATAAGATACGTGAGCGATACTTACTTTTCGGCAATCAGGAATAGACTCCGAAGACGATGATTCGACAGAAGATGACGTTGAATACAATAAACTTGATGACTCCGAGGAAGAAGAATGGTGGGAGGAAGATGAGAGCAGAGATGACAGCGAAGAAATGAATTGTGAACAGGATGTTGAAGAGTACGAGTATACCGCCTCCGGTGACCCGGTACGAACGCTGAAGATTCGGCTCTTTTTGACTGACGAACAAACGGGCGGGCCCAAATGGATGAAAAACTTTGTCGCCAAATGCACCTGCGATGGCGTTGCTGTCGCAACCGCTCTGGCTCGGTATATTCATCGAGAGGGCGTGCGATCTGAATTCTGGGAAAGGATGGAAGAGCCCAGCGAGGAAACGTGCGATGTGGCCTTCCACGTCTTTGATCGATACGGAACAGTCAAGACCAAGTACAAAGACCACCCAGTTCAAAGAGGAACTGGTATATGGGGGAAAGAGCTTGATCATGGCCCTCTTTTCCTAATCGAAAATGTTCATGTCACAGCAATGGAACTACGTCGGAAACGGCTGGGACAGAAAGTAGTGTCTTTACTTTTGGAAAAGGCCAGACGGTTCTGGCTAGACGATAAGCCAGACGGTAAACATGCAGATCTTTTCTACGGTTCCAATGAGGCGTTTGAGCGAGCATGGACTCTACATGCTCTAGTCAGCCCCGGAATATTAACAGCTGATATCAAGCCGCAATTGCTGGGCAAGTCTGCAGAAGAGCGCTTGATGACGCGGGCTCAAATTCAATCCGGAGCCACTGACTTTTGGCGATCGTGCGGTTTCCGCCGAATCGGAGCATCTCGATGTTTTGCATATTCGTTCAATCTCCAGCATCAGTCTCGCACCCTTGCGGTTACCTCTGATTTCGATCCGCGCCGAAGCCATGCTGAAGATCTTGAGGACGAAGAATTGGAAGTTATCTATGAAGCAGATCGTTCTACTGAGCTAAAGAGACTGAAAATAGACAGACTTCGTGACTCGTTGCTGCTACATCACGCGGCTCTTACTCTAACGGACGAAGAACTCGAAGCTTTTTTCGCCTTTCATGCTTCCGATGAGATTGGCTGGGATCGAGTGACCAATTCTGAAGCCACGCTTCTGCATTTAACAGCTTCCGAACTCAAGCCCCTGAGCACACGGTGGCTATTGGAAAATGTTCACCACGCCGACTCCTGGAAGAAAGCCCGTGATATTAACGGGTACACACCACTCGAAGCATTGCAGGAGAAATTAGAGATAATGCGTACACGAAAGCCGTATGGCTTTTTCAGAATCTTGAATCTGTCAGATCACTTTAAAGGGTATCCCGACACCGCAGTGTCCTGTCTCTCCTTGTTGTTGGGACGAAATGCTTCCGGGCGTGATAAAGCATGCCTCCGATACGGGTGTACATGCGGAGAGTGCCTGGAAGGATTTTTATCCCCTCGAATGAGAAGCTCTTTAATCTGTCAAGGTGAGATCAACTACGACCTTCATCAGGAGGGAATCGATGATGGTAGCTTTTGGATACAGGACAACGACTACACCCTCGTACACCTCGATCCCGATGTGCGAAGGAACCTCAAAACCAATAAGTCACTGCGGAAAGGCTTCGTAAATATTTTCCGAATTGCCGTGGAGTGTCTCAAGGCTGAAAGAGCTCCTACTGCTGCAAATCTCGAGTGGTGCTGTAACAATCGGAGCGAGTGGCCACCGGATACCAAGAACTACCTGCGACGTGCTGGCACGCAGATGGACTGTCGGGCAGTGCTTCGGTACATGTTCGATACTGCGAAGGAAGAGGATGAGAAAGCAGGCAGTGGAGAGTGTCAACTCATATTGAAACAGGAATGGTCAGACCTACCGACTTGCAGAAACGATCACGAGTTTGAGTTTGTTGCCAAGGCTTGTGGTTACAGTAAGGATGATTTTATATCGTTACCATGTTGTTAGATCAATAGCTTTTATCCCCATGAAAGCTAGAAGCTGCGACAGATATGTGTTTGTGATACTTCTGAATAGCTGCACACGCCCTGCACGGCCACCGGAACGATGTTTCCACCAACATGCTTCCTGGCAAACTTGTCACAGGCTGAGCGAGCGACTGTTGTCTTTGCGAAGAAATCTGCAATTTCTTGGTCATCAGAGTATGCGGGGTCACTGGTAGCCATGGTGGGCACAGGTTGCATGCAATTTTCAATATGACGAATTATGAAGCAAGAGATTATAGCTGGAGTGAGGTACGGAGGAATGGTATAAACCTATCTAGAAGGGCCGGCCAACTAGGTTGTTAGGTAACAGAACATCAACTCGTAGACACCTGACATTTCTGCCTAAGTGTAGTGTCGTCTGTCGGAACAACAGCAGCAGTGGCGAACGGAGAGCGGAGGTATTAACTCCCTTTCCGAAGTCATTGTTATGCCCACATAAATTGCCAGCTGGGGGCATTATAGTAATTCAGAGTTGTAGATTTCCAATTGGTGCGCAGTATGAGTTAACTAAGCAGTAAAATGTTTCTACTTCATGTTCCTCCATACCCCATCTTAACCGAGGATCATATTCTACTCCATCCTATCGCTGCGGCAACCCCCATCCACTGTAATTACTTGCTTATTAATTAGAATATCTTAATTTACTGTTAAAGCTCAACTAGAATCTATAAATTAGAATTATTATATTCAAATAAGCGCGTTATACTCTCGCGCTTTAAGATTATAATATTCTAGCTGGTTACTATTATATAATCTAATACTGAAATCTTTTACATTCAAATATATTAACTAGCTTATCCTAAATTATTTCTTCTTAAGGTCTGAGTAGCAGATGTTCTAATAAAATTAAAAATAAAATCCTGATATAAATTAACATTACCTACCAATTTATTATACAAAGAATACCATTAACTATCAGAATTGAAATTAAAGACTTGCCCAGTAGGCTTCAGATAGATAACCAGTATAATATCTATTTCATACAATTTAAAATATTCAGAAACTTTTAAAAAGAGGCTATACTTTTATCTAATATATTGTTGGCAGGTCGACTGTATATTACTAGAACTTTGCTGTCATATTTTCTCTTCTCTGCTGCTACTGTTTGATTAAAATCTTATATCTTACTTTTTTTTCAAATGCTGCTTTAAATATAACTAAAGATTTCTAAGTTTATAAGTAGAGCTTTAATATATATTAAAATAACATACAATAATAAATCGGACTTAATTAAAATCAGAGCAAGACATTTACAAAAATATAAATAAAATCAAGTAGCAACTTTACTTTCAATAAATACAGACCAGTTAAGATAAGACTACACGTGGCCCAACACGGCGATATTAACTGTTTTAATTAATTAAACACGCAGTTATATTTTTTTTTACAATTTTTTATATTATTAAAAAACTAAAGAATACTGTCAGCCGTGCGACTGCAATCTTCCCATAGCCGAGCTTAGTACAGATTTATAAAAAGCTTTAAAATTAAAATTCGTTGGATCAGATCTATTTAAGCCTACAAGCCTGAGATCCACAAAAAATTTACTATACTTTAATAGTTGAGGAAGCATATAAAAGAAGTCGGCGGAATTAGATAAATCTAACAGTCGGGTTACAAGTAAATCGCGCATGCTGGAATAGCTGTCCTTACAACGCAAGAACCAGGTTTCGGCCGGAAAGTCCAATAGAGCAAATTCATTCCACCTTGCTGGATGCTTAGTAGGCATCTCGAACCCATCTCAGTTGCCCTCTACATTGGCGGAAGGGTGATACGAGACCCACAGAAAGCGTTAAATCTCCGAAGCAGCCGCTTCTCTCCTAGGGCTTCCGTGGCTGCTCGCAAGTTGTTACCCATTCACTTTTTGCTTCGAAGGTTTAATATGTGTTCACCCAGTTCAAAAAATATTTAATATAATCGCGAGACATGTTCAACATGATAAACATTTTGCTATGCTGTTATGCTGATTAATCTGCAACTATTATGTGGATCTTCGTGGATCTTCATTGAGCGATAGTGTCGCTCTCTTTAGACTTTACCACACAAAAGGTCACACTGCGCTAGTGAGTCATCAAACGCCATAAAGTCAAACATTCTATGCGAACATCTCATACTATCGCCGTCAATCGACGGTGGCATGAGCCGATAAAACGTGCTGGTCATCGACCACCATTTCAAGCATGTCTACTAGGCCAGAGGAGTCGTATCCCTCGGCTGCCACAGAACTCTCGTCCACCTCCTCCAGGAGATATCTTCTATTACGATTAGTTTTGTCACAAATGTCAAAAAATGACTCTAAGCGCGAAGCACATAGACTCAAGAAGCGACCTCTCTGTTCTTTTAGGACCGAAATGAAAAGCTTGAAGTCATGGTCTGGCACCCTAGCCCATCTGTTGCCATCAGTGGAATGATATAAGGTGCTCCTGGGGAGGCTCTTACTGATTGTCCGTTACGCCCGACTTTCCGGGCCCCTCGGCTACTAGTATCAGGTCCAGGATATGTCTCCCAATTTCTTGGGCGAGGGTGTGCGGATTTCGACCACTACTCAGATTGTTTCTTAGCGTCGTTCGGAGTTTGTTATACTCATCTGAATCCTTTATCATCGTCGGATAAGCCTTCTTTATCATTTCGTCAAGGGCCAGTCCGTCGGGGCGCTCTAGACGCCGTTTGTCCTCTTTGATCATCTTCGCCCGCCGATATCTCTCGGGTTTATATTTCTCCACAAGTTGGTTCCGATGGTCCACCAGCTCCACGAGAAGATGACGTTGTATGATGCGTCCAGCAGTCAGGTTTGAGGCCACTTGATCCAAAGACTGCAGGTTACTAAACACGGTTTTAGCTGAAAACGAAATCTTCATACTTTTGCGAAGCTGAGGAATCGCTTTCTTGAGCTGCACGAAAGCTTCTTGACAAGCGATCGAGAAATAGAGGTTAGTGAGAATTGCAGGACTGTCGTCGCTCTTGCAGTTTCCTGCGAAGCGCCTGTATATCTCCTGCGCAGGAATTTCACAACCCACGAATTCCGGTAGGTGCTCATTCAGTCCCAATTTTGCCTTTTTCCGTTGCAAACCTGTTCCACTGGCATTGCGTTTTTTTTTTGGCTTACAATTTGGTCTGCGTGGATTGCGTGGATCGGATAGAGGTTCGGAGGGACCTGCAGAGTCTTCGTTGGTAATCGTCTCGTCCGCTATCGGACTGTCAATGTTATCTTTAGACCACGGTTGTTCTGCTGCTGGACTGTCAGGCTTATTCAAGTCACTACAAGTGCCACCGACATCAACATCTATGGAAGTATCAGCGCCAGATGACGAGGTCCCTTTGGCGTACTTCTCAGGACCGCATGTGCTTGGCTGCTGAAACAGACACAGCTTTTCTGACGCACAGTGTAGAGCGTCGTTCTCGTCCCTACCTAGAAGCTGATTATTTCGTCCAATACTAACTTGAACCAGTCCAGGCCGTTGGTCCATTGTTGAATCTTCTGCACACAGTGAAGGCCGGATGGCAGAGCCTGAATCGAGCATTGAGGACACTAAATTAGAACTATGCGATTCATCTGCTGGCTGTTAGGTTCTTCATTCTGATCAATATTGTTGGAATAACCTACCAGGCGAAAAGGAGTGTCCGGTGCCTACCGAACTAGGATTCGGAAGCGGACAGAATACTTCTCCAGATTCCTGACATTGAACTTTCCCAATGTCATCGAAGATCAGTCTCAAACCTTGGTCTACGGATTGCTTCTTCGTGTGTGGAGGAGACTTCGAATATGGTGTGTCAGGACAGAGTAGGTCGCACGGGGTACCTCCAAGACTCTCACAGTCCTCAAGAAGGCTTGGGGGAGAGGACACCGTTTCTGGCGCTATCCCCTCCATGAAGCTCTTGCTACAAGGACCGTCCTCCCCTATCGTTTCCTGCAGTTGAGAATTCAGTGGTGATACCAAATCGGTCACCCAGTTGCGGAGGAGTTGGCGACTGTTGGGAAAGGAGGAAAGTAATTCAGTAATTGCGTTCTCGAACTCCTCGAATCTCTTCCGAGCTTCTGCGAAACCCTGTTTTCATAATGCTTGTTAAAGAGCTGCTTAATGCAGATATAGATACAATGACTGACCTCTTCCATGATGTAACTTTTGGTACGAACGGTAAACTGGCTTTCCAGTGACATGAATAATGGAACAACAGTTGTGGAACTGAAAGTGGGAACATCCAGAGAGTCCGCTAGGAAGACACCACGCTCCAGTAGGATCCACTTCCTGTGGAAGATTCTAGTATTTCCCAGCTTGTCTCTAATCACGTGAACAATGAAAGTTTTGTGGACGCAAGATTTTGTGGAACTGGTATGAGTATTTTCTTGTATCGCACAGAGGTTTGCCTCCAGAAAGCCCAGATTCAAGGGTAATTTCTGCCCCGGATAAAACTCGCAGGTTCCAAGGATCGGAAGGTGTGCCTGACGATCCGTGTTGCAGCTAAGAACGGAGAACCTATAGTGGAGGTTGTTGCCTCCGAAGATCAAACCCCGCATGGTGGCTGCATGCGTTTCCCCGCAAATCTCAGCCATCTCAATAGGATTCCGTCCGTGTCTTTTACACCTCTGGTACAATTCCAGTTGTGGCTATCAAACTGGATTAATCACTAACACCGATAAGATCCTCGTGCAATCTGCAAAGCTGACAAAGGACCTGACTATCCTCTCAAATTATAAGAGGCTGATAGGGACACCTAGTAGCAGCCCCAAAAAAAGCTAAAGTCTAGGTAGGCAGAAATATTGTGCTGCGTAGTACCGTAGCGTACAGCTATTACAGAATAAACTAATAAATAATATCTAATATAACTTGTTCGTCAATAAGAAAAAATACAGTGACAATATATAGCAGAATAGAATTATATTAGAAATATATTCTAAGCTTGTATTTTATTTATTGTTGGTATTATTATAGATATTGGCTATTAAAGCTCGCGTTGTATTGTTCCTCTGTCGGTCGGAGTAATATCCAATCTGTTATTATAAAGGCTTTGAATAAATTTAAAAGCATACTCATTTAACTGG
Source organism: Aspergillus ellipticus CBS 707.79 (assembly GCA_003184645.1). Lineage (NCBI taxonomy): Eukaryota > Fungi > Ascomycota > Eurotiomycetes > Eurotiales > Aspergillaceae > Aspergillus > Aspergillus ellipticus. The sequence goes on along the minus strand of KZ825804.1, from coordinate 199,604 downwards.
TTCTGAGTACTATAGAAAATTGGTGTCGAACGGCCTTAAGATAAAAATAGTTTAAGAGAATCTGAATACTGTCCAAGCTGAGATTGGGTCTTAATGGGAAAGACCTATTCAGATGAAGATTTTGTAGTCTGAAATGGCGGGCGGATGTGAACTAGGGCGATTTGGGCAAGTCCTACGACTACAAGATGTTGAGGGTGCAAGACGCGGCGCGGCGGGCGCCGTCGATTGCGTTAAGTTCACTTAGTTAATAACTTAACGCAATCGGTAAGCGAGTGGGCCGGGCAAGCGAGTGGGCTTCCTATGTATCGCATATAAAAGAGCATATTTTGAATACTTATAACTCCACCAACTTTGATATAAATTTATAAAAGTAGTTGTTGATATATAGAAGTTTAGAAATATGCTTCTTTATATGTAATACACAGGGTGCCTACTCGCTTGCCGTGCCCACTCGCTTACCGATTATGTTATCTTGTGGGCGCCCGTTATCATTAAAAAACCTATACCGATTCTGCCAGTACATCTACCAGTTTGAGGAAATAGGACCTAATACATTAACTTAATAGAAAATTATCTTATCTGCAGAAGCAAATTCAGTATTAAAAATTATCTTTATATTAAGAATTTTCTAAATTATTGTTGCTAAGCTTTCAATATCTACTCGCTTATATAGACTGAAACTGCTTAACTTGTTATTAAAGCAGAACTGTATTCTGTATAGACTATTCCGCAGCTTTGATTCTCTTTTTAATAACGATGAAACGGTTAGCCAGCGGCCAATAACGGCTACACTTGACGCCGCTTTCCGAGTCCAACTAACGCTCCGACGTCCTTGGCGTCACGTGCCATATTCGCACGCCACCAGGCTTACCACCACGGCCCTACGCTGTTTGATTTTCCCCTGATGCTTGTGCTCGTGGTTCCTGACGTTCAACCATCATGCTGCCGCCCTGAGGGCTGGTTCATCGCTCAACCGTACCTCATTTTGCGGGGGGGGAGGCATTTTCGGCTCCCCTGGCGACCATCTTGTTCGCTCTGATTCTATAAAGGCCTCGATGGTCATGGCGCTCTTACACCTCTCTCTGAGAGTGCATCCGAGCCAGCCAGCAGTGGTGACGATTCTGACGATTCTAATGATGATTCGATCCTAGACGATGAGGAGGAAGAACGGGAGCTTACCGCATTGCACTACCTTGAAGAGGCTGAGTCTCTTAATGTCTCGCAGCTCCGACAAAAAGTTATAGTCCGAAGACCCAGTCTAGCTTAGACGATACGCGGGATTACTGGAACCGGTGAGAAGTAGTCAGGTCTAAACTTAAACACGAAAACTGGTATTAACGGTTGTGTCTTGCCAGATTCTGCTACGAAGGAAAACACGATCCTGTTGAACGTTTTGGCTGGCTCTCTGATTCCGAGGAGACCATCCGATTCCTCAAGGCCTTTTTCTCCTGGCGATGCGGTCGGCTACGAAGCAAAAAAGGCCGTCGGACTCCAGGAATAAGATATAAAACCTCGCTAGTGACCTTCTGGAAGTGGTGGCATCTGGTTTACAAGGCGGAGGTGGGGCAGGGTCTTAGCAAAGGCACCACTGTCAAGATCCTGGATGTAAGGATATATGCCTTGATGGAGCTGAGGCATTAGCTAATCGTTACAGGTCTTGGCTATGGTTGCCAAGGAGAAAAGCCTACTCTCTGGGCGTTTGCGGTCTTCGCGCGCTTGATATTGGCCACTTCTGCGAGCCTGTTGAAGAGCGTGGAGTAGACTTCGTCAAGAAAGTCGCGATATGCGAGAGAGAGAAGAAGAATTCGGGGTCTCTCGGCTAAGGCCATTGTTGTGACTTTGGAGGCCGCCCGTTTGTATTTTGGGCCTTAAAGAGGTTGTTTAGTAGAACCCACTTAACTCTCTTAAATACAGCTTAATGTTTTGGTTCAAGCCCTCCAATATGACTACGAGCTAAGCTGGAGGGTGGCCATGGAATTCCTAAGTCTGTCTTATTTGGTATCTTTTGCATAATCTCCGAGACGCCAGTGATTGGTGGCCCCGCACCTTGTGTCGTGGTCATCTATCTTTAGCCCATGCAAAGCTGACATTTCCTCACGTTGTGCCTCCCCAACTGTTGAATCCCATGGGGAAATATTACGTCATCCCCTTCTGCGCCAGTAGTTAGTTCGTGTTAAAGCTGTTGAGTTGCCGACAATAGTTCTCCAGCCTAATTATGCAATGAGCCCAAAGCAGGTAATAACATGACTGTATTATGGCAAATACGCGAACCAATCAAATATCGCAACGGAATAATCTCTGGTGACACAGCCTTGAGGCTTGACGAGGCTGATAATTCTTAACATTTATATTCAACCTAAAATCCTTACGAATCCCCCTCATCAAGAAACATGGACTATATTCAGGTTCCCCCAAAAGTCAAATTACTAGCACGGAAAACTACGAATGACGACGATCAAGCATATGACTTTACCTCAGATCTCCCTCCGACACAGAGACAGCACTTTGACATTAGACTACAACTCTTTACTAGATTTTTTTCCTTTCTTTTCCAGAATCAGCCAGCCTTACCGATCACGAACAATACACTACCCGGATAAGTCCCAACTCCACTCCCGAAAGATACTACTCTTCACAGACGCAGGTCCAAATTTCCACGAGATAGTCGCACCCGTACTCAGGAATCAATTTTGCCCAAAGACCGCCCTGGTACCGCTAGAGCCGATGAATGTAATAATAACCGCGAAGAACATGGAGAAGAAGACAACGCAGGCTCATATGGATCAACTCTGTCCACTTTTGGTAACCGGGAGAAGAAACATGATGCCCTGGAGAAGAGACATAATATACGGGTAGGAGCCCTGAAAAGGGTGTTAGGCTCAATATCCCCAGAAAATAGATCTCCTATGGTTCTACTGTACTGGGGCGAAAGCTTCCATTGCTCAATATTGCCTGTACCAATTGCAAACTCGGAAGATGATGTGGAAACATGGAGAGAGATACACAGAGTTTGGTACGCGCGCAGAAGATATTGGAGGAAACGTCTGCCAGGATATAGTATCACACGAGTTGACGCTGTCAAGGTTTGTTTGAAATTTCGTCATCCTGAGAAGGATTGCTGATTACCACACTAAGATCTCGCTTCTGGGATTGAAGAAGGCCTCGAAAGGCCGGGAGAATTGCGAATATATTGGGATGTATACGGAACGTGACGTTCCAGCCGAGAGGAAGCTATTGCAACAGACTATAGACAACTATGTCCCTATATCGGACTGCTTTTACGATCGTCGCACGGGAACTGTGGAATGCGGCTATGGTTGTAATTGTTTTTCTTGCTTGCCGTGCTTCGATGATGCTGGGGAATGCCCAGAAGAAACATACATTACTGCTAGACGGAATATTTTACACTTGAACACGCTGCACCTGATGAAACACGCCTTCTCCAACCCCGACCTCGCTGTCTTGAATGATTTTCTCAAAAAAGAAAATCTTCTGTACAGTCACCGGTGAGTGATACAGAGCGATAACTATAAACCATCTTAAGTGACACAAATTCTAATCTAAGTACGATAGGGATGTCCTAGACCTAACGGAGACTTGGAACAGTTGGCACTGTCCAGCTTTGAGAGAGATCGAATTCAGGGGTATAGTAGTCAGCGAAGGTTGGGCGCTAGATAAGCGTCATACTTTGCCTTTGTTGGTCGCTATATTGCTAGGCGTGGTTGTTGCTGCTAGGTTCCTTTTCGGTTGGGATACAGCATGGACTGTTGGCGCCTTTTTTGTCGCACTAATATCGCTTCTGTTGTGCATATCTTACCAGTTGTAGTCTGATCTTGTTTTTGGCTCTCGCCGTTCGCTGGAGTATATGATGACTGTATTAGGAAGCTTTCAGATATTATGTTCCTCTGCCTGTACCTGAAGCTCTCAGATTTAATTGTATTTTCTTCCCTTGTCCCGTTCGAAAAGGAGTATAAGCATCTTGGCGCCCACATATCCGCGCTTACGGATTACGAGCTTGATTTAGTTAGCGCCTATATTTTGGTTAATCAGAGTGGCGCTAGTCCAAAAACGAAATTCCGTTATCAATGAGAAGTTTCACTGTGACTGGAAACCTGCAGGTTCATAGCGATCGGATATGGCGTTAAAAGTGCACGTGGATAAGGCTGAAATATTCTTGCGGTAGACTGGGGAGTGCCGAGGTATTAGGGAATAAACGTGATCTGAGACCTCGGCGGTTGATTTCTCTTTGACAAGGCGACCGGGCAAAAATCACGGGCGCAGTTTTCTGCATGATCTGTTCAGTAAACCGCCATGGTCAAACTAAGACCTGTTTCGAGCATACAGCTCAGCTTTTGGGGGGGTGTCCACTCATGGTAACTCAAATTGAGCTCCCATATGTGTCTCACGCCCCTTATTCCCAAAGCTGGGCGCATGGTTGTTTGTTCAAAGGAGTCACAAGGCCTCTGATGTAGCTTGGCCATTGGCCGCACAGACACTCATGCTATCCAGAACTTAACACCAACTCGCTCCTCAATACACAGATAAAGTGTCTCGGCTGCCTTGCAGAACAACTCATACCTACACTACCCCGCATCTCGCTTTTCACCTATATTAAAGTAGTAGAATTCTCCCATGTCTTAGTCTGTCATATTTGCTTTGAAAAATTCCTGGTAATTGCTTGATAGCCGACATAAAAATGGCCAAAACATCTAAAAAGAAACTGAACGGGCGCCCATCGAATAAGGTTGCCAGGCCTTCCCTGCCTCAAGAGATTTCTCCAAAAATTGACTATCACAGACCGTTGTCTTCGTAAGTTATTCGACTATATTGAAAGCAGCGTATTCTGATTTATTTGCTGGCCCTACGAAACACCGTTTGTTACCCTCACCATAGGGAATAAGCGATATGGCCTTCCGGCTCATTTTCTTCGGAAATACCCAAAATTCCAGCTAGCACCTTATGGGCTTTCAACAAGTATCACCATGTCTGATATCCACGAGGATGTTGGACATACCATAGTGCATTTTTTATACACAGGTGGCTACGAGACGGTCAACTCGCCTCTTGGTGAAGGCACATCCGATATCTCCAGAGAATACAAGAAGAGCGTTCTCGCCTACCACGCCTCAAGGACGTACGGCCTTCCTGAACTCGAGACCCTCGCCAAACAAAAGATGAAGCAACTAGATAAGGAGGTTCCTGTTCTTGAAGTGCTGCAGGCAACGAGGGACGTTTTTTCAGGCCTTCCCGCTAGTGAAACATGGCTTCCAATTTATATTGAGGGGAACTTGCAACGACTATTAGAGCCTGAAGATCCAGCGCTTGGTCTACGCGATGTTTATAATATTCTTGGCCGAGACCACCAGTTTGATAATCTCGTGATGAAAATAATCCTCGAGATACTCTCTGTTCGTTTACGTTCCATGCAAGACCAGCACGGTAAGTCATCTCATTAATAGGGCGGTAGTATAGTGCTAGAGCTGAATTCTTTTACTAATACATCTTTAGGTAGAAGCCTGAACGGAACTGGCCCAGCTTATTCTCTTCCTGAAGAGTCTGTTCCTGAAGAGCCTGAACCTGTTCCCGCAGAGGCCGAGCCTGAAGAATATGAACTTGTTCCTTTTGATTAACTATAGTAAGAAATCTTTATAGATTTTATTACTAATTTATTTTTATTAAATAATTATATAATAATACTAATAATTATAAATAGATTTATATAAGGGGAACCTCTGGATTCGTACAATCGACAGAAGTGCCTATAAACAAGAAGGAATCATTGAAGAAGGAATCTTCATATTATTAGAGAGGTGGCCTTTTATCCGTTGGTTCACCGCTCTTTCGTACGAGGATCAAAGTCGGAGCGAGGCGTTAGCCGAGCCATTCCTTTAGGGCCAGGAGCTTCCCGCCTGGACCTGTAACAATTTATAAGAGAAGTAATTTTTAAAATAATAGGCTTTACTACAGTAAAGAAAACAGTTTAGACTCTAGTATAAATTCTAATAAAATAATATAAATTTTTAAGAATTATTATATCTAACAGAAAAATATAATTTATAAATAAAATATAAATTATAGTCTACTGACTAGCCTTTATATAAAGATTATTTTTAATAATCTATTACTTACAGATTAATAATTAAATAAAAAAAATAAATAATATTTTTAAACTCTATATTTAAATTTATATTTATTATAACTAGTTTAATTAGAAGAAATTTCTTTTTTTTATTAAATTAGTTCGAAATAGTTATATAATAACTACTATAGAAATAAGTCTTTTATTTTTAATTTATAGATTTTATTTTTTTTTTTTTAATCTTAAAAAAAACTAAAAGTCTCTTACAGAGTATCTAATAAAAAATTTAATTCAATAGAATAAACTTATTATATAAATTTATCTAAAATAATAAAATAAATTTAAATTTTAATTATTTATTTTTAATAATAAGCTGAAGAATAAGTAAATAAAAAATAAAATATAATTTTTAAATATTAAAAAAATACTAAATATAATTAAAGCTGTAGAATATCTATATAAACTGTTTAAGCTGGAAGCTAGACTGGAAAAATATAAAATATATAATTTAAAAACTAATAAATTTATATATTATATAATTTAATATATTTCCTAGAATATATTTTATTTTTTATATAAATCTCTTTTATCTTATAGTAACAGACTTTTTTTTTTATAAATAATAAATAATATTTAATTATCTGTAATTTTAATAAACAGCTAAAAAGAATAGCTAGTTAAAAATATTATAAATAAATATTATATAAAAAAAAACTGGAGCTGGTAAAAGAAATATAAAATTAAATAAATAGATTATATTTATATAATAACTGAATATACTTCAGCTTTAGAAAAAACTACAGTACTAGATTATTAGTTATAAAAAATTATATTATATTAAGATTTAAAAAAGATTTTTAACTAGAATATATAATAGACTTTTATTATAAACTAATAACTAATTCTTATATAATTATCTAATTAATAAAATCTTAGATAATATTATAGAAAAACAAAATAAAAATAAATTAAAAATAAATTAAGTTTTTTTTAATAAATTATAATAAAAATATCTTAATTAGTATAATTTTTATTTATATAAAGTACAGGTATCTCTAAAATATCCAGTTATTTATATAACTGGTCTAAAGTTAGTAATAGAAGAATTTAAATAATTAGTATAATATATTATTCTTCTAGTAGTAATAAAAAGACTATTATATAATTTTATTAATTTATTTAGATTTATATAGTATCAGCTCTGTATAATAAATCAGGATTTATAATTAATTTATTCAGCTGTTACTACAGGTTTATTCTAAATATTAAAATAAATAAAGAACTTATAGTAAAAAAAATACTAGATTTTTTTTTTTAAATATTAGCTGAGTTATTATATAAAGAAAAAATAGTTTTTTTATCTAAATATTAGTATAATATATAGAATAAAAATAATAGTTTTTAAATAAAATAAGATAAAACTAAGTATATTTATAATCTTTATAATTAATTATTATATATACTATATAATTTAAAAAAATATATATAATACTGAAGGTATCAGATAAAAGAATAGTAATAAGCTTATTACTATAATTAAATTAAGCTATAATAGAAAATAATAATAATAATAATAAATAAGAATAGAGAAGAAGAAGAGTCTCTAATATAAATAATATTAAGATAAGCTTTATTATTATATATATATAATCCCGGACTACTACAGTATAAATAATTAAGTAGGGATTTATTTTTATATAGCAGTATAATTTACTCCTATAACTGGAAAGAAGAGGAATATTATTACAGGTTCAGGCAGGAAGCTTCTAGCCCTAGAGAATAGCTCAGCTAATATCTTATTTTAATATTATTTCTTATATAAAAAAGCAGTAAATTAATAAATAAAAAACTACTTTTTTAATAATATAAAGATTTTTTTTAATAATTTCTTCTTGTTTACAGGTACTTCTGTTAATTATACAAATCCAGAGGTTCCCCTTATATATTATTTATATAGTTTTTTGTAATAATTATTTTTTTTAATAATTATTTAATTAAATATTAAATATTATATTTTTTAAAGAATTCTGTAAAAGTTTTTTCTAGATCTTTTTTATTAATATAAAAATCTATTTTTAATAATAATCTATTATATCTTAATTATTTTTATTTAAAACAAAATTATTTTATAATTCTAGATTTAAAATATAATTTTCTACTTATTAGATTTTTTAAAATAAATAAAATAAAATAAATATTTTAACTATATTTAAAATATAATAAATCATATTTATATAAAAATATATTTTAAAATAAAATAAACTACTTTTATAGAATTTTTTATTTTTATTTTTTTATATTTATTATTTATAAAATAGTCTTAAAATTATAAATTAATTATAATTATCTAATTTATTTTTAAAGAATATTATTAAATTTTTTTTTTATTTTTTAGATTTTTATAAATTATAATAATATTTAAATTAAGATAAATTTTTTAAATCAGATTTTTTCTCTTTTTTTAAATCTCTAGATTATATATATTATAAAGAATTAGAAGATTATTTAATATCTAATTTATAAAAAGATTTTATTTATTTTTTAAAATTAATAATAAAAAATAATCTTTTCTAAAACCTGTATATAAGTTTAAAAACTATTATTTTACTTTAATTAGAATAAGATATTAATAATATAAAATAATTTTTAAAAAAATATATTATTTTTTAATAAAAATTTTTATATTTATTATATTATATATTTTAATATCTTATAATATCTGAAAATTAAAAACTTAGAAACTAATTTTATAAGCTATTATTTTTATAAAAATTATAAAAAGAAAATACTATTAGTAATATTTAAATAAATATTTAGTTAAATATTAAATAAAAAACTATTATAAATATTTATATATTTTTTAAAAATAAATTTATTTTAATTATTATTTTCTCTAGACTTTTATAATTTATAATAAATAAAAATTTCAGAATTAAGTTCTATATTTTATAATTATTTATTATCTATTATTTTAAACTATTAAGTATATTTAATTTAAATAGATAATTAATCTTACAGTTTTATCTTTTTATTAAAAACTAAGTTTTTTTAATTAAATATAGTTTAAAGAATAGTTTTTAAAATTATTAAAAAATATATATATACAGTTATTATTAAAGTTTTTAAATATTAGATAGATATTAATTATAGTAGACTACTAGATCAGCTCTGATTAGAAAATATTTCTTATTTTAACTAAATATATTTTAACAGAAGATATAGATTACTATAAAATTTTACTAAATTTCTAACTAATATCTAGATCTTATACTGATAAGAATCTAGCTATAATTATTTTATTAGTCTTATATAAATATAATCTATTTTATTAATTATTAAATATAATAATTAATAATATTAATAATAATAATTTAATATTTAGTATAATCTTATCTATACTTTAGATTTAATTCAGTCAGAACAGCTAGCTTTTTAATATTTTATTTAATTCTAATTTTATAATAATTATTTAAAGCTAATATAATATATCCTGTTTTAGTTATATAATTTAGCTTATAGTTAATACTCTTCTATAAAAACTTTAGATTAAAACTTTAAATAATACTATTAAATATATATAAAAAAATTATAATAAAAATTTTAAAATCTTTTCTAATATTTTAAAAATTTTTAAAAAAATTTATTCTAGAAGTTATCTGTAAATGATTAATATAAAATATTCTAGAAACTATCTATAAAAAACTAATATAGAGAGTTTCTACTGTCTATAATAAAAATTATTAAAATTAATTTTTTATAAACAGATTCTAAAAATCTTTTTTTAGTAATAATTAATTATATTAATTCTTAATTATAGATTTAGAAGATTATATAATTTATAAATATAAGTTTTTAATACTATAAAAAATTCTAGCTTATTTAATAATTTAAATTAAACTTAGTTTACTATCTTTTTTTAATTATAAAATTTAGTAAAACTTAATTTATCTTATAATTTATTAAATATTTAATTTAGTACTGTAATTATAATAATATTAATTATTTTTATTTTATTATAATTAAATAAAAATAAATAAAATATCTTTTTAAATTTTTAAATTTTTTTTTTTATATTTTATTTATCTAAAAATAATAAATCTACTATTTATAAGATTTATAAGATTTATAAGATTTATAAGATTTATAAGATTTATAATAATTTTTTAATTATCTAGATTATTTAATTAACTGACTGGTAAGAAAATAGATATTCTAAAACAAAGGTTTTTAAAAACTTATAGTATATATATTAAAAATTCTAAAATATTATTATTATATTTACTAGATAAAAAACTATATTTATATAATTATAATTATTCTAGATTTAATATTAAAGTTTAAAAAATTTAAAAAGAATATCTAATTAAATAATAATACTGACTAGTATTATAAGTATTAAATTATTTTTAAAAAAATATTTTATTTCTATTACAGTCAGAATCTGGTTATTAAAATATATCTAGATATTAAAAATATATAATTTATAAAAATATTTTTAATTAAATTAATATTATTCTAGATATTATAAAATATATTAATATTTTTATTTACTAGAAGTCCTACTGTAATTAGTTTTTTATTTTTTATTAAATAATTAAAAAGAGTTTTTAATTACTACTAATAATATCAGTATTAAATATTTATTTAATAATTTTTAAAATATCTGCTATTATTATCAGAGCTGTTTTTATTTTAATATAATTAAAATAATAATATTTTAAATATATATTAATTATTTTATTATTAGTAAAAAATACTAGAATATTTTTAATAATCTTAATCTAGATTTAATTATTTTTATATTTAAAAAGTAAGAAAAAAATAAAATAATTATTATTTTTTATATCAGTAAAAATAAAAATATAAATAATTTTAAAAATAATTTAAAAAATAGATTATTATTAGAAATAAAAGAACTAGCTTTATCTAAATTTTTAAATATTATATATACTTAAATAAAAATAAAAATCTAATTTTTTAATTTTTTTATTATTATAATTATTATTTTAAATAATATAAAAAATAAGATAATCTTAATAATTTATTTAATATTAAATATTATTTTTATTATACTAGATTCTATAAAAATCTTTTTTAAAATATAGTATATTTTTTAAAATCAGAAAAAAAAAATTAAATAGATTAAACAGATTAAACAGATTAAATAGATTAAATAAATAAACTAAATCTAAAGAATATTATTATACTATAATTAAAAATATATTATATTTTATATATTATCTATATAATAAAAATATATATATTATTAATTAATCTATAGTTATTAATCTATCTACTATATCTAATCTTTCTGACTAGTAGATATAAATAGTTAAAGTAATAATTATATCTTAACCTGACTATAACTGTACAGTTAAAAATTTTTTATACCTTAACCTGACTGCTAGGTTATGGCCAGGTTAAGATTAAGGTATAACAGTCAGGTTAATCCACTCTAGTCAGGTATAAAAATTTCCTTAACCTGGCCATAACCTGGCGGTCAGGTATAAAAATTCCAATTAACCTGACCTGACCTGGCCGTTAGCCACTCTAATAGCTGATATAAAAATAGTTAAAGCATCTAAAAAGAAACTGAAGGAGCGTCTATTAAATAAGGTAGCCAGGCCTTCCCTGCCTCAAGAGATTTCTCTAAAAATTAACTATTACAGACTGTTGTCTTTATAAACTATTTGACTATATTGAAAGCAGTATATTCTGATTTATTTACTGGCTCTATAAAACACTGTTTATTACTCTTACTATAGGGAATAAGTAATATAGCCTTCCGGCTTATTTTCTTCGGAAATACCTAAAATTCCAGCTAGCACCTTATAGGCTTTCAACAAATATTATTATGTCTGATATCTACGAGGATGTTGGATATACTATAGTATATTTTTTATATACAGGTAGCTACAAGACGGTTAACTCGTCTCTTAGTAAAGGCATATCTGATATCTCCAGAGAATACAAGAAGAGCGTTCTCGTCTACTATACTTTAAGGATATACGGTCTTCCTGAACTTGAGACCCTTGCTAAACAAAAGATAAAGTAACTAGATAAGGAGGTGCCTGTGCTTGAAGTGCTGCAGGTAATAAGGGATATTTTTTCAGACCTTCCTGCTGGTGAAACATGGCTTCTAATTTATATTAAGGGGAACTTGCAACGACTATTAGAGTCTGAAGATCCAGTACTTGATCTACGCGATGTTTATAATATTTTTGGCCGAGACTACCAGTTTGATAATCTCGTGATGAAAATAATCCTCGAGATACTCTCTGTTCGTTTGCGTTCCATGCAAGACCAGTACAGTAAGTCATCTTATTAATAGGACGGTAGTATAGTGCTAGAGCTGAATTGATTTACTAATATATTATTAGGTAAAAGCCTGAACGGAACTGGCCCAGCTTATTCTCTTCCTGAAGAGTCTGTTCCTGAAGAGTCTGTTCCTGAAGAGCCTGAACCTGTTCCCGCAGAGGCCGAGCCTGAAGAATATGAACCTGTTCCCGCAGAGCCTGTTCCTGAAGAGCCTGTTCCTGAAGAGCCTGAACCTGTTCCCGCAGAGGCCGAGCCTGAAGAATATGAACCTGTTCCTGCAGAGCCTGTTCCTGAAGAGCCTGTTCCTGAAGAGCCTGAACCTGTTCCCGCAGAGGCCGAGCCTGAAGAATATGAACCTGTTCCCGCAGAGCCTGTTCCTGAAGAGCCTGAGCCTGTTCCCGCAGAGGCCGAATCTGGGCCTGAAGAGCCCCCTGTTGAAGGGGAATTCGAGCAGTGGACCATTCCCCAAGCCTCCCCTAATACCGAAGGCTGGTCTAGCGCTTCTTCATCTCCTAGCGATACCCAATCACGAAATACCACCCAAGGCTCCTGATCAAACACAACCCCAAGGTCACATAGCGAGCATTTCATGCGCAGACTTAGTACTGTATGGGAATTGGGAAAGTCTGTCCCCGAAATATAAAAAGAAAAAGGCTAAGAAGCTTGCGTCAGGGGGCCTTCCCGTTCCAAATGAAGGTGGTTTTATTTCAATAGTTGCAATTTGAAATGACTTGGAGCGACTTCAATCGAAAAACTACATATCTGACTGCGTATTCCTAGATTCATAAGTATCAAAAGAGGACAAATATATATACAAGTACTAGGGTAATCCTGCAAAGTGAAAGGAATGATAGGTCTTTGCTGAAAAGCGTTAAAGACTATCAACTTTCAATCTTCCCAGTTAGTTCGTTCCGATGTTCGTAAAGACACGTCTATTCTCAGCTGTTCATCCGGTATATCTGCAGAATTCTCACAATTCCTAAAGCTGCCCTCATGACCGCCGAGCTGATGCTCAATCTCCGCCGAGCTGGATTCTCTGTCCCACTTAATATATTGCCTCTCAAAGCGGTCATATATTTCCATGTCGAAGGTACAGCCAGCATAGCGGAACCAATCTTCAACGGCGCTATGGAAACGCGCTACTTGCCAGCTGGCCGTCGTCAACTGAGTGACACCACCCTCCATTTGCAAAATCCCACGCTCCACCGAGGCAGTCAGTTTAGGAAATATTTGCTCCATGAATCTAAAGGGTCAAGTAAGCGCCCCGATTCTGGTTTTAGTGGAGTCAAGTCCTGGTACTGTAGACATTCAAACATCTAATACTTTCTTCGCTTTCAAGCTCTAGCACCAACTCAGTCGATCACGAGTTTCTCGAATTCCATACATATCGTGCTTTTCTTGCTGAGTTCACGTTCTAGGCCCTGGGAAAAGCGGATGAAAGCATTTTTTGAGGGTTCTATCATGAAGTCGAAAGAAACTCCATCACTCGAACCTATAAAAGAAAAGTTTAGATCGTTCATAAAAGAAGGAGACGGCGAAAACAACTGTACGTTGGATTATAGTTAACCGCAAAACTGGGATGAAATGCGTTGCTTCTCCAAGCCTCCCAATCTGAGCTGATTTTGTGTCTGGCAATGTCGAAAAGCTTGCCCACCCCTCTGCTGCGAAGTGCCTTGACAAATTCATTGGAAGAAGAACCTTGGTAGCAACAGAGGATGACATCGGGCTTTTTTACTCGAACCATGCGGCTGAAAGTGACCTCAGCACCTTGTACAAGCCCATCGTCGTCGTCGGTGCCCTCCGAGGAAAAGGGCAACGTATCGAATACGCTGACGTCGTCTCAATTGTTAGATATTGATTAGTAGCGGTCCTTATCATACTAGCCACTGCGTTTGTTGTACAGCATCGAGTAACTTCGCGGTATAGCCGTGGTCGAAATATTGGTTTCGAGGCGGCCGGTGCAGTGCGACTAAATACCGCCCTTCGTATCGGGGCCGGCGAGCTCTGATGTATGATAGGTTTCATCTGCGGTAATTGTTCTCTCTTTTCGTTTCACTGTCTTAGAGAAAGTATCTAAGATATCAAGATATAGGCTTCGACTGTCGCGAGAAGGGCATTCGACATCCTTGACTACCCTTCTAAGTCTGTGATCGACTGGGATCTCTAAGCATATCATAGTCAAGGTAAAGCGACGAATAAATCAGAAAACCTTGATATCTCTGTCCCTCCTCTCCAAAACACTTCGTTTTTCAATAATTTTTCCCATCCCGCTTATCGGCGACTTACATAATAATGTGCGTTTCCGTAACACACTATAAGGAGGTGCAGCCCTAACCAGGTATTTGTCCAAAGGATGTTTAAGGTGCGAGAATCTCACTGGTAAGGACTGGTAAAATAGCTTCGTCACGACAGAATCATGACTGGTATCGCTATACGTCTATTTGACCTGCTGTGGCGATTTGCATTGGGAGTAGTATGTGTTTTATCATGCATCAGTACAGCTGGTGATGAGCAAAATAGATTGATTTGGTGGTATGAAGAGTAGCATCTATCTCCGCATCATGAACAGGAACTAATTGAGACATGGTCTAGATTCTCAGAAGTAACTGTAGAGTATAGCTAATTTGTTGTTGAAAAATAAAGTGAAGAGTACAATGATTTTCATTGTTGAGTGCGGAGAGGTTTATATGTGTCGATGCGCCATCTATGTCCCTTCTTTACGCAATCAAACTTCTTCTATACATTCCAAAACCATCCGACACAATAGTGAATTTTATATTACTCGAGTGTCCTACCGTGACCGGAAGTCAACAAGCGGTTGTCACAAGTAGCATGATAGCCTACCTACCTCACTGCTGTAAGGGAGGGTACTTCAGCTTCCAATTCGGCACTTAATACAGATAATCATTGATTTACTATTTTGTAGAGATAAATAAAGACACTATCAGCTACTTTAAATTGGCTTAGTAGCCCAAACGTCCATCCGCATTCAGATAAAATATAACATCCGCGAACAGCTGTGCTGTAAGCGGCAACACAAAATAACGACGCATAAGGAATATGTGGACCAGGAAGGAGAGTCAGTCAATAAAACTTCAGTCCGGTTTGGTAGTAAGATCAATGTCCAAAATATACCCAATAGACTACCCGGTGCTGTTATCAGAAACCCGAATTAATCGCTTGGATTATCTTCTGTCTCTGATCGAACTTTGGATATAGATCAGCTGGTAACATCTTGCTTCCACCTCTCGTCCAAACCTCGAGATGATTTCTTCGACCATCATGCTTGAGAACAGCGCTACCTTCGTTTTCTTTCACCACTTCGATGATATCTTTGATTAATTTAACCAGCCTTCCAAGATCATCGGCATGGTCTTTTTCCCAGTCACTAATCTCAAGTGTGACGTCTTCAACATCTGGTGGGCGAAATACGCCGCCTTTGTAGTACGCACGGACAAGGTTGGGTGTTTGAGAAACCCATAGTTGTGGAAGGACTTCTTGCATGCGGATAGGCTTGTGTAACACGCGTGTTTTAATCTCAAGGGTTGAATAGACTGGAACCTTTTTGCCTTGTTTCATGGTCCCTAATCTGGTCTCAGTGGTAATATAAGATGATTTGGCGGGTTGCGTGAGAGACAAATCGCTTATCATGTTTAGCAAGTCTTCATTTTCCAACTCCTCTGGATGTTGAGGCCTCGGAGGCTCAATATAAGCGTCAGTTTCGTAGCGTACTATAATATTCAAACCGCCAAAGTCGTAGGAAATAATTCTATGGTGCCCAGTACTGCCCGCTATCTGAGAAGTGGTGAATGCCTTCTCGAACTCATGACCGTAACCCTTGAATTGGTGGGGTTTAATGATATCTATTGCTTTAGTTTCGGCCCGACAAAAAATCGCTGTTTCATTCGTGACCTCAACCTCAATGGTGAAAGGTTCGAGTCCATGTTTAGAGAGACTCGGATCGATAAATGCCAGAAGTTTGCGAAGGTTGTTTCGATCGGTTATCAGGTCAATTGCGCGTATATTGTAGGACGGATTTTCAATGATCAGCGAACGAAAAAGCAGCTCAAGTGGTCTTTCAGGATAGCGAGCTGCATTTTAAGCGACGTAAATAAGCCCAGAATCCTTGTCTACCTTTTTGGGTGATTTAGGTAGAGACCAGAGAGGAGGACAACCGGGTACAGTAATTATTGGGGTTGGTGATTCAATCTAATTATACGAGGACAAGTATTTTACATTCGTGATGGATGGTCCTACACCCTTAACATCCGTAGATACAGGACGATGAATATCTGCAATCCAAAAAGAAGCTATTGTCATGGAATACTTGAGGTGTTATGTCCAGGTAAACAAATACTGACTTTGATTACACAGAAGAGGTTATAAGGTGTTTGCCCCGTATTTGAACAACACATACTTGCATACGCTGGCCAAACTCTGATTCTTTGTCCCTGAGAGGAAAAAATCCATCTGCCAGAATAATAAACTAGGGCATGCTGGATATTGGCTTATCTGGCAGAAGTTATATTTTCGGTACTTGACCAGTTATAGCGCTATGCCAGCTGCTGGCAGCTGCCCCAACCCCCTCCGGAAGCTCTCTTTCGGAATTGCGTGGTACTGACTCCTACTCCTTAACAATAAATACAGTCCCTTTGTTTTGCTTGGCACCTTATTTTGCTTAATTTATATCTACTTAAGCCTGGCAAACTGCAGAAACATAGGCCTCGACGAGGCGATTCTCGTCAGAAAAGTAATAATAAATCTGGCGTGGTTGTCATGAGCCAGGCGCAATGTTCAGGCGATAATTTAGGTGACCCGCTGGAATGATCTGTTTATGTCTATCAACACCGTGTTCTTCCTGAGTTCAGGTAAGACTGTGTCTTCAGGCTCGAGCTATTTTCAGCTGGGGTCGTGGGTCCTTAAAATACTATAACAAATAACTCAAGGCCAATACCGTTACTAGGCCAACGTGGCGGCCGGTTGACGTTTCAGGGAAATATCTATAGTAAGAGCAGTGGACATCTAAAGTGGATCCCCTAATACAGCATTTTACGTCTTACTGAATACGTGTCCCGGTTTCTCTAGCCGGATTTCGCGCGGAACGATCTCGCTGTGAAGACTGTATTCCTCGCATCTTTCAGAGCTTGTACTAGAAAGCCTATGAATAAACCTGCCACAAAGGCGCTGCCCAAAGAGCTTTGTTCGTAGCACGAACCTTGCCGCGTGGAGAAGTTCAAATCATCGGATCAATTTTCGTCCGCTTTGTCATCCCGCTGGGGTCTACCCCTTCCAGGGGTTAGTTTTTGATATGTGTTGTCGTTCTTCATTCAGCCCTCGCTTTCAATGATGACACCCTTCTCAACAACCACTCATTAAAGCCATGTCGGACCCGGTCGACTACAAGGCTCTGTTTTTCAAAGCTGACGAAGAAAGAAAGAAAGCTGACGAAGAAAGGAGGCAGGAGAAGATACTGAGAGAGCAGGCAGAAACACGAAATCGTCAGACTACCTTCGAAGAATTCATTCAGCATTGTCATAATCTTCTTTCAAAGCCTCTGAAAGCCGGAGACCCCGCTCAGTCTACCACTGGCAAGATTCCGGCCCCTACCGGCAAGTACTGCCCTCTACGACTGGAACCTTGGACGGAGTATGCTGTTAAGCAACAAGAAATCTACAACCTGGTCTGTCATTATTTGAAGCCGTTTGGTAAAGATGCACCACGTCTGTTTGCACCGGTCATTGAGCTGGAGGGGCTGGGACACCGTTTCGCACGTCGACCTTTGAGCAGCGAGAAGGACCTAGAGAGCTACGAACGTTTTGCTATTGAAGATCACGTCCATGATATCATCTCAGCGCTGTGCGAGATACCGAGTGCTCGAGAGGAATTTGGCCTAGGGGATGGAGTGTGGTTCGACAACCACGCCAACGCTCTTGACGAAAGTTCGCCACACGAAGCAAATTCGGAGGAACGACCTGCGCGTCCCGACCAGTTCTGTATCCACCGTGTTGATGGAGATACCAGGGCCTTGCTAACTACAGTCGAGTATAAACCGCCGCATAAACTGTCTAACGAGAATCTTAGGGCGGGACTCCGACCGATGAACTTTTACCACGAGATTGTCGAATCAGAAACAGTTCCTATCGACAGACCGGAGAAACTAAGATATAACGCCGCTCGCCTTGCCGGCTCTGCGATCATTCAGGAATACCATGTGATGATTCAGGAAGGTCTGGAATATTCATACTTGACTACTGGGCTTGGGATTGTGCTTCTACGGATGCCCGATGACTGCTCGACTTTGTACTACTATTTATGCGAGCCGAATCTCGACGTCGAGAGTGGCATTGAGGGCCCTCGGACAGCAATTGAGAGGGTGCTTTGTCTCTGCCTAATGAGCTTCCGTTCAACCTGTCGGAACCAAACCTGGCGGAATGCTGCGCGGGCGCAGCTACCAATCTGGAAGACCAGCTTCAGCCATACACGATCACAAATTCCACCGGGCGAGTTGCGGCAGAAGCCTCCAGGATCCGAATACACCAGCCCGGAGTGTACTAGCTCGGAGATGGCGTCATCTGAATACCAGCCATCATCCCCTTTCGAATCCCCCGCCTCCCTCGGTCGCCGCCCGTCTACTCGTTCCACTCGCTGTGCCCCTGCCGGTGTCAGCCGTCGAGAGGATTCTTCGGAGCCTGATGATGATTCAACACCAGCTGCGCAACGAAAGCGCGGGTTTAGTCAGATCGCGTCCTCGCCGCCCGCACCGCACCCCACGCCGACCACCCCAGAGAACCCCCCTCAACGCCATGCCGGTCAATCTCGCTCACACTCTCATGAGTTCTGCACGCAAAGATGTCTTTTGGGTTTGCAGCGCGGCGATGTCTTGGACCCATATTGCCCGAATGTAAAGCTTCATCGAGCTGCCCTGAAGACCGACCGTCACCCAATCGGAGCCCCCGAATTAGTCTCCTTGGTCAAGCAACAGTTGGACGAGAACCTGGACGAATACTGTACTCCATTCGGCCAATGTGGATCATACGGCGCACCATTCAAAGTCACATGTGCCGCATACGGCTACACAGTGGTGGGGAAGGGCACAACTTCACGGCTATGGCATGAGGTGTCGCAGGAAGCAGAAGTCTATTATATTTTGCAAAACATTCAAGGCTCTGCAGTGCCGGTGTTTCTGGGGCTTATCAACTTGGCCCAGATTTACTTCCTCCACGGTGCAGGTGAGATTCGCCACATGCTACTAATGAGCTGGGGGGGCAAAAGTCTCCGTCACGAGGATATCGATACCAAAATGCAGCGGCACATCTCACGGTCGGAAAGGAGTATTTTATCATTGGGTGTCGTGCATGACGACCTTCGCCCTGAGAATATTTTGTGGAATGAAAATCTAAAACGAGTATTGATTATTGATTTCCACCGGTGTCACTTGAACCATCAACTGCTACAACCAAAGCCGACCTCAAGTAGAAAGCGACGTTTGAAGAGAATGCATGGAGGCAGGGATGAGCTAAGAATCAAACGCACATGTGTTACTTAGCAGCATGCATTAGTCAAGACCCTCTGAAATCCCCATTACAGCGAAGCTCCGACCATGCAAAAATCTTGGTCGTAATTCTCACTCACCCGCCGGGATTCTGGTCCGAGAGCGCAATAAATTTCTGCTCTATCATAGTCAAGGGTGGCATCTCAGAATACGATGCGAGACGTTTACAACCAGCAGCTAGCAGGCAAAGGCCGGATTCAATGTTATTCTGAAAAAAAAAAAAAAAAAAAAAAAAAAAAAAAACAAATTCAGACTGTAATCTGAAAGGATTTCTTACTGCTCGCAATTTCCAGCTTGTCACGTGGAGTGGTGCCCACTTAAGCAGAGATCGAGCTATAAGTCTTGCGATTTGTGGCACTCTTACGCTGGGCAAGAGAAAGCTGTAGCTTTTCTGCTGAGATGATTCAGACCTATATAACTCACACCCCATGAACCTGAGAGTTCATGTTCCGGGTTGCTTCAGCTTCTACATCTTACAGCGACTAGGATAATCAGTAAAATATCCATGTATAGACTTACGACATATATAGTAGGTTTTCGGTCGTGTGTTTCAGAAAAACGTATAATCGTATCAACACGGGCTCAAACTCACAGCACAAATTTTTTATTTTCTGTCATAGGCAGACAAACATTCAAAACTCGAATTAGCATTAAGATCATATCGAAGCTTGGAAAAACATAGAACCCTGAGCGCGAAAAAGCAAGCTGTTACATGAATCACGGGGAGGAAAAACATTTGAAGGAGCACAGCACAAATATAGCTTAGCTAAGCGGTGTGTAGCAGTCTGAAAAGACCGCAATATCCGCTTAGCTGCGTTGGCTGACTGAGATTTCACCCGTCCATCTAGCGGAGCATTACGTGAACTGGTACTTTTGCTGTGTTACCTGCCATGGCTTTAGACTGTGCTAGATTCAGCAAGATCATCATACGAGAATTCAAAGCTGGCAAACCTTGTGAAAAAAGTCCTGTAGCCTTAATTTGTAGGCCAAGTGTTGGCCTCAAAATGCCTTGTACAATACATGTGACAACAGTATTGGGCAGAACCCATGATGTCATACTTTGCGAGGGCATTCTCGGCAGACGTCATTGCACTCGAGCCCGCGTTCAGTTATTTAGAGTTACCAAAGTGCTTGTAGCTTGAACTATCAGGTTTCAAGAATGATCCATTTGTTGCTACTGTGAGTCGACTTCACTATCCATTAGAAATGATTTATCATACAATAAGACCTATCATTTGCTAATCTTGGTAAGTTGATTTCTCAAATGCTGATAAGTACAATTCTGAATTCCTTTTTAATTACAGGCAATGATTGTTGAGCAACCAACAAGATTCAGTTTCCAGAGCTCTTAATTGGAGGATGAGTCAGAGCAATACTTCCTGGATTCAAGTACTGCTTTCAAGTCGTTTTGAAGTTACCTTTTTTTCAGTAGCTACCAAATGGATCATTTTTGAAACCTAAGCTCGTCATACCATGATGCCATGGGACAGAACCATCCAACTCAGTTAAGGATTAATCCCGTCCAGGAGACAAACCACCACCGCATCATGTTAATTCCGATATCGAAATACGGACTCAAAGTGACGCTCGCCGTTGCACAGCATGTCGCCAGTGTGTAGCTGGAGGAGGATACTCAAAGTGGTCATGCCATACGGTTGTCTCGTTGTTCGGCCATATCTGGTAGTGAAAGTCTTCGGCGCCGGGTATACTCGGATGTACCATTTCAATTTTCAAGACTTTTGGCCCTAAATTTCCTTTCAGGATTGGCTCCTCCACGATTTGGTAGTTTGATCCGCCGAAAGGGTTATATAGGTCAGGAGGTGGCGGTGTTAGGACAGTAACTAGTCCTCCGTCTTTAGCAATATGATAGGCGTATATAGCAGATGCACCCATCATATATCGACTCCACCCTTTGCTTGACTTTCGGGACCATAAACACCGTGCGTGATCATGAACCATCAGCGGCCCCATAATTGTTGTCAATGTCTGCATACCGTGTTGATCTGCCCAGGTCTGCACCAAGTTACGGGGCACACCGCTCCACATAACTTGACATCCAGGCTGCCATATATCGCTGTGGAAACGGCTGCAGATTTGGGTTGCCTCCCTGATAGTGAGAAAGTTGTGGAAGTTCTCCAATGTCTCTGCGAGCACATAGATATGACTCGTTGTAACAATTCAAAAGACGTGGGTGAACTCACAGAGTTGACGGGAACTTTGCAAGAGATCCAGCCATGCTAAGTTGAAATATGTGAAAGACGAAATTATTATATCACTTTTACGTAGAGTCCCGTGAAAGTAGTCTGCGTACTGTCCTAAGTTGGCCCAAGCGGTTTTAATTGACCGCCTCCTCAAGTAGTAATTTGCCAGGCAGAAATGGCCTCACTAAGCCTGTATAGGCAGTAATCAGGCATTAATCATAGGATGACAAAGAGACATAACGTTACGCAGTCTACTTTCCTTCCACTGTATCTTTAACTATAGAGAAGTCGAACACTACCCTTGCACAGATGAAAACTTCTTATCGCCACGTGCATCTTCCGAATGCATGTGCTGAGATGGTTTTTGGCTTCTGTATAGTACATCTCACATCATCTAAAGCGCCCTACGGTATTGTCCATTCCGTTTTTCATTTCACAGGTAATACAACAGTGCTTAATGATTGGTGCGTGGGCAATTTCTGTAACAATCTGTACGCAGGGCCGGCTGTCAGTAAGAAAGACTCCATGCCAAGGCGCCTGCCCCCCACCCGGGCGCCCGTCTACTCTGCGCTTACAGCTTACTTATCTTAGGCTACACAGGTCATCTTTGTGTTGCGATATCAGTTCATTAGGTGAGATCAAATCAAGCAAGGTGATAGTGTGTGTCTGACCTCAACTGGAAACCAAGGAAAATGCGTACATTCCTGCAATGTATGGACGAGTAAATGCTTATTTATCGCGTTTCTACCAAGCTATTACTTTGCGCCACTTCAAGTAACGTAGAATGTCAGTCATCATTATTGCCCTGGTAGCTTTCCGTAAAGTATTGTGAGATCATTTCAACCTACACTCAACTCCCTGTCAAATCTCTCATTTCCTCTGTAATTTAATTCAAGACCATTAGGCTTGCTATGCCAAACAATGGACAGTGAATTCAGTAAGCAAGTCACTCGCAAATGCAGCATTTTACTCGATAGGAAAAAGCTTATCTGAGCAGGTGCCTCTCGTCCTCCCTTTTTACCTTTGTGGTTGGCCAGGAGAGGAAAGAGATTACCGTGCACTCTAGATCCCTGGCCAACCTATCTTCCTCTCTCAATAATCTCATGAACGGTAAAATGCAGGAGGCCAACAGACGGCGAGCCGACTGGTCGGGGGTCGAGGGAATGACATTTGTTCTGCTGTCTGAGTACGCTTATACGCGCGACTACACGCCGCCCTCGTGCTCGAAGAGAGAAATGCCGCATCTACCAGCTGAAACTGAAGATAAAGTTGGCAGTGAGTTGTCCTCTTCACTAGAATCACAATCAAAGATCAAGCGAAGGCATAGAATCTGACGCCGGGTCTTTGAGGAAGCTAAAGAAGCAGAGCAAGCCTCTGATCAGGCTAGCAATGCGGCAACGGATGCAGCAACGGAGCGAGAGACAGAAGCTGTATCGGATGCACCAGCTGAACCTGAAACTCCGACTGAACCAGAGATTGTGGATGATCCCAAGGCAGAGGCAACGCCAGAGGCAGAGCAGTCGAGTCCTCATTTCAGCGGTCATACTTTACCGTACAGGGAAAAGAGTATCTGGACCCAGCACCTTCAAGACAAGTTCAAAACTCTCAGCGTGCAGTATACAAAGTCGCACGATTGTGCTTTATCAGCCCGGAAAGACGTATTTGCTCCGAAAGGGAACTCTCACCCTTGGGAGGATTTCACCCCCGTCTTTCTTGGACATGCAAAATTATACATCTTAGCTGATAAGTACTGCATTCTCCCCCTCGCAGACCTGGTTCTGTTTAAGCTGGAAACAACGTTAGCACAGTTTAATCTGTGTGAAGAGAATATAAGTGATGTGACTGAACTAATCCGATTCTCTTATCAATGGACACGGCCCAAGGACGCTCTGAGGTTGTTGATCACCACCTATGTTGTATCAGTGATACACTAGTTAAGAATACAAGAACTGTTATCCAGACCCGCCCGCCTGAACTGCTATTCCTACTACTCCTGCCAGCCCGCACCTTGACAAAGAATTTTGATTAACCTGACCTGACCTGGCTGTTAGCCACTCTACTCTGGCCTCTCACAGTTAGATGGATGTGAACAGAGCCAGTCGGGAGCAGATGAGAATTATTGTGATTGCAGTGGTTGTCAACTCAGCCCGGTAACATGTAATAAGTGATGATGTTGAGAAAAAAACTCGGGGAGAGCCAGGCCCTAAGGCGGCCATTACCAAGAGAGGGCACACCCTCTCAGGTCCACAACAAACGCCTGCTGCTCCACCCGGTATTGGCTTTCTCCACCAAACCTGGTAAGGTCTATTTTCGGACCATCGCCTCTTTTTTAAATATTGCTCGAGATTTTACATTGGCTTCTCATCTGCACTCTCTTGTTTTCGCGGGTGCTGCTGTCTTCCATTGCGAGCTTGATAATCACTTACATGGCCAGCATATCTTCCGTGTATGGAAACTTGCGTACCTGATGCTCAATAGCATTATAATCACTCAAATTGGGTGCCAGGTCACTCTAGTAAAGGAGAATAAGATTAGAAAGTGGTTTTAAAGCCCTTACTCAGGAACAAATGCTTCTTATCTACTTACCTCTCGCAGGAGCAGCCCCTTCTGATGATGATGCCCAAAGTAATTTATTAATGCGGAAGATAATGTGTCGCGATTGCGAACCGGAAGCTCCAAGCGGACACCCTGAGAGCTAGCACGGCTTGCATCTCGGTCATGAAAATTGAATGGAGAGAAAATAATCGAGCTGGCGCTAGTGTGTTGCAGGGTATTGGGAATGTCACCGGAGTGAGGCACATGATGGTTGCCGAGATTGAACCATATAACCCTCCACTTGAGTTAGCACAGTGACGGGAAAACAAATAAACGTGTTATTACGGCAACATCACCAACTTACAAATCCTGTTGCTCGATGTTTTCGCCGTCCAGATAGTGGCTGAAGTCGACCATCGGGCTATCTGTATTAAACGCATTTCGGGGACTTGCACTGCGCTCTTCATCGTCCTTCTGTCTTGTCACCCAAAGGTCTTCTAACGCCCAAGATGCCGCTTTTCCAAGAGTTCTCGATCCATTGAACGTCAGGTGTGCCGGTGTTCCCATGCCTGACCCTGGCATGATCCGATAGCCGCGCATCTCGCCCCAAGCATTAGTGGACTCAGTATCCAGCACGATATACATACTCTGGGAGTTTGCCGTCCAGTTGAGCCCACATTCAATCTCGATTGGGGTTCGTCTCAATCCCATGGTGGGAAGCGCCTCGCCTTCCGACCACGGGAAAGATTCAGTCCAGGGCTCTACATCGACCTTCATCAGCGTGTTGCTCGTGCCTAGCACATCTAGATCGGCCTTGAAGTTGATGACATGGTCGTGCATGCTGGAGGCGAATTGATCATGGACACGGTAGCCATACTTCTCACTTTCCCCAGGGATATAGTATGCCCCTTGAATGTAGCCGCTCGCGCGGACCTTGACCTCAATGCTACCGTCCAGGTAGAAGATGTAGTCCACTGTGTAATCATAGTTGCCAACCACAGCTGTTGTACGTAGCACGAGATAGGTGTTGCGCGACACAGTCACGTAGAAAGAGGTGGTATGGCGTTGTAGGGGATAGTCGGCAGTGTACTCGAACAGACATATAGTCTTGTGCCTTCGTTGGGATCGTTCGGCATCATAGATAATTGTGTCTAGGAACTCGGCATACGCTGGACAATCATAGCCTTACGGAAATACAAACAGATCGAAGTGCATTAGACGGCGGAAACTGAATGGAAAACAACCGTTGGAAAGTAGGCTTACCAGGAACCAATTCAAACATAGCACGACCCATGCCAAAGAAGCTGTCTAGATAGGCCACTGCACCTTGCATTGGATCGTTACCCGCATACTGGGCTAGGGCTTCCTGCAACCCGAGCTCGTACATTATTTGCTCGTCCCTAAAGCGCACATCGAATAGCGTAATTCCGGTGGCCTGGGCAAAGGCCCAATAGAATGTGAAGCCCATCCACGAGATGTATTGCTGCTCTCGGTCGACGTGATACCGTGGTCCCTCGGGCTGGATCATGATGGGAGCAGATTTCTCGCGGCTGGGCTCCTGTGTCGTCGAGAAGTCCTCGATTGTGGTCCACGCGCCGTCATAGTTCGGGGGCAGTTTTTCAAATCCCGGGGATCGCCATGCGGCGCGGAATTCCTCGCTCGAGTTATAAAGGCGGCCATTGTAGTACCAATGTAGCACCTTCCAGTTGTCGGGGTTGCGGGTCGTTGTGTCTAGCTTCACATAGAGGCCCTGGGGAAGCAAGGTACCAGCCTCTGCTTTGGTCCCGGCGCGCTGGAAGCTGCACCAGCGCAAGATGTGCCCGTCTTCCATCCACGGATCACGAAAACTGAGCTCCAGTTTATCATGATCTAGGCCAAATAGCTCCTCGCCATCATTGATGGTGCTTCCCAGCAGGTCCTGTGTAATATCGGCTACCTCACGGGCTACTGAATAAGGCCATTTCTTGAAAGACAGTGCATCAGGGACAAGATTGCGGGCGTGGTCTAGATGATGACGATGAGGATATTTCACCGGCTGGATCTCGGTCACTGACGTGACTGGCAAAGGGCCAACAAGATATTCATCCCAGTAGACCTCGTCTGATGTCCCATGGTGAATGGCGACGCGGGCCCATCGGGGAGGAGCCGCCTTTGTTGTGCCGTGGATGAAAGATTGGACGGATGTTTTTGGTGGTCGGGCTAGTTGGATTCCCTGCACAAAGTTATCCCGTAGAGTCGCATTCAACGCTGCAGTGAGGTTGAGCGTATTAGGCACAGTATGCAAATATTGCAGTACATTTATAACCTCAGATTCGGACAAATCTTTCCACAAATTATCTCGTGGAGCCGCAAATCCAGATGTTGTTGGGATTGAGGGAAAGCCGGGAGGTAGTCGCGGCGCGAAAAACACCTGCCCGTCAGAAAGGAAGAAGAAGGCGGTAATAATTATTACAAGCACTGTCAAAAGAGCGCTCGCCCATAATCGAAGTAGTATGCGAACAGACATGATGAGGACTTTTTCTGCGAAGGCACTACTAGGGGAGTGGGAAGATAAGTTGGTCTTATCACTGGCAATAGGAAATACTGGGAGAATTGGGGCATTGGCGTTTGAATATATACTGTTAGGTTACAGCTCGGTGGTAACAAAGATGTTATTTTGCTGTAAAGAACGATAAGCAGGACAGAAGTTAACTATACTAGTATAATACTGGCCAAATAGCGCCACATGATCCAATCTTCCCTACTGCATCCTATCTATCACCTAAAGTACTATTCAACATCCGTTCTGCAGCAGTTCTAGGTGTATTGACTATCGAGGCTTTATATGGGTGAACAAAAAGGTGAGCCTCTGCCCTTGCACTGGCTATAGATCAAAGCACCATGTCTTCCTTCAACCTCTTTAGGTTGGGACCTTAAATATCCATTTGGCAACCTTCCGTGGCTGCGAACCTCGTGCTCAGGTGATCTCACAACACGATGATTGAGATTTTCACTTAGGCCTCTTCGAGTTCTTCATATTCTCTCTTGGAGGGAGAAGGAGGGGCTGTAAGAACAGTTAGTTTCTGAGTCTTCTTCTTCGGGTCGAGTCTGGAAGGTAGAGACACTTACGAGGGCTCGTTCCGCGAAGGCGAAGCTTCATATCGCCAATTTCAATGACCTCGGGCTGAGCAGCGGGGGCTGCATTAGCCAGACTGACAGCCTGGGCAGCGCCGAGCAGTGTGGTGACAGCGAAGAGGACGGTGGTGAACTTCATGTTGACAGGGGCTATGGACAGCTAACGAAGGGGGAATGCAAGAGGATGTAGATGAATTTGAAATTGGATAATTGATCTTGAAGTTCCAGGAGAAGGGATTTCGAGAGGAGACCTATTTATGTCTTTTCAAAGACACGGGTAAGGCAAGGCAACGATGGTCTCGCTGCATAGTCCGGTTGAACTCGTCTGCATCCTCGGTGTCTACTTTGCGCGATGTAACCCAGTCTCTGGTGATAGTCTAAGATGAGTACTGTATAGCGCCGTTCGGCCGACACTGCTGATAATCCTGGCAGTTTCGTGTTGTTTATCGAAGCGCCGAGACTCTCAAAATACATACCAGATAACCCCAAGCGGGGACTTCAATACGCACCATCCCCGCGGTGACTTACACAGCAATATACTAGTACAAGAAAGTCCAACAGCATGAGAACAGTCTGGTTTATACCACACAGCAGTAAGTAGTTGACCTGCATATACTGTTCTAGGCAAGGTCAGCGAGAGTTGAAGGATGCGTGGCGTTCCCTCCCATCCTATTTCTTTACCTGCACAAGCCCCCGCAAACTGCCCTATTACACACTGCTTTTTGACACATTCTGCCAGTCCTGCTTGATCTGTTGCCTTTGCGTTCCGCCCCAGCTCTTCCTATTCACTTGAGTCTCATCTCATCTCCGAATTCTACATTGATACGCATCAGTAGTAAAGATGGTAATCTCTTATCTCACCGACCGTATTAACCATCCTGGACACAAATAGACTGACTCTGTAGGGTCTCTTGAACCGGACACTTCTCATTGTCGCACTGCCTTTCTTGGTAGCCTTTGGCAACCAAGTCAACCGGTCCAAGGACAGCAACGCATTGACGACATGCCTGAATCAGCAATACCGCACGGAGATCCTCTCCGTTGATCCCCTCATCATGCATATCGAGAATTTTGTCCATGATAGTGAGATTGATTATGTCATGAAGCTCGGGTAAGCTTTCGTCTTGTCACTAGCCATAATCTCGTGCGGAACCTCATTTGTTGCTTACACATTGAGTATAGAGAACCTCTCTTTCAAGACTCCCAGTTGTTCGATGATGACCAGGTGCGGGCGGTGGACAAACCGTACCGGTCATCGTCGACGGCCTTCCTTCCCTACGAGGACCCAGTCCTCCGTTGTCTGGGACAACGGGCGCTCAAATTCCTGGGGTTTGTCGAGCACCGGGCACATGAGCAGCTGCAGCTCGTGCGCTACTGCGCAGGTCAAGAGTACAATTTGCACAGCGACTGGCTCTACAGACCCAAGCTTAGTAGCTCGCCCCAGGATGTGGGACTCGAGTATAACCGCCTGGGGAGCTTTTTCACTTACCTGGGGGGCAACTCCACCGGCGGCGAGACCTACTTTCCCTTCGTGAAGACCACCCCGTCCGCCGCCGATGGCCGCAAGTACGCCATCCCCGCCAACGGAAAGGGGTTAGTCGTCAAGCCCACTAAGGGAAGCGCCCTGTTCTGGGTCAATCTTTACCCTAATAATGGGACAGGCGATAACCGGACCCTCCACGCTGGGCTTCCTGTGCATCAGGGGGTGAAGTACGGGATGAATCTGTGGACGAAACATTACAAGGGATCAGCAATTCTGGGGCCGTACGAGTCGCAGGAGGACCGACTGGACTCGAATGGGCCTACGCAATGAACATGGCGCCGAGGCTTGTAGGTTTAAACTTGGACGAAGAGGGGAAGGGCGAGGCTCCTGAATGAGGGGGAGCCAGCGTGGCCGCTCTCAGCGACATATATCAATGTTGGTAGGAAAGCTCTCGGTATTCTGTTTACTAAACTTCTATCGTGCGTTCAACCGGAAGAAATTATCATGTAGTACTCGTAATTGTGCATGAAAGCTCATCTCTTCCAATTCGAGGGTTGTTTCAAGTCTCATTTGTAAAAGCTGGAGTCTAATAGTAAGTATAGGAGACCATTGTATTTCGAGGTCAAAGAGTACCTTGTGTTATCTGAGCACTATTAGAAGCTTTGACATCAGCTCCTGGATGTCATAGCTCGTTCTCGGCTGAGGGTAGAGACCAACCTATGCTCCGCAGTCCCCTCTCAGGTCCCAGTACTGCATCGTCGTCGGAGATCTCGATACCAAGAATACGACGAGGCATTTTCAAGGGCGGCCATCCGATTCGCAGGATCTGGATCCAATAGCTGGCCGATAAGATGGTATGAGGGGAGGGGAAGGTGGCGAAGGATCATCTCCACCGTTGCCTTGACGTAGTCGCGGTCCATAATCGCCGATTGGCTTTCGCCATTCGGTGTATCGGAGGTGAAAAGTGCAAACCGGCTCGCCTCCGAATCGCCAAGATACCAGGGGGCGGTGGGTAAGATAGCTTGACAGTAGATGATACCCAGGGCCCAAGCGTCTGCCGCAAAGGGGTTGTACGCTTCATCGTGATACGCCTCCCACGGGACGTTCGGTGAGGTTCCGAGCGGACCTATCAAAAACGATTTTGTGATCAGCTCAACATGTCTTGATGATAGTTGAAGATGCCAGCGAGCTCGGTACGCGATTAGCGTAAAGGACAGTGTGACCGGATGGCCGGAAACTTGGCGCGAATACACTCCGCGCCACACTTACTGGTGAGTCTTGGTTCGCGCATAGACCGGTCAAAGAATAGCGCTTGACCAAAATCAATGAGTTTGGCTTCTCCTTCTTGCGTGATAAGGACGTTGTTGAGTTTCAGGTCCAGGTGGGCTACCCGCAATTGGTGGAGAAATGCAACTCCATTCAGTAGTTGATAAAAGACACAGCCAATCTCGTCCACCGAAAGGGCCCGTGCCTCACCCCCCAATGTATGATCCCAAAGACTGGTGGAGACGAAAGGCATTACCATATACCACCTTCCCTCCTCAGAGAAAAAGTCGACGATCCCCAGAATGTGCCGGTGGGGCTGAATTTGCGCCATCAACCTAACTTCGTGTTGGACGCTGTCAACATACGCTTTCGACGATACCCCGGGGCCTGGCTTGCGAAAGCGCTTCACTCCATACAAGGTTCCGTTATCAGCAAGGCAGCGAAACACGGTTGCTGTAGATCCTCTCGCCTGCATCGGACACGGCCAGCCATATTGCGCCAATCGCGGCGTTGATGCCTTTGCTGGTGTCGGATTGTCAATTAGAAACCAGCCACAAATTCCAACGCAGGTAGAAAAAATCCACCAGGCATGTTGCCGCTGGAGCGAGTATGGCAAGATCATACTATTCAATATCAAAAGATGTGTTCCCCTCAGTTGAAGGATTGTAGCGAAATACTGCTGTCGATGCAAGGGACAATCAGGTGGATCAGATCAACGCAAGATGGATAAGGTGCACCAATTTATAGACATAGCATGAGTTCTTTGCTGAGTACTGTAGATGACAAAGCCTAGTTGAGCCTGGTACCAAGCGATGTCGGGCCATACCCCACTTGTCGTTCGAACAATGTCCTATGCCGGTTTATACACAATACAGCGCTCGGTGCCCCTCCCATGATTTCACGGCCATACACGGTTTCCCTAGGAGTAACAACGTTTCAATAGCACATTCATGCCGTACTTGACTCCCGCAGTTACGGGCAGCGCTGAGTGTCGGGTCCTCTCGTCCCCAGTATTGTTGGCGTGGAGGTTCATCCAGAACATGCCATTACCCACGATCGGCTTCACAGCCAACCCCAAGCCATCGTCACTGTTGATATTACTAAATTTCGCCGCGTCCGCATCAGGCGGCGCTGGGTTGAGATGGTGAAAGCATGTCTCGCCTCCTGTATGTTCTTCGCCAAGATAGACGAAGAAGCTGGCGGCGCGGTTGCATTTTATCCCCGGGGCAATTTGCTGCGGCTGCGCAAACCAGTCGTGGTGGGGATCATGACGCTCACCGGGATAATACTTCACCACCTGAAGAGACTCGAACCCATCGTGCTCGATAAATCCCACGAAGTCTAGAGCCCGCCGCAGGAAGCACTCGACCACGGGGTCTTCCGCTGGCAGGTGGCAGGAGCTGGCGATCCGGCGGGAGACATCCGTTCTATGCTCCGGATATTTGTCTTCGTGGTGGACGAACGCGTCTTGCGATTTTCTGTGGGGCAGAGAATTGGCAAAGGTCTGCGCATCCGATATTGTTCTCCATTGGAGCCTTACTTACGCCAGGTTAAGGAGGTACTCGGCTTCGGCATTCGACAGGAATTCATTGATGTATATTGCTAACGGATCGAGAGAGATGATCTCTGTGGTATAGTTGGATAGATTGTAAGTCGTCAGGCCAACAGCAGGCTGACTGGAGTTTGTCCAGCTCTGCCAGATGTAGTGCAAAGGTGCCGTAACCGCAACCAGCGGAACGACTGCGTATTGCAGCAAGCTATTCTGCTTACCAAAGGCAATTAATTAATCGTGCTTTTGATGAGAGGGTATGGGGGCTCATACCATTGTGAAACTTTTCGTGGTCAATAACCTGAGTTGCCAGAGTCGATGTCAATGTGTTTCGGTACTACAGGTAAATGTGTTGTCCTTTTAGGTTCTATACTTTAAGTTGTTGGCTGTCCTTACTACACAGATACCATTTCCGAGTGCGAAGTGGACATCGCCGATATGGCGGATATGACCGATGCGAGTAGATCCTTTGAAAATAGACTATCAAATTGCGCCACGTTACATTGCATAGGTTAATCCATATATTACCGCGGACAATAATATTTCCGTCATTCCCAGGGAGGTATTCGATTAGCAGCATGTCTTTAGGTGGAAGTTTAAGGAGGTTACATTGCATGTATTAGTGCTGACAATCAAATCCCGCAGTCAGGTGGGGGAAAGCCTTCGATTATCACCATCCTTATTATTTGGAGATGACTATGACTAACTTACTCCCCACTGTGGGATCTAATAAGCTGCTAGCGCAAGCTCCAGAACCAGTTTAAACTTACAATGCAGCCTAAGGTACAGAGAACAGAATATGTAATACACCGGGAATAAAACAACTTACGAGAATTGTTGGTTACTGTTCAGCCTTCCACTTGAAAATCATCAATTTTCTTTCCATTGACTTCTCAAAATGTCAGGATCAAATAGGGCAGCGCGTGGCTTGAGCCATATACCGTTTCTCTTGAGTTTGGCCGCTGTACCCTTTTTTTTTCTGTTATATCCTTCAAAAGTATCATATATCTCAGTCCTGACACCTGTACAGAATGCGCCAGCAGGATGTTCGAATCACCAATACAGTATAGAGATTATCTCTCAAGATCCTCTTATGATCTACGTGAACAACTTCTTGTCAGACAAGGAAATGAAATGGCTCCTGAAGAAAGGGTAAAGTGCTTTTATTCTCGCTGCAATGCATTGGACAAACATAAAAAGAACAGAGACCTAGTGGCTAACCCGATTAACCAAATCATTTAACAGAGAGTCTGAGTACAAACGCATGTTAACCTACGAAGGAAATTCACTCTCAGACACAGCCGTCCCAGACGAGGGACGGACTTCGTACTCAGCGTACCTAGATAAACAAGACCCGATCATGGAGCGCATTGGGGCGCGGGCCTTGGATTTCCACGGGGGCGCGCAGCGAGCACTGGGCGACTATGGAAACCCGCAGTTGGTCCGCTACGAGCCCGGACAAAAGGTTAACTTGCACTATGATTGGTGGCAGGAACCGCAGAACCGGGCTGGTCGCCTGTACAATCGGAGGACCACCATCTTGGCTTATTTGGAAGATGAGTGCACGGGCGGAGAGACATATTTCCCTTTAGTCCGCGCCATGAATGACACATCTGCGTCCCATCAAGCGAAAGGAATGCGGTTCTGGACGGATCATGATAATGGTCAGGGCTTGCTGGTAAGGCCGTGGCGCGGGAGTGCGGTCTTCTGGGTCAATTTACATGCAAATGGCACGGGCGATACGCGCACCCTCCATGCCTCTTTGCCCGTGGAGAAGGGAAAGAAAGTGGCGATGAACTTCTGGCCTCCTCAGTACTTCTAAAAGCGGTTATTGATACCGTGTGCCCCATCTGCAAATCTAGAATTGCAAAAGGAGAACCGGCGATATAGAAATACCAAAGAAATCCAAGTTGAGATTCAGAGAGTCGAGAAAAGCATTAACATAGCTCTAGTAAAGGCAGTGCGTTCATTATTCGAGCTGGTAAGCTTAAAGTGGAGGGAAAACTCAACTAGCGTCCATAATTCCCCGATTTACCGGAAAATGGATTTCTTTCATTATCGGAGGTTGATAAACATTGAGGTATTAGATGCCATTCCCCGAGTGGCGAGGTTCAGCCTATAAAGCCTAGGATGCCCTCGCAATCGTCCGCAAAATCTTTTTACTCACATGCCACATTAGTTTCAAAGCAAGCACGTACCGATGGCTCTCACACTCTACTCCGCCAGCACACGCGGGGTTCTTGCTGGTATGATTGCACTCACGGTCTTTTCGTTGATGACTTACTTCGTTAATCTCTACGAGCCTATAAAAACAATTTCAACCTGGCACTTCGGCGGTGGGGATATGGTCCAGCCGCTCTCATATATTCCACCCATTGGGCTGGGTACGTGGCAAATCCCGAAGTCCAAGGTGAGATTTCAACTCGTCTCAGAGCAATTCGACTTTGTGCAGTCATTTTCAAAGGGCTTCCATGTCTAAATAAGCTTGTGTATAGGCCGCAAATGTCGTGAAGTTCGCACTCGAGTCTGGATATCGTCATATCGATGCTGCTTTGATATATGGTCTGTGCGCGCATGAAGAGGGGCTTTTCCAAATATTTCTCAAATTTTCTTTGAGCTTGAAGGTTAACGTTAGGGATAGGAAATGAAAAGCAAGTCGGTGAAGGTATCTCCAGTTCGAAGGTCCCCAGGTCCTCGCTGTGGGTGACAGGTAAACTGTGGAACAACGCCCATCGCCCGTCCGCAGTCCGGCCAGCACTTGAACAAACACTTCATGACCTAAATTTGGAGTACCTTGATCTGTACCTTATACATTGGCCGGTGGCCTTTGAACCAGGAAGTTTGTACAATACTGTGCTTGATCATGAAACCGACTTGCGCGAAACATGGTCGGCAATGGAGGATCTGGTTCGAGAAGGACTGGTCCGGCAAATCGGCATTTCCAACTTTAACAAGGCACAAACAAAACAAATTCTTCGCCATGCAACGATTACACCCACGGTGCATGAGTTCGAATGTCATCTTTATTTGCAGCAGTCTGAATTTGTGAAATGGACCTTGAACCACGGGATGCGTGTGATCGCCTACTCGCCTCTTGGCAACATGAACCCAATATACAACTCATCGCTTACTCCGCTGTTAAAAGACCCTTCGCTTTTATCTTTTGCGGACAGGAAAGGTTTGACGGTGGCGCAGCTGGCCCTAGCTTGGAACATGCATCGCGGCGTGATTGTAATTCCCAAAAGCGAACACACTGAGAGAGTTGCGGAAAATTTTCACGCCCAGTCAGTCTCCTTAACTGCCGAAGACATTGAGTTCCTCAATAGCCTGGACCGGAAGTCTCGTTTTAACAACCCTAGTAAAGAGTGGGACGTTCAATTGTACTCCGAAATGGATGGGGTCTAGGGATAAAACTACTTTTCTCTGGCTCATTCAATCCTGAGAAGGTGCTATGTTATGATACGATGGGTATATCTTTGTTTTCCTTTTTCAGAACTTGACTCCTAGAACAGATTGATCAATGACATGGTTGGTTTCCGCAAGTGATCAAATAGGCATCTCCCAGGCTGTCGTTTAAATTGACGTGGTGAGGACCTTGCAACCAAGGTCCTGCAGATATGCATCCGAGGTGGGAGCCCTTCCCAAAAAGTCTTTGACTGCCTTGTGCTCATCTTTGCTACCACCGTGTTCCAAGATCTGCCGTCGGTACTTCATGGCTGCTTGTTGGCTCAAAGGTGATTCTTTGAAGCACGATAACCATATGTCCGCTGCTAGTGTACGAGTACTTCCCGATCGGTCTGTCAACAGTATGCTCACATTGGCACCCAGAAGTGTAACTTACTACAGGTATGAGTAATAACTAGCCTCTTGACCCCACACAAAGTGCGAGGTTGTGGCGTGACCGTTACCCCAATTATAGCCATTCCCTGGGCCACTCAGGCCTGTCATGCTTTCCAGTAGTGAGCCGTAGACTTCAGAGATATGCATTTTCTCGACGTCCTGATGAGTTTCTGGATTGTGGATCCGCATGTCAAACATGCTGAATGCGACTTGTCTAAGAGTGAGTATTCCTTGGTTGAGCTGCCTGGTAGCGCCAAGGTTCTGGGCCAGAGAAAGGGGAATTTCCATAGGAGGCTGTATGATGTCTTTCTGTTTCTCACTGCTCAACCAGTGGCTGTAATACTCTGGAGAGACGTAGGAAAAGTGACAACTAAGTCTTCGGAGGCATTCTGGTATCCAGCACCAATATTCCAGCAATTGACTAGGTGCCTCAGTGAAGTCGGCCACAGTGCGGTGGCCATGGAACATGGCATATTTGGATTTACCGACCAAATCGTGAATACCTGCCCGGCCAGTATTTGATTAGCATCCGCGGAGTGACTGGATTTATATATGAGATGTTACTGACCATGCCCCAATTCATGGAATATTGTAACAACCTCTGCATGTCTCAGCAAGGCTGGTTCTGCCTGAGAAACATTGCACACGAGAGCTGTCACAATAGGCGGCCGTTGTCCATCTGCATCTAGGAAGCTCTGTGCGGGCTGTCAGGAGATGCTCATGAGGAAGGACTCTGTAGGTGGTTGGGGACATACGGGGTATATATTGAAGTTGGCTGCATGGTTATATTTTCCGGCACGTGAGAAGATATCAGTGTACAGGTATCCGACCAAAGCAGACCCCTGTTTATCCCAAACAGAGACTACATCCACGTCTGGATGCCAAATGTGAGAGCTGGCTGAGACTTCTAGTTTCTCGAATCGCAAACTGAATAGTTCTCCGTATAATTCGAGCATACGCTGGACAGTGACTTTGGCAGGAAACCATTGTGAGATATACTCATGGTCCACATGCTTTTGCTCCTGCAGCATCCTCGTGTGGTAAAAATCAAAATCCCAGAGATGAATTGGGTCATTGGCATTTGCCAGTCCTTGCAGCTCTGCAATCTCTTTCTCGGCCAGGGGCTGCAAAGCGTCTTGAAGATGTGTCAGGAACTCACTGACGCGGTCCGGCGAGCCCAGCATCTGCTGCGTAAGCTTCTGAGCCGCGAAAGAACGGAACCCTAGCAGACGAGCAGCCTCATCCCGCAGCAGAATGATTTCGCGAAAAATATCCACATTGACCTTATATCGGGTACTACTACGCAAGTAGACTTCCCTGCGGGTGTCCGGGATTTGACACTCCGCCAGAATGAGATTAATAATCGGTCTGGTGAGAGGGATTCGATACAGGCCTTCCTGACCGTCTTCGCCCGCTCCAGCCGAGAGTCTATGCAATGGCACTCCGGCCAGCTGCTGTTCGCTCTTCCAGAGACAGCCCTGATCCGAGCCGAGAGTCTCCATAAATTGGACGCGGAGCTCGACCAAGCGGCGAGAGATCCAAATAAAACGATCGCGGCTTGGGCCGGCCAGGTTCATCCCGTTTTCCAGAAACATCCAGTGAAACTTGTCAAGTAGACGGACGTCTTCTTCGCTCTTGACATGCACACAAACATCATTCTCCCGCACGTAATTTACCAACTTGAAAAGCGACTGATTCTGAAATATGTTGAGATAAGCCTGGTCCACCAGATTGACCGCATATGAGGACGCCTTCCTGATGTTGGGGCAGGGAGAAATGGCTTGGAATAAAGCCAAGTATTGGACTCGTGCCTTGACCTCGTTGTCAATGCGAGCCAAGGGCAGAATGATAGTCTCGAAGTCGGCAGAGGCAATGTCTGTGCAGGAGCTAACCAGGCGAGCGATCGCTTGCTCGGTGTGATGGACCA
This sequence comes from Aspergillus ellipticus CBS 707.79, assembly GCA_003184645.1. Taxonomy (NCBI): domain Eukaryota; kingdom Fungi; phylum Ascomycota; class Eurotiomycetes; order Eurotiales; family Aspergillaceae; genus Aspergillus; species Aspergillus ellipticus. Next base: position 161,740 of record KZ825804.1, on the reverse strand, counting down.
GGTCTTTCGCCTGTTCTTCCAGATCCTCCGCTAAGATGTCGAAGCTTGGGGGTTGAGGCACGGGTGTGATTGGCTCACACATCATTGCATACAGATACAAGTACCGGAGAGATAGCGAAGTGAGGTTGCTTGTTGATGTAAGGCCAATAGGTTGAGGAGGCGATAATAAGACTTTTAAATTGAGACAGATGACTGTCTCCCAGGTGTAATGTAAAGTACTGTATTGTTGCTTAACACAGAGATATCTTTCAGTACCAATACACAATGTGTAAAACAATTCCCCTCCTTTCAGGTTCAGATCCTGGTAAGTGGCGGGAGTTTCCGTCACATTATCCTACCCTATATAGTATGGCCTCTTTTGGCTGAATCTTTACCTATTTAAAGAAACACTGGGAAAGTCTTCCCAGTATTGGCATTAAAGCGCATTTGTAATTTCTTCCGTGGTGGAGACCTTACACTTACAGCTTGGCTGCGAGGTTGTGCACCCCAACCACGGACCCTCACCCCCCTCCTAAAGATTTTCCCCAGCTCTTCAAAGCAATAGGGATGGATATTAGCAACAGTAATGTCTTCTCCATCACCATTATTTGCCATCTGTTAGTTATCTCTTCTAAGTCGTCCCCGTCTATCCCCCACCCCAAACAACCATATTGAGAGTAGGAGACTTATGTCAACCCATTAGCGAGGAGCAATACACACCGAAGCGCCATGCAGAAGGGCCAAATGATCGAATTTTTGAGGAACAAACTCACGGGGCCAGGGAAAAGCGCAACATCTCAAGTTTATGCACAAGTGGAATCCCAGGACAACAATGTCCTGGACTGCCCACAATGCGGCCACCGGATCTTGCAAGAAGAGCTTGCTTCTCAAAACACCACGCCCAAAGCCACAGCTATCCGACAAACCACTTTCCGATCTACAATCTTGGTTAGCCTCATCGCCCTCGTTGGAGCCTTCTATTACATCGGGTGGCAAAGTGCCTGGAATCAAGTCAAAGCAAATCAACTGAAATCGGATGTTGTTTTCCGCGATGGTAAGCGAAGGCTACACTGTCGATCACGAGAAGGGGCAATTTTTCACTGACGAAGTTCTTTAAAAAAGTGCCGATGAAAAAGGTCCGCTGGGTCAACGATGAGCGTTTTATGGGAACAGACCCGTACACGGGTCGGTTCTGGAGCAACAAAGAAGGAGAGTGGACAGCATGGGATGAGATTCACAGAGGTAGGACAAAACCGAGAATCTAAGAAGTGAGAGACTCACCTAAACTCAAATTTGCACATACAGGGTCATGGATTCAACTCAGCCCATCCCCGGCCAACGATATAACCGGCGGTCTTCCCCTTGATTTGTACTCTAGCAATGGCTCGTGGCCTAATGGCAAAGAGGGCTATGTACCCTCGGTCCTTCACCAGCTCCATTGTGTGGTGCGTTCGCATATCTACCGTCAAGTCATGAATAGGAGTTAGAGCTGACGTCTCATCTTTCTCGTGTATTGTTTAGGGGACGTTGAATCATTGGAAATTGATGCTGCAGGGAGGGAAAGCTCTCAGTGACGGGGACATCGAGCATATGGGTCATTGTATCGAATACCTACGTCATGTGAGATTATTGACCTCCCCGGACAAAGGCAATCCCGCTGAAGGATGGAGATGGCACCCAAAGTTGTTTGCAAGACTAATGCGTCTCGTAGGCAGTGATGTGCTTTGGCGATACAGCACTAGAGAAGCCAGTCGATCATTCCAATTTTGTCCGTGTCGAGACCGAAGGGACCACGCACTTGTGCCGAGACTGGACGGCTCTGTCACAGCATTTCTGGGCATCTTCGATCGATTTTGTGTGGGGTACTGATGCGCCGATGACGGTTTTTGAAAATGTCGATGCACTTAAAGACCATGTAGATGAGTGAGGTCCCACCCCCGCCCAAGCCAAGCATCGCGAGATTGAAAAGAACCGGATTACGCGCATCAAAATACTGAGGACGTTAAAATTGAGTTTTTTATCAGGCAACAAACAATTCCCGCGAAAAGATAATCCGTGCATAAGAGAGGAGGAAATCACGGCTGGCCATCCTCAAAACCACGAATCTGCTGACGCGAGGCTTTAACGGGGCCAGAACAAGGGTACGGTATATAGTGTACAGGGTATTTAGAACATGAGATTGTTATTGTATCAGCCACTCAAAATCAAATTTAGAAGTCATATAGCAGAGAGGATTATCTTACACCGGCCTTCCGAAGTCAAACAGAACCCTAAAACGGACTCGAGTAGACCACAATTGAACAATCATAAAAAACTCACATACTTTGTTTGACTCCAGGTATCTTGCTCTTCTCCAAAGCTCACAGAGTAGATGATGAAGGAACTCATCAAATTGACTCTGGCCCTCCCTCATGTCAATCTCTTATCTATCCATAGTCAAATCAGGTGATGTGAGTATTAAATAGTATGAATGAAGAACTACCTCATAAGGAGAGTTCAAACTGCCAAATAAGCAAAAGCCACTTGGACCCGGGGGCTGCCTTAGATATGATCATGACAGGTGAGAATAGTCAAGTAGGGCGGTTGAGGAATGCTTATAGCAAGTGCAGTGGGTACAGATCTTAATACATTCGGATTACCTTTGCTGATTGGATTGGATCAGAACGTCGTTCTGAAAGCCCTTACCTCAAGCTTATAGTTTCTGTGATCCAGCCTTTGCATTAGTAAATTGTCAATCACCCTTAATTAGACCTTTATAGAATTGCAAAATACAAAGCTTTGAAGGCTGCATCGAACAATTCTGACCGTCGTCTACGCACACGACCTGGACAGAGAAGGACTGACGGTCTTTTGTGCGGTTCCAGGGTTATTTATCTATTCACGCCCATTTTTTCTTCGCCTTTTTCTTTCAGGAATTCTTTGCTAATTGTCAAAGCCAATAGAGTTTGAAGCAACCTCTCAACATATACTTGCGTAATCTGCTGACTGTCTGTAATATTAGTCGCCCGCACCTTACCAGCTTCTACAATCTACACCAGCTCACCACCTCGAATAACCTGCCCATCTCCGGGAAACCATCTTCTTCCAGTCTTGGCTTCAAGGAGCTGCTGTTGTCCGTAACAGCAGCTCTTATCATCCGCCCTATTTGCGATGTACACATTGAATGCCTGCAGCACACAGTATTTATAGACTAGCACGGTCCGGGTCTGGCCAACTCGTCCGGCACGTCCAATGGCTTGTGTTTCCACGGTCATGGAGAATTGGCAAAAGAGAACAAGTGAACATTTTGCCATGATTTTGGTAGGTTCAGTCCACCTGAATTAGTAAGGTATCTCAGCACTAATACCGTACACTGCTCTGGATTTTCCGGAAAATCGTAAACAATTCTTTTTTGGTTACCCCGGTCGCAAGTCGAGCAAAGAACCGCACGGCTGTTACCGATCTCGTGCAATGCTCTTGTGATGAGGAGTTCTTCGCCGGGAAATGTGTCCAAACCATGGCCTTCTCGCGGCGCTCACACACCTGTTCTCGAAGCAACATAAAAAGGCGGCAGAGTTTCGGACTTTCTCGCAGAAAGCACTCGAATCCTCCAGTCTAGACTTGTAGACTGGAGGACTGAGTATATCCCGTGGTACTCGAATCCTCTTCGATACCACCTATTGTAATGTCTGCTCCTTGTTTCAAAAACCGGGCATAGAAGGATTTGACCTTGACTTCTATATCCAGTACTTCTTCCAACATAGCTTGGATGCTTGGAGAAAAGCTTACATAATTTGTTTTGAAGATCTACCAGAGAATAAATGTGTAGAAATACCCGCACACGCGAACAAGTATTCCTGAATCTAGAAGCCTTTCGACTAACATTCTGGCAAAGATTACACCGGTGCCAGTAAGTACCTATTGCGGGTGGATGCTGCTTTTCAGCATGAATGCCTGCAACATAAGGACTCAAAGTAAATGATTCTTCGATGCACTATTATATGGTAATTATACCATATACTGAGATATAAATATACTAGTAAAGTATATATTCTACTTCAAATATGAGGTGCGCTATTTTACCCCTTCGCCAGATGATGGGAGTTAGAGCATTCTTTTTGGCCTTGGATTATATAGAACCTCAATGCTCGTTTGCATATGTTTACTGATATCTGATGGACGCGCATATCCTGAATGGGCTATTCCATGCAATGTGGACGAGTACGCCAAGACTCTAGTCCGATTTTGGGGCTAGCTCGCAATCCTTTTCGTCTGCGAGAACTATTTCTTGGTTAAATAGGCGAAAATACTGAGTTTCAAGAGCTGCTAATGGATGGCGGATTTTTTGTTCTTGATCTTTGGCAAATGATGTGGTGCTGAAGTGATACCAAACATACATACGAACATTTTCGATTGTATGCGAAAGCAACTTGACGTGCTTACTGACTGACCGTACACAATTTGAATGTGATGTGTACAATGTATGCTCCACATTTAGCCAAGACGACAGGGCTAAACCACATTTAGTAATTCTCTAGAAGGCTACAATCGGCTTACCACATTAGAAGGCCGAGATAACGGTAACGTGTAAGAAATCCGTAGAGGTTCCCTGCACTGGTAAAGATACGGCTGGTTCTATGCAAACATAACAAGCTTGTATTACCCCAGGTCGAGAAGCCTGCTGATCGCTGATCGAAACGTGTTCAAATAAGAGTTGTCCACGTCTCATGACCCTGGCTAGTCGGTTAACTCGGCATACATCAGCTACCTAGTGGATGCGGGAAATGAGATTTACTCGAGACATAATAGCTGATTGAGATTGATGCTGTATTCATAGATGAGTAAGGTATCTCAAGAGAATTATCTCGCTAGTGTTCAATTACAACCAAGCATTGTTACCCCGCTTCGCTGAGTTATAGTCACCGTCACCACTACAAAGCCTACCAAGCGGAATAACAATGCATGGAGGGCTGATTTAGAATGTCTGTCTCTAGATTGTGACAAGTCAAATCAGTCAGTCTCGCTTCTATGCCGCATAACCTGATGCTTCTTATCGTATCCTGATAAGAAATTGAAAAAGAGGGAAATTTACTCCCCCGCCGAGACAGAGGTATTAGTCTTCTCCGGTACGTACAGTGATGAGAATATTCAAAGTTTCAATTAAATAGAGCTGCCAGATTCCAGTGATTTCTGTTGATGCCTAGGCAAGGCTCGACTCATTGGCACGGCCGGACACGTGTCTCTGCATCATACGTGGCCCGCGGAGAGAAAAAGCGACCAATATCTCCTACATGCGACCCCTTATCGGTTAGACATACAGTCAATACCCCATTCGTCATAAGTTGTCTCATTGCAGGATCAGAATGGAGACGGTGTGGCAGACACATACATCTGTCTTTGTCCTTTATAGCACGGATGCCGCGCTAATTCTTCGACAGAGTTCTATAAACTCCGCCTAGCCATGGTTTCAGTCGTTTGAGTCATCTTAAGTTTTTTTCCTTTAATTGACTCTGACAGCGATTAATATGGCAGTATTCCAGAAACTACTTCAAAATCCAAGGTAGGTATATCGGATACAGTCCATATGACTAGCTAAAAATAGATGCAGTATCTTCACTGACAGCCCGCTTCAAATTATTGCGGGCGAGAACAAGCGCATCTACTATGCTCATCCCACGATACTAGCATGCAACTCATCAGCGTTAAATGCCCGAATAAACGGGCCGTGGAGGGAACATGGAAACAGCGAACCGATCGACTGGTCGGATTTTGATGAGCCGACAGTAGAATGCGTCTTGAGCTATCTCTATACTTCAGACTATTATGTTCCAGGTGCAGTTTACGATGAACAGGAGAAGTACTGAGAGACGGGAAATGGTAATGTCTATCAGATACAACTGAAAACCGCGAACATCATTAGACCAGATCCTGATCTCATCGCAGATATCGATTTAAATGGAAACTTCGACGTTTCTGACGTTGAATCACCAGTTCCAGACACCGAACTTCACAATGAATGGGAACCTGACCGACCTCTACCACCTTTGAGTCGATACAGCAGATTTGGTTTACCAGCCTTAACATTTCAAACTGCTGCAGGTGGCTTCAGCAAAAAACAGAGAATCGTCCCGAAGCTCTCGGCCATACGATCCTGATCCACTCCAAGGTTTATTGTTTTGCTCACCGATTTTGCTTTACCGAACTTGAGGAATTTGCAATACAACGCCTTACACAAGTTTTACTGGCATGCAATGATCTTCTCAGCGAACTATTTCCACATCTTGCAGATTCGATTCGGTTGATATACGGCTCGACACCGACTGCCGTACCTCCGGAGAATCCAGCTCGAAGACTATTATCCCGCTTTGTCGCATTAAGATATAGCGCGCTCTCAGTCGAGAACTTGGAGACAGTTATAGCAGAAGGAGGTGACTTCATGATTGATTTGTCACATCAATTGTGTAGACGACTTGCATCAAGTGGTACAGATACTCAAATAATGGAGGAACAGATTGACGAGCTTCAAGCGAGGTTGGAAGTCCTAGAGTCTGAAGCTCAAAGGAAAGAAATTCAGCTCGAGCGTTATAAAGAAGAGATAGAGCAATGGGAGAGCTGGAACCGAGGACTTTCTGGGAAATACAGCAAAGCGAAAAGGAAGGTCAAACAGGCCGTCATTGATCCTAACGAGGCTAGTCTTTGATTTCGACCGATTCAGACATTCGTGAACGCAAGGCATGGTGGGACAAGCTACATATCTGCTTTAGTTATCACACAAGCCGACAATCTCGAGGGGCTATGATTTGGTGATGCTCCTATTTTCGTGGTTAGCCTTGAAGAGTGGTGGGCCTCAGCAAGTATTCATCTGGTAATATATTCAAGGCTCAAGAAGACAAGGCTCTCTTTGCCATACCACTAGTTCTAGTTTACTTGATGCTGGCAACGCGATCCTTTTCGAATCCAACAGCACACAGATATGCCGAACCCACAGTACAGGGCCATTCTTTGAGGCGCCACGGCCTATAGTCAGGCTAATGGAAAGCCGGCCGGTCTAGCACCAAATGCGTTTCCACTCCGATGTATAGACCACCAGATCTTCTATGACTGTCAAAATGCTGACTGGGGACGGAACTGAGCATGAGTCCTTCACAGTAGCTGGATTAATTGTAGAGAATTCAAAAAAGACTGCAGACCACGTTCGTGGCTCTTCCACAGCGCACTGTCCTTATTTATTGTTCCCACTATTGCATAACATCATCTGCCGTTACTATACTCTCTGGTATACCCCGAACATTTGTGCAACCGATGCCATCAATTACCGTGTTATATGCAGACTTCTTCCCAGACTCATGAGAATAGTAAAGGTACCATCGTGGATCACTGCATGAACACACCAATTGACGGAAACTTTCCGGAGAGAACGGTCATAAAATCGTGCATTCTGGTGCTCCGCCTGCGCGTACTGATCCGCGACCCTCTGAGCTTCGCGTATATCGGATTTTGTGACTGGTAGACTGCACATTTTCTTCCATCTCCCGCGCTCGTAGGCTCGAAAGGTGATGGTCACTGTCTTGTCGGTATCGCCCGAAGAGGACCTTGGGCCAGCCTCGCTTCCATTAAGAGAGGAAAACAAGGTTAGAGAAATCGCTCCATCTGTATCAAATACGAGGGAGTGCTCATCTTCTCGGCTCTCAATCGGCTGTAATGTCTTCCTCCAGACCAGAGAAACGTGATTGGTGCCGGGTGTCGTAATCATAGGATCCTGCCCAGGCTCATTCTTCACCGTGGATTGAAACTCAGAGAACATAATTGAGCGGATTTGACGGGAAACCTCATACGAAAAAGAACCGGCTTCACTCACACCAAAGATTTCAGTGTCATACAACGCAATACGATAGAGGGAATCTCTGTTAACCTCAAGAAGTTTGCGCCATGTTTCGTACCTGATCATTAGATGTCTTAGCTCAAGGCATTTCAGGGTCAATCCCGTGTCGACTAATAGCTGCAAAGGTGTACTGTCTCCAATCACACATATTGATGTACTGAACTCGATTAGACCTTTCAGCGATTTCGAGATTCTAGAGAACATCGGCCTTTCATATAGGCAGAACGGTACCTCCGAGAAATCCAATGAAATAGTCCCTGAAGCAATCCCCATTCTTGGAAGCCCTCAAAGCTTCAGTCACTGTTTGAGCATGGTGATTGAAGGACTGTTCAAAGTCACAGATGTTGAGATCAAGGCATGAGTTATCCCAGACTCCTGTATCGATGGGCTCGCAGAACTGTATTGAAAGCTCACTAATTCGAGGAAGAAGTTCGAGAGAGGCTGTCAATATTTTTAAATCGAATTTCCTCCTCGTTATCCTTTAATGATCTTCGCAAAGGTGCTTGATGGTACTGTAGATTTCCATATATGGAGGGAAAGTACCTGTAGGGTTTTCACCATAAAACTGTCTTGTTGCTGTAGAATAAGCTTCGGGAGTGAGAATTTCACACTTGAAATACTCAAAATCTAAGAGGCCTTGCGTCATTCTTAGACTGCTTTCTCGCAGCTGTACTCTTCAATTTACTCACTTGGTTTCAGCAACGTTGGGGCTCTATAAGTCAGAATTTTAACATGTTTGCTGGCTTGAGACTTCGCGAAATCTCTCAGAGCACGAAGGCCAGGATGTGAGAAAGTAAATCGAACGTGGCGAAAAAGTATTGAAATAGAGAACTCTCGTAACCTTCCATTCACACAAGCAAGGCTCTGCAGGTCATTGAGACAAAGATATTGTAGGATCAAAAGTAAGATCTCTGTAGGGAGCCATTGAAGATTTAGGCTTCGCGACTCCATTTTCTTATCCCTAGTACGTTATTCGGCAACAAGAGGATTTGTAGGAATAATCAAGATAAACTGCGCTTTCTTACTGCAAGCCAACCTCTATATAGTCCTTAGACCTAATCTCGCCGTTGCTCCACGACGACAATAGGCTGCTGCGTGGTAATACGACAGATGAGCTCATTTTTCCGAATCGGGAATTAGCGCACTTGTGCCGCAGGTCTTGTCAATTACCGCGGGCAGAAACCACTCATACCGCAGGTCTCATACACAACTCTCACGTTACAGTCTTAGCGCTTCAGTGATTGGCCGATAGGGTGTCCGCAGCAGAACTAGCAATCACCTAAGCTATGGCAGTCAGAACGAATGTAAATCGGAGACATGAGTACTTGATGTAGTAACCTAGGTGGCAATACCCAATATTTTCTTAGATCTTGACTCACATAGTGTCAAATAAGTCAGACACTTCAGCTCCCTGCTATTCTTGATTTGCCGAAGGCGCGATGGTGCGCCTTTTCATTGGTCAAAATCTATAAAATAAATATGCAGTGGAGGCTAGGCATTGGAACACTAGGAAGCTCTTGAACGACATGATACTAGAATTCTTCTATTCACAATCAATTATAAAATAGGCCAGAACCACGCTGCGAAGTTGTCTTTGACCATATTCCTCCAAAATTGAAATGAGTCCGTGAGTGAAAGAAATTCTACAGTATCGAACTACGCTGTCTAGAACCCTAGCTCGCGTCTTACCTCAGAGCTCATTCAAATTTGCCAACATGGTCCCGGTAGCTGCGCTTCCATGAACTTGGCCATATCTTCCATCAAAGAACAGCACTGCACAAGAAACAGCCTCTGATCCTTAAATCATTCGCTATGAGCAATCACCAGATCTTGGCATTTCTGGAAACGCTATCCGCAAACTCTCCCCTTACGATGACTTCATCGGCTACAACGCCGGCTGACCACGTGACTACATCGCAGCGATATGGATCACTCGAAGAAAGTACTAGCATAGCATATGTCTCAGCGATATCTGGTAACAGCGAATTGATACAAGTAAGTATGCGAACGCTCAATCCACTAGCCTCAATACTAAGACTCATCAACCCTAGAAATTCGCAGACCACGAGCAAATGGTCTCGCAGGTCGCCCTTCAATTCCGTGACCAGCCAGGACTTAATGATCTCATCGATCATGTAAAGAAGCTATACAGTATCATCAAACCTTTCACTAGAAACTTGGGCACCCAGACTTTTCTGTCAGAAGCAGAAACATTTCCGATGACATCTAACTCGTCGAACTCGTTCAGGACAGCTAGATCACATCTTACAGGACCCAGCCAATCAGATACACGGGAGAATTCTACAGCTTCGCTCCTTCCTTCACCGCGACCGTCCCCACCACGGCGGCGGACAAACGCTAGAATAAGAGACGTTCAATCCTGGATGAATTTACCACGGCAAATGCACTGCCGCGATTCGGTGAAAGATATCAGACGATTTCTCGGATCCTTTGGCTCGACAAACCGCCACGATCTAAATTTGACTACACGCCTTTTCTTTGCCGTGGGTAGCCCTTATGCTATTCTTCAACTTCGGGATATTTTTAAAGCCTTGAAGAGGAATGATGCATTATTACCTTTCTCAAAACCCAGCACCTTGAAGTCTGCCGTGCAGGCCATCGCACGGTCGGGAGATCTGAAGTTGGTCGCGCGATTGCAAAACAGAATAAGTCGATTCTATCTGGTTAACATATATGAACGGAGAGCGAGAAGGCTATATGCCAATAACCAGCGTCCCCGAAGTTTTACAGACTCAGAAGTAATGTCGGCTATTATCATTGAAAACCAGCCTGATCTTGAAAGCAATAACGGAGAGCTCCAAAAACAGATGAAAACGCTGCGAAACCTTCTATATTCCTCTAGAAACTGGTATCGTTTGGCTAGTCGTTTTGGGGTCGGTATTCTACTATTAGTACCATGGGGCGGTGAGTTCGACATATATGATTCTCAGTAAGTCTGCCATAGATCAGAAAATTTGACATAAAATTAACCATCAGCTGTAGCATTCAGAAGATCTCACAACTTGAGTTTGATGGGTTTGTCAATTTATTGGATGAGAAGCGAGGCTTTTTTCTGAGGAGATGTAGTAGAAATGGAATTCGACGTTTTCGAATGCTCTCTAACTTTGAGACAATTCGCCCGACTAAGCTGGAGCAAATTGCAACAACTGAGGCTATTACAGAGAAGCATTTCGATTCGGATGGACTGCTGGATTTATTGAGACCTGTGTGACTATTTTGCCGGAATTAGGTAACAATGAAACTCGAATATGGCTAATCAAAATAGCGATAATCCCCTCTCATACTTAATCGTGAACATGGATTCCATTTTAGCCATTCCCTTCAGGGCCGTTACTAGCGCCCAGCACGATAATAATCCGACAATATATGTACGACTGGGGATGCTCGATTTAGGAGACTTTGACACGTTTTATTTGTAGTACCTGACACCGCGGAGTGAATGTGATCGCGAGAGACGTTGCGAAGAGTCCTCGTAATCGAACGCTAGCCAGCCAGTGAAGCTGTCATCGCTTGGGGTAGGTGAGTAAGAATTATCTTACGAGTTGAACGCGTAAGCCAACGCATTAATCACAAACCACCGGTAAATCCCAGGGGTTTTAACCAATGCTCAGTCTTTCACAATCATGCAATATGGTACGGGAAATGTATCAGTGCATAACTTGGTGAGATTGGAAAAGGTAGCAGCTGAAGACTAGCTCTCGTAATTCAAAGCCAATAGTTTTGTGCAACCGTGGGGTTAGCTTCTGCGACGCTGTGCCCTTGAGACCAACCAGCGTCAGTAAACCGGCAAGGACGCACGTAGATTGCCATAGAGTTCTTGCTTCAGCCTTAGACATGAATATACTCAAAGTAAAAACTGCCGGCACTATGCCTTCAGTCGTTTATTAACCTGCGAAGCGATACAGTACACGAGGTAGTAGGTTTGCATGTGACAAATTGAACTAGGTGCGTTAGAAATTCCGTGGAATGACGATAGCGAATACCATATCGTCGCGGCGAGACTATACAAGCCAGGCCAACGAGAGGCGACAGGCCAGCTACAAAGAGGCAAATGAAAGTTGGATACGAAAAAAGACCCATTTGAGAAATAAGCTGGGCGGCGATTAAGCTTATATACCATAAATCGATAGTATCACGTGCTAAAGTTCCCGGCCACCGACTGCTCGCGTGATAGCGGACCCAAGTGAATACACTTAGCTCGTTAGTTTTCCCGCTCTCGTCTATTCGTCTTCTTTGACCCATTGATTCTGGCGATAGCACACCTGTCCAATTTTTTTTGTCTACCATAGCTTTTGCCCCGGCCACCTGCTCAGCTCGTCCAATTCTTCGAGCGGATTGAGCTCCTTTTGCTGTTGTGCTTCCATTCTGTTGCTTGCGTCGTATTCTAGGACCTGGCCCAACATTCATCATCATGCCTTTCCATGGTTTAAGACGAACTAGAGCGGCGCTCTCGGTTCATCTTGGGATCAGACCTTTCTGAGCTATTGACGTAAACTGGTGCAAAAATCTTCGTCCAGCATTAATCCACCACTTCAGTTATTTCTTAACGGCTGATGCGTCTTGAAGTGTCAGAAAACTCATATTTGTTGGGCACTGCGTTAAGCAAGGTGCACAGTGACTACTAATATTTTACCTACTATCAAATCAGCACTAGAAGCTATCTGCTTCGGGGGTTGGGCAAATGCAGGGATTGAGAAATGATCAGCACGTGTTCTGTAAACGTGAAATAACGTACTGTGTAGATAGACCACCCAAGCTGCTCGGAGCCTGCTGCTAGTGATTTACGCTTTGATGCAACAGTAGTGGTGCTTCTTCTGCCTGGCGGCTTGCTCTGCTCGCAGACACCCAGGCCCACCGAAACTCACTGCCCGCGGCTGTCTGCGCCCTGCGGCTCAACCGTGCCCAGTGCTATCCTTCTCTGGTGGCTCACGTCGCCCGTGACTCAAATTCGCCTGCTGCTCTGTGTTGCTCGCGGCTAATGTCTACTATTATAGAGTCAAGCATTCAAGGCACCTACGAATATGAGCTCATAGGCCTATTGACAGTGACTCAAAAGCTACGTGGTCATACGAAGCATGGAGAGGCACATAAGGAAGTTTCCTACTAAAATTGATGGTACGAGTGTTTCATTACCAGCTGGTGATTGAGGGTGAGGAAAGCAATGGAGGGTGATCGCGGGTGAGCATAAAATTGTGTTGGGTCCCCACTCTGTCCCTACCAACCAGTCTTTCCTTACTGTCCAGTCGTTAAGAGGGATAGATTGATGGTTAGTGCGTCAACATATAAGCCATAATGACACTTGGGCTGTAATAACACTTAGCGATCTGGTTTCCGCGGGTGCTCGCGTCATTGCCCGGTATTGATAATCAAAAAGATGCGCTATATTATCACACAGAGACATACCAGGACAAGTGACGTTAATTTCGAGAGTTCTCAAGTAAAGAAATAATTCTAGAAACTCAATGCTAGAGCATGGGAAGGAAGATTTTGGGGACAGAAGCGGCGTCCATGATTTCTTGACTCGCCGGAAGAAGCCATGTGAGAGCTACAATAGCACTAATTGAGACCGGTCGCCTTTAGTGCTTACCAGGGTACTTTGAGTAGCCGAAGATGCCAGAGCTAACGATTTCATTCGGCGTAAGTTTACCCGCGCCCATGCCTGGATTACCCCCTTAATATTACTGCCATTACAGCCGAGTCCCTCTCCTATTAATACCTTGACGGAAACAAAGTTCTTTGAAGTATTTTATTTTGAGCCCTTGAAAATGAATTGGACATATGCTGAGCAAGTGACAGCTCTTATCTCTCATTGGCATTCTTTGTCGAGAATTGCAGCCGCTTTCGTGCGCGCTAATTCGCCAGCTCTCTGAAAGGGCATACCATGGGGGTTTTATACCGGGTCGCGATGTCTTGACTGTCAGAGACGAATCCACCGTAATTACGGCTAGCCGACATGATACAGACAACGAATGCAAGTATTTACTTTCCCTGAGGGTCTGTCCTCGATGTATGCACGAATGCAGCGTGGGTAAATGTGACCTTCTCGAAACTGTTAATTGAGCCATCCCTAACCACTTTCTTCGCAGCATTTCCAGATGGTGCAGCATCCCCGGCTAGGCTGCAATCGATCGAGGTGGGCATTTCCCAGTGCATGAGTCCCTCTGATGTCGCAAATCACCCAGAAGTAAATTCTGAGAGTTTCAGAGCACTTGTTGCTTTGGGCGGTGGTGAGCCTTCTGGGGATACACTGACCGACATGAGGGTAGTTATCACGAGGTGTTAGTCAAGAATCTTCCCGCGAGACAGTTCAGAATCCGGACAGGACCCGTAAACGACCGAGGCCCGTGCCAGAATCTGTTTTGAGCCTGACATTTGACGAGCACATTATATACGCGCTTCTGTCACAATGTGAATTCGCGAAGGAAAGACGGTTGAACCATGAAGAAATCCTGCAAGTCCTGGACGTGCAGAGGCACCTCGTCGTCAGAAGTCCGCGTCAAATCCTTGAGCCTATTTCAACCTGCTGGGAAGAAAACGTAGCCCATGGGTTGCTTCCGGTCGGTATTACCACTTTATGGTTTGGTGTAGAGGCCGCGGCGAAGTGTATCAGCGACCTCGAAGCCGGCCCTATTCCGGACTCTTTTGCTGGTAGAACAAAGTGTTTTGTATTTTATTTGAACTACGCTGTACTCTCCAGTGATCCAGACAGATTCGGCCTGCGCCCCAAAAGAGGCTGAAAAACAAGCCATCTGATAGACTTGATCACGCAGCATCTGTAGGATGGTCCCTTTAAGAGATGCAGTACAAACACTTGGCGCAAAGCAGTTCACAAGTACCGACAAAAGGGGTTCCGTTTGTGGCCGCTCGCAAGTGTACTTGATTTCGCTTTTCTTCTAGCCACCGACGCTGCTGTAATTGAGAAATTGAGAGTCAACTACTCAATCTATGTCTTAACCGCTGACGCGAGTCTCAGAACGACTCACACCTTCACCAACAGTCAAGTGGATGCAGTTATTACCTTTTTTTACACCCGCCCCGGAACACTGGAATACTTCCATTCCTTGGAGTCTGTGTTCAGAAATCTGGTTTTCGCGGAAAGGACGCTCGATACTGAGGGAATAAATACTCAGGATTCGCTGACTCAGCTACGGTGTAGCTCGCGACTCAATCTGACATAGTCGCAACTGGCCGAAATGCAAGAGAAATATGAGGTGCGATACAATAATCAATATTCTGGCTGTTGTTGAATAGTGATCGACTCCAAGAGACAAATTACGCCAAAGGCGAAAGAGCTTTATAAAAAGCATTACGAAGTGTGGAGAGGTTTTGCTTACCACAATTGACCTGGTCCCATGGAAGGACTTGATAGGTACGGTACGCGTATGCACTGTCGGGACTCTCATTACTGAGAAAACGTCTGTCATCCTGCATCTCTCTCCCGTCCAAGATCCGCGAAAAGCTATCTCGCTGGGCATACGACTTTTTAAGGCCCCGTACAAGATATGATCAATCCCTGTAGCCTTTCTTGCTTGACGTCGTCGTACTAGTAAACTTGACCTTACCCATATAAATTTCCTGAGCGTATTGTTACGGTCAGGACGATACGGAACTTTATTGGGTGCGGAAGCCCGTGCGCGAGGCGGCATAACAGTAATAGCGAATTTACCCAAGGGGAAGACGGAGTTAATGTGATTCCGCTTCCGGACTCGCCACACCCAGCCCTCTTATACTCTCTTTTTCCCTTTCCCCATCTTCGTAAGTAGTATCCTTTCTTATTTCACGCTGGCAGGCAACCACCTATTCAGCTCTACTCTCCCTCTCGCTGTCACATTATCCCACGTAGAGAAAGTATTAGCTACTTGCCGTACTCGCCGCCAGGCCTGCCATTCCTGTGTTCTCATAGGACTCTCTGATTTCACTTGTTGATTTTGGATTGGGCAGGCACTCGTGACCAGGCCGCAACGGTTTCTACAACTCTACTCTTTCTTCGTCATCTCCATCTTCTGTTAACATATTCGAGTCAGGGCTGCTTTTATTGTCTCAAAGCCCGGGTGGGAGGGTAACTCGATTCGTCGAGGGTTTCTCTTTGATCTCAATTTCCTCGCAACAGCATCATGACCGAATTATCGACAAAAATGCCGTGGGCAACAGGCGTGAAGAAAGTTCTTGTTTCTACTTCTACTCTGGACAATCCCTCTGTGGCTAGTATCCGTCTTGCCTACCATAAATACACTAATCAAGGATGCATTTCCCTCGGTATCAATGCAGAGTCGGGTAATTCGAGCGGGCAAAATTCACTTTTGTTCAGAATCTCTCCGGAGTCAGTCAAAACGTGTAGGTTAATCTTGGTAAGCGACGAAACACTATGTCCAGAATATTTTATTACAAGACTCCAGACAAGGGCAAAGAATGTTCGGGACATCTCATTACTTATTCTAGAACTTGATCGGGCGCTTGCGGAGGAGACTGTTCTTTGCCCGTCTAATCTGCCGTCTCCACTCCCTGCAGCGCATAGGGACTTGAATTTCGCCGCTTTTGCAAGGATTTGCGAATCCAAGTCTCTACGAATCTATTTCGGTCGGCAACAATTTAGGGATCACGAACTCGGTATACTGAGGACCTTTGTCCATGACCTAAACACAAAAACTCTCAAAGCGGTGTCCTCCAATGAGGCCCGCCAGGGCCGGGTTGAAAGACGCTGGAAGGGTCTGAGTGTATGGCTTGACAAACCGCCTGATTATGAGGAGTCTGCGTCAGAACGGGTGCAGCAAGTGAATCCACCTCCATATCATGATAAATCTAAGCTAGCCCGTGCGGGTGAGAAACGGCCCCGAGGTACCTTCAACTCCAATATTCTTCTATACTTTATCTTCTACAATAGTTTGTTGATTGTTTATA
Organism: Aspergillus ellipticus CBS 707.79; assembly: GCA_003184645.1. Lineage (NCBI taxonomy): Eukaryota > Fungi > Ascomycota > Eurotiomycetes > Eurotiales > Aspergillaceae > Aspergillus > Aspergillus ellipticus. The sequence goes on along the minus strand of KZ825804.1, from coordinate 144,981 downwards.
GATCACTCTTCATTACCACCCGAGGATGACGGACGAAAACGACCGCTCTTGATTTTCCCAGAATCGCCATGCCGTCCTACTGAAGTCAATACACCGAGTCCTCCCCCTTCACCGGCCTCAATCCGAGCAACCGACTTTACGCGTCATTCCCCTCCAAGACGCACGGAGCGTGACACACTTGCGCGTTTTGAGCATATGCTCTATGGTGCTTCCGATGATCTGATCCGCAAATTATTGATTCGCTTAGTATGTCGATGTCTACCGGCCATATCTGATGATTTTGAGGGTAATTTACTCTCTGATTCGGAGAAAGCCATTTTGACCAAGATCGAATTAATCGAACGTCACCTCGAACGACTAATCGATGCGAAGATCAAATCTATCCTTGAAACACATATCCTGAAGGAAATTGTTCAGGAGATTGTCGACAGTGCTCTAAGCGAGTGTTGTGACAAGGTCTTGGATGAATGTGCAATGCATAAAACTGAATTTAGCGAGCACGTTGACGATAGTAAGACCGACTTACGCATCACAGCCGACGATTGTATGAAGGAGATGGAAGAACACGCCCAAAAGCACATGGATGAAATAGAAGAGCAAGCGCAACAGTATATGCATAGGATTGAGGATCAGGCAGCAGAGGCTGAGATGTCTGCGAAAAAAACGGGACTCAATTTAAAGCGATGGTTGGAAACGTCTGCCCAGTCTCTACCTGCGAGCAAAACAAGGCCTAGCCAGGGGGTGCTAAGCACCAAGGGCAGACGCAGCTCCTTCTAGTGGATTGGTAATAGACACGCAGCTCCTAATATTGTTGTTATGGACTTCAATGGTTTATAGACTAGTAAGACAATCAGTGAATGAACCAGCATCGAACAATAAGACCATTCTCGACGCGTGACTTCAGTTGAAGGGGATTCCGTCAAAGGCCCGACATGGGAAGCCGAACAGCCAGTGATTAATTGTAGGCTCGACATGATGTCAGAGGCTGGATCCTCGGGGCCGCAGCAGTTTTCCGTCAAGGTTGGCTGAAGTGTGGTTTGGAACATGCAAGGCCACTGTATCAAACCGTAGCACCACATTAGTTTTTTCTTACTCCTAGGAAAAGAATGATACTGTCGCGTTTAGATACCAAGGAAACCAATGTTTAGACCGAGGTCTCAGTTGAGAGCAGCACTTACTGCATAATTAGTTCTGCAGGAATTCTTTAAAGGGCAGCTGGATCCCTGACAATCAATCGTTATTAATTAGTCAGCTCACAACTCCTGCGGCAGAAAATCCTATTTCAAGCCCATGATGGTTCTTAGTCTACTGCAGTTCTCCGCAGCACTTTGGTGTGAAACGAGATTTTCATTACATCAATCGGATAGACTGTTCCGTTTGGAAAGTGAGAGCTTCCAGTGTGTATTTTTGAGATAAGGCGGGCCCAGCGAGGCCGAATCGGCGGCTGGCGTCGATGTCGTGCGGCTTGAGAGTGACAACGGCACGAGAAGTTTCTTCTGGAAGGCTGAACATTTCGAGATCGTTCTCACATTGCTAGTCTCTAAATGAAAGACCTATGCTTCTAAGCTGGCTGTCATGTGAGTTTTCCCGTCACAAGACGAACTTCACAGAAAGGAAATGGTGATGTGAGGGCCTTTTCAAGTCTACTTTATCATGATTTGTGCCTTCATAAGAATGCCAGCTTGTTAAAAAGTTCTTATACACCTTTTCTTGAAGCATACATAACAGAAAGGTCCCCACAAGCTAGTCACTGATCTAAGACGAAGCTCCTAGGTCACAAATAGCCCTATGCTGCTATGCCTCCCGTGACACCTTTAATAGATATAAACGCCATTCAGAACGATCAACATGTGTCTAGACAAGACCTGGAAAGTTGTTCACGTTCTCTTCCGCATCATGTAACGGTGGCGTTTTGCGGGAGGTCGGGTTTCAGTCTCTACCTGATCAAGGGCCTGAGAGATAAGTGATAACAGCTGCCTTTCCTTGCCAATTCGACCCTCAGCTACAAGCTGTTGCTCCTCATGCTCTGGAATTAGGAAGACAGCGTTGTTACCATCAGCTGTAGCTCCGCGATAGCATTGGGCAGGGCTGAGATTTTGTAAGTATCGATCATACAGGCAGAATTTTTTTCGTGCATATTTCTTCGCCATTCGCTCTACTGGCGCTGTATTCGAGGGGTTGACCTTTATATAGTCGGTTTTTCTCCAGTCCTCTCGTTCAAAAACCCAGAAAGAGATTTCCACGAGACTTGGCGGCTCCTTCTGGTCTGTAGTGTTAGGGGCAGCATCAGCTTCGACAGAGCTTTGCGCACTGCTGGTGACATTTGTAGCACTTGGACATAATGAGTCGCTGTTCTCGACCAAGGATCTCGACTCTCCATCAGAAAGATATATTGCTGCTGATGTTTCAGCAGTTTCCGGATCAGCAGCCTGTGGAGCTTTTGGTTTCATGTTGTGCTTGCTCTCTAATGATTGAGTAGCATTGGCATTTTGTGTTGAGCCATAGGGTTCGTCAAGGAGAGTGGGATTCGGACCTGAATGATCTTGGTAGGGATGACCGAACTCCTCTTCGAATCTCTCACGTTCCAGGTCTTCCTCCACGCGTTCCTGCTCCTCTTGAGCTCTTATCACATTTTCAATATAAGTATCTGAGACTCGCTGTTCATGTATGCCAGCTTCGGAAGCGGTGTCGCTCTCGGATCTTGTGGAGTGCGTATGCGTTGGACCACCAACCTGCAAGTGGTTTCGTGATGCAATTGCTTCAAGCTGTTCACGTGGCGTGAGTATGTCTGCTATTTCCTGCTCGAGTGCAGCGAATTCCGGGGAAAGGGTCGAGTTTTGACCATCCTCATCCACAGTGTAGACGGAACCTGAGCAACGTTCAGGAAATTGGGCTTCGGAGTCATCGATAAGCTCTGTCTGCTCGAATGTAACACTGCGGCTTGGAGCTGCTGATAATCCTAGGCTAACCGGACCCGATTCAGTTTGTGAAATCATAGCCCGACAAACTTCATGGGAGTCTGAATCTGCACATTCTTGATCATTCATGCCTCTATGCGACGATTCCGAACTCAGCCAATCCAGTTCCATTGGCTCCTGGCTCGTAATATCTTGAGCACGCTTTTGACGCTTCCGTATTGTGATCTTTCTCTTTCGTCGCGGTCTTAGATTAATTTTCTCCCTTCTGATCACTGTTGTTCGCTGGTCAGGTAGAGGCTGCTGATCTAAGCCCTGCTGTATCTGTGGTTCTGATATATCCATTTGTTGGTGCTGAGGCTCCTGTTCTGCCGGCGGGACAAATTGTGAAGTGAATTCGCGTTGATTCGGAAGATCTTCATTGCCAACAAACAATGGTGACCCGGGAGGGTCATCGGTAGGTAGGTCTTGATTCTGCTCGCGCACGTCTGGCTCCGCATCTGTCAGATTTCCAAAGAATGCCTCGAACACACAGCGGCGGACAAAGAAGGTGGTAATCGTATCAGCCGCATCTAAATCATCAGAGCACAAACGATCCAGAAAAAGATGGTGCCGGTCTTGCTTGTGGGCTCCAAATGTGGGCATACCGCAACGCGCCTGGCGGCCAACGATGCTATCTGCGAGAAGCTCGTGAACTAACACAGGATCGGCAGGAATTGCGGTCGCGAAGCACTCCACAATTCGATTGACCAGAGCGTCAAAATCGTGAGGGGGGTATCGGAATCGGTAGGATTTCCTAGCCTGTAGTAAAGCTGCTCTTGCGATCTGATGATCTGGACAACTATCCATTATAGCATCGATTTCTAGCGATCGAAAGCCTAAATGATGAGCGAATTCAGCCATCTCGTAGATCACTCTCTCATCACGGAACCTCTCCTGCTTAGCTAATAGGCCATCTTCCTGTTTTGGCTCTTGGGGCATTAACGGATAGTGCCGCATCGCATACAGCCAAACCTGCAGGTATGCCTTATTTAGACGCACTGCGTCAGTGGCATGCTCGGACCTAAACGTAGACTCTGAGGTTTGAATTAAACTTTGAGAATCAGAATGATCGGATGGGTTGAACATGAAACTCATGGTTTTCCAGATGGAATCGGTCGACGGTCCAAATAGTCGTTTCACACAGTGAGCGCAGCTCTCCAAGTACTTGAAGTCTTCGAAAAAGGTATACAAAGATGGAACCGGTCTTTTGGTATCTTTCAAGCGGTCCCATATTGCTCTACGTTCTTCTTCTTCAACAGCTGCAAATGCACGTCCACCTAAAACTAGCCCAGCCGCCGTTTGCGCGTCGGAACGAGTCTTTCCTGGAGCCAGTAGTTGCAGAGAATCGACCGTATCAGAGTCAATCTTCTTCATCGCATCGGCATCTGAGGCCACTAAAGAGGACCAGAACTTCCAAATATAGTCTAAATAGGTGAGGATCTCCTAAAGGATTGTAAGCGACTTGACTGGACTTGGTACAAATTTGGAATTCACCTCTATACAATTAGTAGCGATAAGACGATGAATCATACTGATTCTCATCCCATGTTGCCAAAGTCCTGGTATCAAAAGCAATCGATCGAAACCTCGCCGAAGACGGCGATTTGCTTCTTTGCCCAATTGTTTGATTCGGTCTTGATTATTGGTTGACAGTCGAATAAACCACCTCTCCCGGAATGCTTCATTCCCCTCATCTTCGTACTGTCGTATTTTCCGGTAGATTTCCCCGTCGGTCGGTTTCTTCTGATTGGCATATTCCTCTACAAGAGCGGTCTTAAGGTCTTCTCCAATGTCTGCTTTCCGAATCAGTAGGCATCCTTGTACAGAAAGGAGGCAGCAAATGCACCATCCAAGTAGATATCAACGCTCCACCAGCGATCCGTTGGAGGGAGTAGCTCGGCTCCCGCCTGTATTCGATGACGTCCGTAGAGCGCCTGGAGCTCTCCGGTTGGGAAATCCAGCAGTGGTAACTGATCGCGATTATTAGTCAGCTGTGACAAGGCTGAAATGTTTGCCTTCCTGAGTGCGACATCTAGGTTATGCCGAGATACTACCGCTGGAACATGGTTATCGACATCAAGGCGACGACACCGATTCTTCCGAAAGATTTCCCGTAGCCGACTAACATTCTTGGGATCTAAGTCTCGGGGCAATGGAGGGTCGAACTGAATCTGATTTAACTTGACCTTGGCGGTTCCCAGGTACTTGAGACGCCGCTCTCTAGCTAGGCGGACCTCTTCCTCGGTGAATAGAGCCCGATACATCGCAAGTTGATAGGATAAGACTGCATGGAGAATACTACAGGCAAGCCTATTCCGCTCTAGATATACGCTGTAACAGCCCGCAGCTGTTAGTTTAGTGTATACGGATCCGTACGCTGGCCGCAGGATCCCGCAGGAGTTTTTCAGACTCAAAAACCTCCATCTTGCTCGTCATAATTCTGATTATCTATGCTAACCCAAACTCTACTCACTCATTACATACAGTTATGCAGTCCAGAGACGCTAGACCAATTACTCAAATTCTGCCATATGGCGTCAATCCTCCGGACGCCTTTCCGGCTGGCACAGAACAAGCGACACTTATCCCATCTAAGCCCAGCGGCAAGCACATTGAAAATCCGTCAGCAAAGGGGCGGTTCTTTGAGCAGAGGACTGCTGCTCCTCTGCTCCCAGTACCTGGCCGTAAAATCATTCACGGCCAACCACGGGCTTTAGTTCTTCCTAGTATCACTGAATCAGAAAATGATGCCCTTTCGGATCCATTTATTCGAGAAGAGTCACCCTGGGATACTTTCAAGCAATACTATGAGTGTGATCTGGCTGGCGCTGTCATAGTCTCTGTCCGGCACTCTGGTCATCGCGAAGCCTTGGCAGTTCGCCAGTATCGGGGAGAAGAGGCTAGCAAGATTCTGCAGGTTGTTCGCCGCATTCAGCACGACAATATCGCGTCGGTGCAAGAATTCTATAAGACCACAAATGCCCTTTATACTGTGGGCTCATTCCATCCGCTGACTCTAGACCATGTGGTCGCTTGCAAAGCATTTCCTGACCAAAAGCAGCTTGCGGCCATTATGTCTCAGGTCCGTTCCTCCGCTTCCCCTGTGTTTGTGTAAGCCAGCTGACAATCTTCAGTTTCTGGAGGGGTACTCATATCTAGTCACTCATGGGTTCCAAAATCCCTCGCTTGACTGCTCTGGTATCTTGATGAGCATGGCAGGAGATGTTCAAGTCGGTAAGCTCAATTGATAAACGCGGATAGAATCTATTTTAACGTGACCATTAGCACGTCTTGATTGTTGTCGAGTTCGACCTCCGGGTAAGGTGGAAGCGATTGATCTGGCACCTATTGCAAGGGTCATGATGGAATTGATGCAAAAATATGCTAAAGATGATGGAAATATTGGCATTGAAAATCTTGATCGCTGGCCAAGTGATTGCCCGGCAGTTGTGTTTCTCTCCGCAACGACCTCGGTTGGCTCGTTCGAAGAATTAAAAAAGGTTTTTGCTCCCATCTTTAGTATCAAACCCTACTTACATGCTTGCAGCAACCGCTTATGACCAAGATTAGTTGGTCTAAGGGTGACTTGATTGGTCTTGCATGGTTCGCTCTTATATCTGCACGCACGTTCTATTCGTACCCACTTAGGTCGTAAGGAGACAAAGAAATGACTTTTCTATCAAGCACAGACTTAAACTTGGGAGTTGCCCGCCGGTTTATTCGGCAATTGGTTAAATAATCTTAAGATGTAATCGTGAATAGTTGCGTGTATAGCTTCGTCGGTGGCAGACTCTAGGCTGATTTCATTTCAATCCAAGTTCACAATGAGGGCGAAATTCTATCTATCCATGTGTCACTATACCAACTTCTATCACACTGATAAGACTGGAAGTACAGTAAGATATCAATTCAAAGCATTTTCCAGAAAATCAGACAAAAAGGAAGGAAGCTCCCTGATACCGTACATGCCCAGGCCCGTCCTATTCGCAAACTCGATGTAGCTGACACTGAAAGTATAACAGGCTTCCGTTGTCTTTGGAAATTGGGAGATCGTTATAGCCCTGAGAATTCGTGCTGTGCTACAAGCACTATAAGGTAAATAAGTCAACCGGCTAGTGTGCTCTGCCGCGAGTCTTTCAAGACATTCCTGCTTACTAAAGCGGTTATGGAGTGCGACGGAATCCGCAAGCCGGAAGTGGGGGGGCTCAATACCACAGGCCAACATGGCCCTGATCAAGTACACGTGATCTCCACAGGCCCCTCCATGTGCTGTGAGCAAAATGTTGTTCATCTCCTGATTGCCCTGCATTCTCATGGAATGTACCATACGCGTCCATTGAAGAAACCTCGTGATGGCAGCAGTTAAATCCTCCGCTATCACGTCGAAGATTTCCGGTGGGATGACTTTCAGATTTGGACTTTGAGTCGCTCGGATAGTTGTCTTTATCACGGCGGAGAAATTCTCACCGGTGAGTGCGAACGCGGATAATTGTTCAACCTGCCCATTCGCACTCAGCTGTAAACTGTAGAAAATCACGGTAATCATGCTCAAGTCGACGCATAAACTATCGTTGACTCGATTTCTGACTTTATTTTCAGAAAGTTCTAGGTGCTTGAGGCAGTACGAGAAGCCGATCCTAAGAGCCAGCGAGTCGTGTTCTCCGCGAGCAGAAGTGGTAGTGCACCCCGCGGCCGAGCAGCCCACGAAATAGGGCGGGTTTCTACCACTAGACGAATCTGATTACTCAGTCAGAACATAGTAAAAGCGTGATGAAGGACCAATACCACTGATCTTCTGGTAAGGCATAGTAGTATCTCAAGATGATTTTCCTCCTGGGTTAGGGGAAGGAGAACAAAGGGACTGAGTCCTGGGCTACTGACACTGACAGGGGGCGGTGTGATAATGATAAAAATCGAATTCGGACTAATTAAAGTGGGAGGGAGGCAGGCCGCAGAGGAATTGACTTATTGTGGATGACAAATCGGGGCGGGGGACGGGGAGGGGGAGAGCAAAACTGACGAATTCCAGCCACTGTAGCCATCTTTGCTCATTTTACGAGTCACACACGACCCACAGAATAGCGTCATTCAATTGTGCACATTACTGTGCATGTACTATGTAAACGCTGAGAACGAGAGCCGAAGACTGAAACCAATTATATTCTGATAGTTAGCTCTATCAATCCCCTGGATGGGTAAGAACATTAAAGGACAGAACCGTGTATTCTGAAACCTAGTGATGCGGGGAATCTATCGAGCATATTCTTCAAGACCTAGAACAGGTGATGGTAAAAGCAGATTAATCAATCAATTTGGGCGATATAATAAGGTATTAATTCGACGGTTGGTTAGGCCATTCAGGCTGTGTTCTGATGCATTGTGTGAATAAACGTAGACCATTAAAGATTGTGTCTTTCCGTTTCGCGTATATAACTACTCAGCGTTTCTTCTGCTTGCTCTCGGGGAGAAAGTTAGAAATTCAAAAGCCACCCGGCAATTGCTAGTACAGGAACATCCCGCTTCAGATTATCGCGGGCCCCTGAATGGCTGTAGATCAGCAGGCCATGTCTCGGTCTTCATCCGGGGTAAAATTCGCTCGGAAGTGAGTGTTGATGTCTGGATCAAAGGATATTCAATGAGACATGACGGTCGGATCTATCCCTCAAAGTTAGCTAGGTCGCGATATTCATCAGCCGCATGCCGCCATCAACAAGTATTCTTCATAGTGAGGCGATTGCCTCCTTCGAACACTAAGGCCAAAATCAGAGTGACCAAGCCTATTCAAAACCCCTTCTGCATTGTTAAAACCCGCCAAGTGCTTTCCTCAAATAGCAATCACAGGTACAAGCTGCAGATAATACAAGCATTGTTCAAGTTCAGTCACATTACTGTCAAAGAGGAGAAAATCCAATACTTACTTATGATTTTCATGACTATCGACGCATTAATGCCAAGAAATCTGGTATCTTGTCATTCGCACAAGTCTCGATATCAATATTTGTCCAGGGTTCCCAGGTCTGATGGCTGTCTAGACCGTTCGAGTCTTCTCTGTGGACGTCTGCCAGTCTTTCCGGGCTGAACAGGTCCGCAGTCCCAATCAGGTTATTCTGGTTCGGCCCAATCGATTCATCTTCCCTATTTCGAGCTTGGAGGTGAACCCCCAAAGATTCAGATAGGCGCACAGTTCCCGGTCGCGTACGCAAAATAAGGGTCATAAAAGCAGCAGCTTCCTCGTTGCTCAATTTGCTACTATGCCTGTAGCACTTAGACATTAGTGGGAGGCACTGTGAGGATTTCAGATACATACATGGATTTAGCGGTGTTATGTGTGTTAGTCAAGAATATGCCAAGTCCCAGAGTCGCAATAAGCCACCACCACCATTTTCCAAGTCGTACAGTGCCGGCTACCTGATCCAAGAGCGGCTTGTCAGGCTCTGGAAAGTCAGGTCTGAGCAATTGATGCGCGACAGAACCTTTGCCAGACTTCTTTTCTGTTTTCTGCAGCTGGATGTAGGTGAAATAGAAGATGACCAGTGCGATCCGCTTTGCGAACGGATCGAGGACATCCCTTTTGTCGGCTTTAATCAGTCTAAGGTAGTTCCGTCCACCTTCAAGAGTACCCCATTCCTCTGGAAGCCCCAATTTAGGCAAGATATCGCGCATCTTATAATTGCCGTCAAAAAGAAATCGCAAATTTTGATTTGGGGGAGGTTGTAATCGAAGTTCCTCTGCCCATTTTAACATGCTGTTGAGCTTCGAACTGGACAGGGCCGGGCCATTTTCCAGGCCTTTCTTCGGGTCTTCCTTCGGCCTATACAGTTGCAAGAGTCTGCGATTCATCTCTCTGGAACTTATCGTGTCTGGTGATACCCGCGAGATCATTTGAACCTCATGGGATGGTAAGTTTTGGCTTGGACTGGCCAATGTTGGTAGCCACTGTTCTGAAGAGGAGGCAATTTCAAACTCTTGAGTGCGTGTCGAGTAAGAATAGATGTTGGTTTCAATTCCTCCAAGCGCATTCATTGATTCTGGTGGCGTTTCTGTGGTTATCGGCCCCTGTGTATTGATCATCATTGGCAGCGGCCTAGATTGGTCCTCAGGGAGTATATTTAGATCTGAACTCGGACCTAAGAGACTCTGGCTGTCTAGAATGGCGTCAAAATCATTATAACTTGGCGAGATGTCCTCCGCAGCCGACACATTATATCCGTTTGCGAGCGGTAGAGAAACAGAAGAGATGGCTAAGGGCGGACTGTGATCTATATTATTGTCTCCTAATTGATAATGTTAGTTCATACTTTTCACTAGAAGAAAAGTTTTCGTGGCATTATATTTGTGATCACCTGCTGGTTGAATGTTCTCCATCCATTGTTCTCTAGGAATCAACGAACTCGATATGGTAAAGTCGCTCAGTGGCAGAATAGGAGGGTGCGGTACGGACAGTAATGGCCAGGGTTCTGCGATCTTGTCTTCTGTATGATATTAGACATAGATGCAGAATGAGATGAAAGAAACCAAACACATAGAAAATGATACCCGGTATTGTATTTCCATCCACCCATGGTTCTCCATAGTTGGTCAATTCCGACGAGGCAGGGCTGCCTGTTGATATCACCGCTTCGACCTGCTGTGCTCCGAAGAAGTACGAACATTTGTGTCCGAGCACTTGGCACCGTTGATAAATCTCAATCAGCTGGCTTGGTGGTATTTCGTGTGCTTTCTCCAGATTGCGTCCAAATTCACGAACAAACTATTGCTCCATTAGAATAAGGCCTCAGAATTATACCGGCGGTCTTCCTGACCTTGAACAAACTATCCTCATTTAGATCTTCCAGGCTCTTTCCCCGGCTAGCATCCTATGGTAAAAGTATAAGAAGCTGCAAATAAATCAAGACTTTGATATAACGTACCATGAGGCCAATTGTAAGGTATTCCGTGCTTTGATGACTAGGCCAATTTGTACATGATAGCACAGCATATTCTTGAGTGTATAAATTGTAAGCGGTAATATAACCTGCTGCCTCCAGGCGCTTTGCACAGATAATTTGTTGACGCGTATTAATTTTTCGAAGCTTGCACCACAGGCGATCTGTTATGCGTATAAACTGCACTTGAATGAGGCTAATGCGCAGAGAAGAGAATTGAAGGATATTCTAACCTCGAAAAATGACTTTCGATTCAATATTTTGGTATTGGTTCCGGGGGTTCGCTTCGGCAACGCAGGTGAGCGGATGAAGTAAAATATTTAACAGCACTTACTTCGATGCTGATCGATAGACAAATCATCCTGTAGTGAGATTGGTAGAGCGAGAAAAGCCCCAAGTGTTGTTCGAGTCTTGGAGATTCTCTGGCTTTCTGATAAGATTTGGATATCTTGGTCAGTGATCAATTATTGACCTGGCCTAGGCGCCAACGACGGTGAAGTATGTGCAGCATCAGGCGAAAGATGCTGAATTTATGGGCGACGGCCAGTGCTGATTCCAAGAAAGTGGAACTGATCATGGTTGCTGAGCCCTGATCAATGTTTGAAGTGCTGTTGTGCTCAAATCATGGAAGCCGTTGAACTTGTTCAAATGACTGTGTCTTTGTGTTCAAACAGAAATAGGAACTTTTTGTGAGGGCAGTGACAATGGCTGCAGGTGTTCAACTAAAGGTCCGAGTCTAGCAGCCCAGGGTCCCACCCGCTAGTCGTCACTCAGACAGACCGCAAGCATGAAAGCCTGCAATTCTCTGAACAGGAAAAACAACTCATGAACATGATGATTCCACTTTTTCTGGCGTATTGGTAATTTGCTTTCCCTTTTACTGTCAAGGCCCTATGGGAATGCTGGCTGAACATAACGACAAGTCATGCGCTAACCGACTGCAAAGTGCAGCTACTGTCGATTTAAATACAGTGAGGCCCATCCGTGGGGTTTTCCCTGTCTTGTCTCGGTCGAAACATAAAATGATGGCAGATAGGTTAGAGCTTTGCTTGAACAGAGATTGAATCCGAGCACTTGAATCTTTGCTAGGAGATGAGACGATAGTGAGACTATACTCATCAGGCCGGTGGCACGGTGAACCTCACGCTTTTCAACCAATGGCTTAAATATCGGGAAGAACCTCTATTTGACTGGCAGACAAAGGCATAATTGATCCGATAATGGCTAATGTCCCTGCTCGGTAGTCATTCCCAATCAACAAACCCACCCCGCAAAAAATATGAAGATGCTTGCTATCGCAAACGAGAAATAAGGCAATCAGTCAAGCGTATGCTCTCACGTATTGATGCCTCTGAAGAACAAATAGAAGCTTCAGAAGACGTGTTTGGAGGAATGATCCGTACCTTCTCATCTTGATAGGAAGGAAAGCGCAGCGCAAGAGTAGAACGGCAAAGAAACCTCCCGCGATAGTCGTATTGATAGCTACTGAATCCACATCCTATGCATCTAACAGAATGGAATGTTCTGGCAAAAGCAAGACCACTGGTTATAGAGCTTAGTACAGTATTCTGGGCTAGAGGTTCTTTCTTATAGTCAAGCTGAGCATGAATAAAGCACCTGTGGCGGAGCTTGTCAAGAGTACTATATTCTGCGGGGACAGAAGATCGCATAATACAGCATGTTTCCGCAGTACTACGCAGAAGTTTGAGAGCAGTGTATATTCAAGACTCCGAATACTCCACAATAAAACTCATCAGATTGGTAAAAAAAGATGACGAAGTTCTCTTAGATTCAAGAACGTCGCTCCGCAGCGTTCGCGCAACATCGCAACAGCGCCAGAGACGGAAAAAGAGCCTATTCAAGAAGGCAGCAGAGCTCAGTTCTAAGCGCGAATCAAATGTGTCTGTGGCCGTTCGGACTCGCAATACTGGCCAAGTATATTACAGTACCTCACTCCACCCACTCAGTAAGATTGGCATCACGTGTTGTCGGATTTGATAAGACATTCTGAGCCTACTACGAGACATAAATTTGATTCACCATAGTTGACATATTATCCGGCTCTGATGTGGTTAGTGTCTCGATAACTGGAAATTTTTCAAGATAGATCTTTGATTCCCTCAGAGCACCACATCCCTAATCACAATCGATTGGGATTGCATAAAATATCTTCAGGGCGGTGATTGTCTTATGCTCTTACCGGCACCAGATATAGCACAACAATTACTTTCGTTCACAAAGTAATATCCAGTTCCTTTTTGGTGAGGCGGCGAGGACCCAGATATTCAAAGAGCTTGGCAATGCTCCAAATCAAGAAGGCAAGAAGTGGTACCAGTGACTGAATGCGCTGGCTTAGAGGAATGGCTACTTAGTGGAAACCCGCATATTGCCTACTCAGCGCGACCTTCATGACACGCAATCCCAATGTGGGCCCAAATTCCTGCGGACCAGTAGACTTATCACCCGGTCACAGAGTTCAAAAAACTGCGGGATTTATAATGCAGATTACCTTTTTTATGCAGTGTAGCTGCCTGTGAGCAGTTAGTCATCAATGCTCCTGAGTTAGTCAGCGTGGTTGTTGCTCAGTTATGGTGAAATTTATCCCAGGTCTGTAAGTAGCCTCAAGGGATTACTTGGGTGAGAGAACAGGGTGATGGCAGTAACTAACCAATAAGGTATACCTAAATAAGCAGTTCTTTCCCGAATGTAGCGCTTGTTGCTTGGCTTATGTCACTACATTGATGCAATCTATAACCATACGAATGCGCGACCATTATCGCTGTTTGTCGGTCCAAGCTTTGAGCAAACTGACCTGGCACACCATCCCACAGCACCTGAATATCACATTGCCACGAGAGCTGGTAAGTATGATCACAGACTTGACCAACTTCTCCAGGGTTAGATACTGATGAAGCTGTCCAATATCTCTTGACGGGCACAAGCAAATCGGACTGCCACATTTGAACCGACAGTTTTACGACGAATTTTAGAGTTACAATCCTTCGCGTTCTGAGGCTGATTTCATCTGTACTCCATTCTTCAGTATTGCATCTTACTGAAGGTATCTTGGAGCTGTTCGATTTTGTATGATGCTTAGAACGTCACTTTCATTGTCGGAGGCTCCGCCAAGGTTCATCCCATGGCCTGGTTGAAACCCCATTGCTAATAAAGCAAGTACTTCTAAATCCAAATAATACTGTACAGCTAGATGCAATCGTGAAGCCTTCAATCGATCTACCTCAACAAGTCGGTGCATGGAAAGAGCCTGCATTATTTGAACTGAAGAAGTTAGCGTGTTGAGTGATTTGACCATTTTAGGCAGATGGCTAATCTTCGGCTTTTGACTTTTCATGTGACCATAGAGAACTCACAAAGTACCGGCTCAGTAATTCTATTTCAAGAATCATCTCCTGTTCAACGCTGTTGGTTGTTGCACCATTACACCATGTTGCACAGCCAGCCAAGGCTCGATGCAATCAATTTTGCTTTGCACTAAGTCGCTAGTTCTGACTAGCGTGATTTGATATTCCCGAGCAATTCCCGACAGAGAATGCCAATGAGACGAGAGCTGTCACTTGCTCAGTATCCGTCCAACCTATTTTCAAGGGCTTAAAATACTTTGAACTTTGTTTCCGTCGAGGTATTAACAGGAGAGGGACTCGCCTGTAATAGCAGTAATATTAGCGGGTAATAGGCGCGGGTAAACTTAAGCCCAATAGAATCGTTAGCTCCGGCATCCTCGGCTGCTCAGAAGTACTTTTTTTAACGCGTGAAGGCTATGTTCTTACTTGGATAGCTGTTATAAATAATACTGCCTAGATTAGGCTCTATATAGCCAGCTCTAGGTATTACTATTATACTCTTGTATAGTATCATGTGCTTGTTATTTTTCTAGATTTAGGGTACCTTAGACAGACTGAGAAAATACATCAACAGAAAGAAACTGAATCATAGTGTAACAATAGTTAATGAATTAAAGACTTGAAATGTGATTATTTCTTGCACCCAAAAATATTCATCTGTTCATCACCTCGCAATTGACGATTCTTTACTCTGAAGGACCATCTTGGATCCTCGAACTCTAAAATCGCGCCAAAGAAGACCGGTCTTGACTAGTGCTTACTCGACCCAAGTGTAGATTCTGAGCCGGTGCTTGCATCTGCCTCTCTTTCCTACCTATGCAACAGCGGCATAAACTGTGTTCAATAGACAATTAACAGAAGGTGCTTAATTCTTGCAACCTGTTCAACAGCAACTGCAATTGAACGCGTAGTTTGGAAAGCGCTAAAGAAAACCGATCTCAATTAGTGCTATCGCGCTTACATGGCACCTTCCAACGGGTCAAGAAATCATTCATCCTCTAGGAGTTAACTTTTCTTGAGGACTTAAGATTTAACTACACATGTCCTAGTATGTTTCTGTATAGTTAAATTGCGCATCTTCTGATTATTGAAACCGCGTAATGGAGCGGGCGCCCGCGGAAACCAGATCATCATTATGGCTTCTACGTTAACGCAGTGACCTACAATTTACCCTTATTTGCTGACGAGTTGGAGAGGTGGTACAGACCACAAAGTAGGGACAGACTAGGGGGTTGGTGCAGATTAGAGACTGGGGATAGACTGGCGAGTAGGGACAGACTGGCGAGTAGGGACAGACTGGCGAGTAGGGAGAGACTGGCGAGTAGGGGCAGACTGGCGAGTAGGGACAGACTGGCGAGTAGGGAGAGACTGGCGAGTAGGGCCAGACTGGCGAGTAGGGACAGACTGGCGAGTAGGGACCCACCACAATTTATGCTCACCCGCGATCACCCTCCATTGCCTTCCTCACCCTCAATCACTCGCCGGAAATGAAACACCCATAACCATCAATCTTAGTATAGGACTTCCTTATTTGCTTTTCCATGCTGCATATGCCCACGTAGCTTTTGATTCACTTGTCAATAGGGTGAGCGGGTGAACCAAGAACGAATATAAAAGAACTTAATGAGCCTTGTCGATTAAGGTACTTTGTTAAATTAGAATCGTGGTGGTCAAATTCTCTTGCATGCTTGTTTATTGCATCCAAACAAAATGGTGAATTTTAGGACGATCCGTGGGCGGCATTCAGTTTACCCCCGGTCGAAGCGTCAGCAACGACTACGGCGAAGACTGCGATTGATGTATGGTGCATTCGAATACTGTCATGAATGTGATGCGGACATCTGTGTTCTAATTCGACTGAATGATACGGGCCAAATCTATATCTTCAATTCTGATAGCCAGTGGCAGCCATCCAAAGAGCAATTAGTTTGTCTTCAACTATCTCTAGCCAAGATAGAGACCAACAAGCTGCAGGCAAGTTACTATCCCAAGCCGAAACAAGTGACTTGGGAAGAACTCGCCTCCAAATACCGAGTCTGACAAGCATTATTACTATCTGGCACCGCGATGAATACGAGGTCGCAGGCATCGGAACTATGAGTCCAAAAAAGCGGAACGTCCATGGTCTTAGCCGAAGTTTCATGACTTTAGTTTTAAATATTGATAATGCCATTCAGTCGAGTAATCATATTTTGACATAGACATAATGACATTTTTCTAGTTCGTTTCTCACTGTGTTGTTCATCAACAATTTCAGGTGAATGACCATAGTCACATATAATGGATTAGTAAGAATAGTCGGGACAACTTGTGAGCATCTCCTGTCGCAGATTATGGCCGTCTGGGCGAGTCGCAGTAACCCAATGGGGTTGATGTAGTTATATTTTACAAGCACGGGAGCTTACCTGGGAGACGGCAACGGTCTGGATTTGATCGCAACTAATTGGAAGCCATGAAATCATCGACAATCAATGTTTGAAAGCAGCAGCATCATTGATCATAAGTTGCCTCAGCCTGTTTCCTGCTACCTATGTGCAACAGCACCCTTTGCAGGCTGAATTCGAAGATTCAGTAGTGCGCTGAAGAGGAGTGTTTCCAAGTGGCGCCATCGTTAGCTCGTGTCCGGCAATTCCGATTCCACCCGATCGCGCTCCGTACCAGTCCGTCGTCTATTATATTGTCTCAACCCCAAATGACTTCCCTTCGACTTCCCTTTGACTCCCCCACCTATGATCTCCCTTTGATCTTGATTACCCTTTGACTTGCCGTCGACTTCCCTGCTGCCAGAGCATAGCCCAGCACTATGGATTTACACCAGATGACTTGTGTGAGATACTAGGTCGACAGCAAATTAGATTTAGCCACAAAATATGAAATACCGACTTTGTTTCGCTAATATGCATGGGCCAGCCTTGTTCTTCTACCATATAGCTACAAAAATTTTAGAGGTATATCGTGCCGGACGGCCCAGTATCTTCCTCACGAGCACGCCATGAAGGCTTAACTATGGGACTGGGCCACGTTGGACAATAGGATAACAAGGGCTATCTAAGTTCATTTAGTCCACCGGCCGCAGCTGATCAAGGAAACTACAGTGATCAGGCCGTAGGACGGGAGGAATGAAACATTCACAACATTTCATTTCAGCTGATCTTGTCTGGAAGAGGACCCTACAATGACTGGACAACGGGAAGAATGAAGGAGCCAAAGAATTGTAAATAATCATCAGAGATACATAGTCAGATCATTGGCTCCCACAGAGCGTGTTCACTCTCTCTCCCGCTCTCCTTATCCAAACATTATCGACAAGATTCTCTTCTATCCGGAGACAGGAGCTTTAGTTGAACTACTTCAAAGGATAACGAGAAGCTACCCAAGGTTCCCAGTTCACCAGAGAAGGTGGTGCGACAGAAACGAGACGGCGGAAGAAAAGCCTTAATACATAAGGCCTATGAATATAGCAAGCTGTGCGACGCTGATATTTGCCTCGGCATTCGGATTCGAGAATCGGGTCAAGTGACCACATTCCAGTCTGATTCCACAGGATTTTAATTGGTCGGGATTCTCGTCTCATTTGGTAGGCGGTACCTCGCGTGGTCGCCTTTCCGTCAGCTTACTAATACAGACTAGGAAACATATTATCCATGGCCGGTACAGAAAACAGACAAGGATTTTGACAAAACCCCTGCTGGTGAAAGTGCAGATGAGGAGGACACAATCAAAACTCAAGAAGACAAGGCGATGACGAAAGCAGATAAAAAAATCTTCCGTTTTCGACAAGCACAGTGCTAGATGACAGCCGACGCCCCTCTTGAGTCATGATTTAAGTATAGCTGAACTATCTGCCAGTTGCGCTCGATAGATGTGATCATGATCTTCTCTCCTCGGTTACAGAGGATGGATGGATGGATGATTTCATTTACCCCGACCTCTCGCTAAGGCGATATGCAGGCTACTACCACTATTTGTATCTCTTTAATAAACATTGATCCTGTACCACTTCTTAAACGAACTTAGAGCCTCGTCGGAGCCTATTGTGGCCTTTGCCCTGTTGATGTTATTTAGCTGCCCTCATGGCGCGCGGCTTCGAAATCGCTGGGATGCTTCCGCAAAGTCCAAGACAGCCTCGACTGTCTCAGTGCGGGAAGCGTTACTGACTCTATTTCCACCCTCCTGACAGGGTCCTCCCAGCAAGGTTGACATGCTATTGAGCGCGTCGCCGACCTTTTCCCGGGGCTCGCGACGGAGGTCTCTGAGCAGCGGGCAATCTAGAAGGACGTGTATGATACTTTCCCGTGCACCGCAGAGACACCGGTCATCCTCGCGGAAGCCGAACAACTTCCCGTACGTGGACAGCCAGCAATGTCCCGACCGCATCTGGGTCAGAAGGTATGCTCGACTTCTCGGCAGAGCTCTGTAGAGTCGTCTGGTGTATTTTGCTGGCAGTGTATTGTCGACTTTCCGGAGATGGCCGCCGTTCCGGGACTCTTTCCATTCTTTCTCCCATTGAGTAAGGATTCCTTGCCTGATGTATGCCCTTTTGCGCGAGAGCAGGGGAGAAAACGGGTGTGTCTTGCCAGGTATGGCTGCTTCTTTGGCCAACCGATCGGCTGTGTCGTTACCGGGGATCTCGATGTGTCCAGGGACCCACTGCAATCGAATTGCAACCCCGTGTGTTCTCGTATTCTTGGCTGCTTGAAGGATCCCAAAGATAATCTGTTGGCCTGATTTATTCCCGGGTTTCTGAATAGCCTGCAGTGCTGACATGCTGTCGCTGAGAATAGTAACTGTTCTTGCTCGTTTGTGGCCGGCTCTCCGCTGCTGCAGTACAATTCTATTGATAAGATTGATCGCATAAAGGAAACCGATTAGTTCGGCGGCATGTACCGACCACTGATCCATGGGTCCGACC
Organism: Aspergillus ellipticus CBS 707.79; assembly: GCA_003184645.1. Taxonomy (NCBI): domain Eukaryota; kingdom Fungi; phylum Ascomycota; class Eurotiomycetes; order Eurotiales; family Aspergillaceae; genus Aspergillus; species Aspergillus ellipticus. The sequence goes on along the minus strand of KZ825804.1, from coordinate 125,825 downwards.
TGTATCTGTAGGCTCCCAGTTGTCACCGATTCGTCATCGAGGACCGCAGCTGCGGCACCCAGGTGGCCTTGACGCCCCGAGGCGTCGGAGTACACCACGAGGTCCGACTCGGACCGCGCTGCCTCCGCCTGCTCCATCGCTATCTCTCTATTAGACTCAATGTCGATATGAGAAAAGGCTTCAGTCCGCCACGGTGGTTGTGGGGCTGGGTCAATCATTTCCAGGTCGTCAAGCCTTTCTAGGTTCATGGTCTTTAGAGCCTCCGCGAGCGGGAACCGGGCGTATGATCCAACATTGTCTCGTCGTCTCCGGGCCCGAAGCAGGACTTCCCGGATTGGATGTTTCCGTGGCAATGTGTGGAGTTGAGTGATGGTGGTTTGAGCACGCTGGCGTAGGCGGAGATGGGTGGGCAGTGTATAAGCTTCGATATCGAGAGTGGATGTGGCTACCGTACGGAAGGCGGAGAGAATACGAATAAGTGCCGTACGCTGCACGGTGCGTAATTATCTCAGGTGTGTCTTGTCTCGCAGTGGGTCGTGCCACACAGTTGACGCGTATTCAACAACTGGTGCGACGCACGCTTCGTATAGCTGTCGCATCTGTTCAGGCCGAAGCTGCCGCAGCCCCCCAATCGCCACATTGACCTTAGTAGCCCGCTTAATGGCTTGTTGCACCTGTTCCTTCCATCGTAGTTCATGGTCAAAAATGACGCCGAGGAGCTTTGCAGTGGTTGATGGTGTGATAACGCTGCTGTTCATAGTAATTTGACCTCGGCACTGTTCCCTTCTCTTCCTGGTGATGTGGATGAGTTCAGTCTTTTCAGCAGCGAAGCTCGATCCTGTTTTCCGAGCCCAGGCTTCAATCCGGGGTATATCCTCGGATTGGAGTTTAGCCAAGTTCTCTTCAGCAGATCGTCCAACCCGCCAACGGAAGTAATCGTCGATGAAGGCTGATGCACCGCCGTGGAAGTTGACTGGTTGGTCCACCAGATCACTGTTAAAAACGCGAAAATAATAGGGGATAAGGGGGAACCTTGCGCCAGCCCGGCATTCCCCAGCGGTTTCACCTCGGAGCAGTAGTCATCGAACCCAATACTAGCCTGTCGACCGCTCATGAAGCTTGCAATCCACCTTCGGGCTACCTTGGGGATGCCTTTAGCCTGGAGGCGAATATCCAGACTGGTCTTGTTCACGCCATTGAAGGCACCCTTCAGGTCAAAGGCTACCAAGGTAACTACCCTCTGTCCATACCATGCCCGGTCGATTGCGTTAGTCAGCACCAACAGGGCCTGTTCGGTTGTTCGCCCCGGACGTCCGCCGAACTGGGTGTCTGGAAGAAGTCCATAGTGCTCTGCGAGGTAGGACAGCCGCCGGGCCATTACCGCCTCAAGTAATTTGCCGAGTGTGCTCAGCAGTGAGATCGGCCGGTACGCTCCCGGGATTGAGTAATCCGACTTCCCGGGTTTACGTAGAACCACAATCCGGGCGCTTCGCCACTTTCGGGGGTGGTATCCTAAGTCAATCGATGCTGCGAAAATTCGCGTGATGAGGTTGGCAAGGTGTCTCCACAGCCGTTTCCAGATCAGCATCGGGAGCCCGTCCTCTCCGGGCGCTGTTGAGCTCTTCGCCGCCTGTAAGGACCTATAGACTTCGAGTTCTGTGATTGGTTGCCATGGGAGTTCTGCTGGGATTCGTATGGGTGTCTCTTCCTGGGCCGGCGCCATCGTCGGAGAGAATGTATTCATAAATGCTTCGGCCTTCTCTTGGTTTCCAGTCACGCTGCGGTTATCGACTTTGAGAGTCGGAACGCTGCCCCAGGATTCGCGTGGCCGCATGTATGTCGCCGCTTTCCAAAGCCTCCCCTCCCCTGCTTTGTCTAGAAACTGTTTCCAGTGTGCAGTCTTGGCTTTCTCAATGGTCCTAGTCCATGTCCGGCGCTTTTGACGCATATCGTCAAAGAGTAGCTTAGTATAGGGGTCGTCCCGTCCTGCCCTTGCGTAGCTCTCTTGCCATTTGCGCCGTGTTTGGTTCACTGCTTTTTGTTAGGTTTTGAGGTCTAGTGTAAACCAACGCTTAGCATATGGTGACGGTTGTAGGTTCGGGATGTCCTTGTCAATGGCCGTCGCGGTCGCTTGAATAAGTTTCTCCACCGTGGCATCTAGTGTTTCGATTGTGGCTGGCGTCTCCCAGGGCCTCATGTTTCTCCATATACCCCATCCAATCTTTTCCCAGTCGGCTCGTTCGTACGCCTTCCTCGGTTTGGTGTCGGGGTTACGCGGCATTCGGAGGTTCTATTCCGAGTAGGTTGCTCGGTGGTCGGATCCGTAGTTATCGTGGTAAAGATGGCATTTGAGAAGCATCTCCGGGCGGTCCGTCAACGTCTGATCGATAGTAGAGTTTCTACTGGGGTGGCTAAGCGACCAAAAGGTCGGTGTGCCGCGTGGGAGGCAGCCCCGGAGGCTGTAGGTGTTGAAGAAATTGACCAATTCGCCCGCATCCTCGATGAATCGGGATTGGATATGGTTGCCACCCCAAGCTGGATGGTGGCGATTGAAGTCTCCTGACAGCATAGGACTAGTGGTCCTGTTTGTATTTTGTAGAGTACTCTGTATCGTGTCGTGTATAGCTGATAGTACGCGTCTTGCTGATGCTTCTCCCGGATTATGCATTGGTAAAGGTTCGATGTACACCGAGAAGACCAGGATCTGTAGTTCGGGTGTCCGGATCTTAATTGCCGTTAGATCCGGATGGTCACAGTGCACCTGTCGGTAGGAGGACGTAGAGAGTCTCCGGTTGACATAGATAAGGCTCCGGAATCTGACGGAATCGCTTATTACTGTTGGTCGGTGTAATCTCCACGCGCTGTGGTTCACATGGCTTCGATATGTAGTAGTAGATGGTTCCTGGATAAGGAGTATATCCAGGTTTTAGGTCTGGTTATCGTTGATGAGGGCTTCCATGCGGGGTTTCGATTTCATCATATTCAATTGCAGGATTCGAAGGTTGTCTCCTAGCATCGTGCGGGGGGCGCTATCGCGGGTGTCGGGCACATGCTGTTGCCGGTCGCGTGCTCCCCTCTACAGTCCAGACAGCGTGGTCTAACACCTGGAGGGCATCGCGCTCGTTCATGTTGGTCGCCACAGTAACCGCACCGTGGTGTCTCCTTGCACGACCATGCGAGGTGACCAAATTCTTGACAGCGGAAGCAGCGTCTTTTTCTAATTTCACATTTCTCTACTCTTCCAATGTACCGTTGGTCGATCAGAAGACCGTTATCGAGCATCCAGGTCGCTGCCTCAGCTGAGTCAAACCAGATCCCCAGCGATGCGAAAGGTCCTAGGGCTTTGTCTTTTTTCTTGAGCCAAGCGATATCTTCGATTCGGAACCCACGTTCCTGGAGATCATTTTCCTGTGCGATTTTCCGGATGGCTCCTGTTTTGTCTTTCTCTAGGTCCAGCCCCTGTGTTGGGACATGGTGTACGGCTACCCCGTAGCGCGGTTTTACCAGCCTTGTCTCCTGGCCCAGCTCCTGTAACCATTCTGTATTGTTTCTGGCTGTCTCGGCCGACTCGGGGTCTTTGAAGCGGATGACATATCCTGTTTTGGTGGTTCCAATCCCTGCTACCTGGACCCCGTGGGTGGATGGTGCGTTCAGTAAGGCGGTCCTGATGTGGTTGTTCGCCGACGGCGTGGGGAGGTAACGACCAAATTCATTAGTATTGGTGTATATCCCGGTTGTGTCAGTGGGCAACGGTTGGGTGCTGATTCGGGTACAGTTCTTGTCCTTGTCGGTGCGTTGGTTCTTGTTTGGTTCACAGTTGTTCGCGTCCGCTGCTATGGCGGCCCACGATCGCGTTGAATTCAGTGTGTCGAGCCCTTCGATGTGAGTTCGGAGCGCTTGAATCTCGTCTTGTAGTTTCTCATTCTGAGTTTGTATTTCTCTCTGATTATGTTTCACTTCTCTCAGCTTGTTTCTAGTGGCTTGGATCAACGCGGTTTGCTTCTCGATGGTGTGTTGCAGGTGTTCAAAAATCTGACGGATTTCCTTCGTGCTTACTCGGGGTGTGTTGGTGCCGGTGGTGCTTGGTTCGATAATTAGTGAGTTCGCCTGGTCTTGATGCTTATCTGTGCGTGTTTGTCTCCGTGTCTTGCGCGTGTTCGTTGATTCAGAGTTTTCCAGCACGTCGTTCCCAAGGGGCTCGGGAGCACCCGCGGGTGGGTCCGCCATCGCGATAATTCTCGCTCGGCACACAGCAATCGTTTGATCGCCGCTCTTCGATGCCCTCGGTTACAGTAGCACAAATAGCAAGCTTAAGGAGAGTAGGTAATATTGCCTTAGACTCTTCGGAGTCGCCGATGCGTTGTCTGACCTGGTGTATGCCTTCTTGCTGCTCTCTCTTGTACCTTGCACGCTACAGATGATACTCTGAGTGAGGCTTCTCTCTTAGAAAACGTTGAGATCACTGTCCTTCGTACGACTTTTGCTTTTAGAGCGTTTGCACTTGACGACTTTGCTTGGTTCCGTCCGAACTGAACTTTAGCAGAACAAATAGCCGAGAAACCTTTTCCTCCTATACCCCGATCAATCACTAAAAGCAGGTCTTTGGAACTTAGGGAAGGTGATTATCTATCTTAGTCGCGCCTATGTCGGAGAAGACGTCCAGTCTTTATTTGTTTGGACCAAGCCTTGCTTATTATGAGTAGTGTCTTCCTACTCGGATTCAAAGTAACGGTTAATTCTTCCTTGTCATCTATCTTCCTTGAGTCAGTTGACCAATGGCGAAAACGCCGCACGTTCAGCTTCCCGCTCCGTTCGATTAGCCCCAACACATACTCCAATAAGTTGCGCGTTTGGTGAGCATAACGTAGCTTTTGGTCAGATTGCACAGTGTCTAGAATGGAGAACGCCTTAGCAAAATAGTGCGATTCTGATCATTCAGAGCGTAACTATACGATGATAATGGTACCATAGGATATATACAAGTATATTGAAGCACGAAATTCTAGTGGTATCGAAACGATTGCACTGCTGTACTCAGCTGCTATGCTGCTCACTGGTGGATGATGTCCGCGGATTGGCATCAAAATATGCGCGCAAGGCAATCGCCAGCAGAATGCTCCCAATGCTCTCCATATCATTTCTATTCATTGTATTCCAAGGTCCGAATTCATGCATCCTGAGAAACGGACGAGGCGAGTTTGGGGGGAGCGTATTGTTAAGATATTGAATGTAATTGCCGTCATACTCCGCGAACGTGATAAACATCTGATGGCGGTCCTGCGACACATGAAGACGACTAAAATCGTAAGCAACAAAGCCGAGTATTGGAGCCAGATCAATTAAGGACAACACTCAGTAGCCATTTGACATACAGGAAAGGACGAGATTCACTCCATAGGATAATAGGGGTGAAAGGAACTTACCGGCCCGGGAGATTCAAAACGCCAGTGGGATCAGGATCTGATTTTATCCACGCGGCCATCTGTGCAGCTTCTTGCATACGAATGGGATTCTGCTTCCTCCCCCTCAACATTGGTTTCACTTCAATCAACGCTCGTACCCTCCCTGAGAATTCACCATCCTCAAGATAACCATCCGTTCGTGCTTCAAAGGAGGCATGTTGAAACTCTGCCTTGAAAGACTTCCGGTGCAAGGTCCATCTGCTCGCCCGGGGAAAGTGTATGCTCAGCGCATTTAAAAAGTCAACTAGAGCGGTGTTGACGATCTGTTCATCTTTCGTTTGTGGATACATTAGATGTGAGATCTCTGCAGGCCCTGGAGATTGGAAGGGTGACTCTTCGGTATCTGGGGTATTCCCAACATAAAATAGATCCGATATATTTCCCATCGATTTCGTTGGAGTTTCGAGTTGTGCTTCCCGCAGCTTTTCCTCCAAGCTACCCATCTTGGAGCGTGTGCGATTAGCAATGGGTGAGAAAGCCACGTTCGACTTGAAGTTCTCATCCCTAGATGCTGCAGCCTGTGACTGGTACATTTTGGCCAAGGCAAATGTCCCTTCAAGGATAGGGCCGCTCAAGAAACTTTTTCGGTAGTTGTTCCAGGATTGGGATGTTGCAAGAAGCTTATCTACTTCCTGTGTCCAATTTTCTAGTTCGAATTGCTTTGGGCTTAGATCTCGACCAGTCCCTGATATCCACAGAACTTGAAGCAAGAGGTATTGCTTCTCGCTGATTGTGGATGCAGAGGTAAGAGTGGCATCATGGATGGTCAAACCGGAGACGTTGTATTGTGCTGTCCATACATTCCATTTATCTTCGTCTGAGGGCAGATCCGTACTTAGGGGGTTTTTTGGTGCCATGGTTGTTCGCAATAGAGACTCTGTACATTAAGTCAATAAGGAAGGTAGCGGTTTCTGAGTGCTTTTCTCTTTTATAAAATGTGCAGTGGAAACGCCAAGTCAGCTGGCCCTGCTAGGACGAGTCATGGACTGAGGGTCGCACGTTAAGCTTTAATACAGCAAGCGCCAAACTCATCCTCTTGATTGGTCCATCATCGTTGCCGCTATTTAAAGGAGCCTTGTGAATCCAGCGTACCCCTCTTCGCAAAGTCAATGAGTGAGATTTACGAGAATTGTGATGAGATAATGTGATTCATGACACCGACTAGGCTTCCGAGCAACTATTGGATGTGGTAAGTTGTGCCTCAGGCCACAAAAGGTCCGCCATTGCCGCCTTCAACCCGGTAAGAAAACCGACTTTCTACCCTCATCGTCTTTAAATCGAACTCGTTAGTCCTTTTTTCTCTTTCGTTGTTGATTTCCAGAGGGTCATTACTCTCCATAATTTCTCTTCATTGTAAGATGGATGAGGCTCTAGTGCAGGAGCGGGTTGCTCGTCGCCGCACGTTGGCTAAAATTGAGAAATTGATCAAGGCAACTCCGAATCATCATGTTGAAGCCCACGACCTGAAGGCGGCCAGTATCCGTCACCTTCCCTTATCCCTTGAAGGGGATACTCAACACTATCCGCTCTTTTTTAGACCATACAAAAGAGAACTGCCTCTACCACAAAAGGAAAAGGAGGACAAATTACTGAAATTTAAGCCTGATCCAGATCACATCATGTGGGATACTCGCGATATGGAGATCTTTCTTACTCGCCACTTTCATGAGTGCTGGGAATATGCATCGCTGGAGTACCCTCATAGCCCTCCGCTGTCTGGTATATACCGAGAGTACGTTGTCTCTCAAAGCTGCCTTGTGTTTATGGGTCAGCTTCCTGACTTCTTCATGACAGGATTGGAGATTACAAATTTGGACAACTTCTGGAGTGTATAGGGTTCAACTGGTATGCTGTGTCAGTAACCGACTATCCAGCGGGAAACTATCCACACTTCAAAGTTATATTGGAAAGCGAAGCGATCGGAGATGATCGACTACTGCGCGGAGAAATTATAACTATTACCGACATCATGGCTACTCGTCTGAAGACTAGCTCGCTGCGCCAGCATACAATTGCCCCAGTTAGAACCCCCCATTGAGAATATCAAATGATCTACTAACGTTGTTATGGTAGATGCTAGTCATGTCTCTTATGGGCCCTCGCCATTGTCGCGTACTGGAGGCTGATTTTGACGGAAGTTTTCTCAACATCCGTGCTTCCAGGCTGTACGATTTCACACAAAAGAATACCGATACTGTGCAATTACTGACGCGGTATTGGCTTGGTGATGCGTGTGGCCGGACTCTGGGCGAAACCTCCTTGTTCGGTGGTAAACCCAGAGGTGTTTAAAGCTGGAATGCCACCTGGACCTGCCCAATAGTGGACAAGCGGCTTTTGTAATGTATGATAACGAGATTACTCCGATTTCCCGAGTGTAGGTTGCACGTGGCACAAGGCCAGCCTTCAGAAACAAAATTTGGGGTGTATTCTGATCGAAATACCACAGTATGCGTAGAAAGGATTAGCCATGTTGTGTGATGTCTATGTTTAGAGTAGAAATAAGCATTGCTACTCTCGTCTCGTTAAGTTGTGTACTCACAACTCTCGGTAACGTGATTGTCAACCGAGCGAGCCACCCCCTGAATCCTCCCACCTCCGAGAAACGAAGCAATTTAATAATAAATTTCACCACCAAGAAAGCCGAAATCATTAAAAGAAAAGCGGTTATATCAAGAGGGCCGAATTCTCCTCGCCATTGAGGCTATAAAAACTGTTCAATCTTGCTCAACTCGTACAGCTGCGGTGACTGCGGTGTTCTGGGCCATACACGTACGAGATGTCCTAATCGAGGAACTGGGTAGAAAGATGTTTAGAACTGTGTATTGGGGCTTCAAAACACTATAATTTTACATACAAATCAGAATTCATGTTGGTGAGGCATATGGTGAGGCATTCTGGTGGTTTGGGTGGCCGCTCGCTTGCGTGGCTCGCTCGGGCTGACAATTACGTTAGTTTAAGCCATAATAAATGTCATCGCATAATTTGAAGCTAAAGGTTAACGAAATCAGACACTGAACCGCCACGACAGCGAGCCGTCGCCCGCCGCATCCAGCAAATTTCGCAGCTTCGCGGACCTGTACAACAAAGATTGAGAAAGGTTATCACTTATTCTCCCGTTTGACTGCTGGGGTCCGTCGACGCCAAAAATATTTAGCTCTTTTCATGTTTGACAAAGATATTATCCTATCGGCAGTTTGATCATTTGCTAGTGGGGTCAACATATCTCAGCATCTGGTAAGGTACTTTTACACGCCACTCAAGACCAAAGATCAACGATCCGCCTTAAGAAGCAGACCATATACTTTACTGGATCATTGCAGTGCATGCAGAAGCTGAAGATGTGAAAATCAAGAAATAAGGAGCGTTGGAATTCCTTGTATTATTGGACGGGTCGAGATCTTAGCTCTTCGTGAGGCTGTTCCGATCAGGGTTTAAAATTTAACTAGTCTTGTCATTAGGTGATCACAGAGAATGTGTCCATCTTTACCTGAGTGATACATTAAGAATTAGATCAAGGGAAAGTACCACTTACGGCCGAGATGCAGTTGAATGTCTTGGCACTTTCAATTTTCCTTGGAGGATTCAGCCATATTAGTCTCGGAATGGCATTATATTGACCCGAGATAAAGACAGGCGATACTGATAGTGGAACGCGGATTGACCTGCTACTCTTAAATACCCTATGTACGCAAGGAGCATTTCGAAGCTTTCTATTTTCCTTACCTCCTTGTTAAGATACTATATCTATGCTCTGCGAGAATCTTCATAACCACTCGAGGCAAATCACTAAGAATTCTTTCCATCACATTCCCCATCACGACTATGTTTAGGCGCTTGAGGGAGACTGAGCCTGATAGGCTCTCCTTAAGACTTAGCGAGACCCTTCAACCTTTCATTGTAGTACCTTGGGGAGCCCTCGCAATGTGGTATCTAGGTGTCCCTATCGCCGTCGGGGTAATATTTTCCTCTAATAGCACACCATTAATTCAACCATACCGATACTAATGACTCCATTCTCTATAGGCTCCTATGATTGTTGTGCAAGACAACGACTATACCGCTGCTATTAAACGGCTCGAGAGCGCAGGATTCAAACAAAGTGTTCCGAATCGCGTACCTCCTTCTGAAATCATGGAGAATCATCCGAACCCACAGCAAGTGCTGGAGGAGATAAATGCTGGCTATGAACGCTTGGATCGGTCTTGTGCAGTGTTTGATTATCCAAATGGCGAACCAACAGAAAAAGGCCTGCAAGTGTATTTGTTTCCCAACATGTTTGCGCACTCTTTCCAGGACGATTTCCCCCGCCCCTTGACTGAAGCAAAAGATGGAGCGCCGAGAAAGCGATTTGAGACTTACGGCAACCTGTGCTACCCTCTGGAACAAACGCTCCTGGAAAGCTTTGTTAAGGCTGCAATCGATGAAGAAACGGAAAAAGGCTTCTCTGCGTGGGGCGAGTCACTGAGGTCCTGGGTATCTCTGATGACAGGGTACCTAGAGGTTGACAATGATGCTCTTGATCATTGCCCAGATCAAACTGCAGTGGAATGGTACAGTCACAACTTTGGTCGGATTCATGAGGCCAATTTCGGTCCCATTGATCGACGCGTTACGAAACGTCTAGGCTCGGGGAAAGAGATGCCAGTAGATATGAGAGGAAATCCTGTTTAGATCTAGTTCGGTAGTGTTTTCATCATTCGGCTACAAATTCATATTTCATTCTTGTCGGGAAATTGCGCACAGAAGCATATGATAGACTACCGGAAATCTCGCGGATTGTGTTCAACTTCAGGGTCCGACCAAATTGCAACTATCTCCGGTTATCGGTAGGGAATAAACTGTCGCTAGCCCCTCCATTCAGAAGCCCCCACCTAAGCCTGGCACATCGACAATGGGCAGAGGCAGCGTTTTCCGGAATCTCCTAAAGCGCGCAGTTTCATCATTCAGTTATCAAGCGACCCGAGAGGATAATATTCTAAGACTTACTAGTTTTGAAAAATGGTTCTGCATTTGATTTTTGCTTTCAGAGTTTGGACCAAAGCTGGCCTCTTTTGCAGCAAATTCCCTAGAGCCATCTGACACTCTTGGTTTTCGTTGAAGTCGAGTTCTGGAATGCCAGGTGTAGTCAGAGGTATCATAGTGATGATATCACGAATGTCGTTTGCTTCTTTAGCACTACCTTGTCGCTGGTATTGGGATAAAATCTTTTCCCGCAGGATCCATTCTGGGCTAAAGAGCTTGACCACTTGATCATTAATTCTTAGCATCTTCCGTGTAGCGGTGCTGAGGTTGTATTGGGGACGTTGTGGCCAACTACTATAGTCAAACACTTCCAGCTCCACCAACTGAGTGGCTGCTCCTAGTCGGTGAAGCCTGTATGCAGGAATGACATGTCCGAATTGATTGACACCTTCAAATTCAGCCGAAAACGAGGTAAGAAGTGTATTCGTAAGACGGTCGGCGGTGATTTTCCGGTGGTCAACATGAATAACGAGATCAACGTCTTGTGTCCTCCGGCTCGGGTCTGGGCTTAACAAACAGGTTGCAGCGCCTCCCATTATCGCATAGTCAATGTTCAATGAATCAAGTCTTTGCGCTAGCACCGAAACGACATTTCTCAAATCTTCGTGACCGAGAGGCGCCATCTTTCTGGTATCTTCCCACTATAACTGTAAGCATTCAATTCGAAGCACGACAAGAATAAGCAATGCTGACCAGAATGACTTAAGATTTTGATTAAAGCGGAGTAATTGAAATGCAATGTCTACTTCCGATCTTAAGCAGAAGAGGAGAACTAGCCATATTCTAGAGAGATGATTCTCTATTTATGCTACTTATGGAGTCACGGCACAATCGAAGATTGCAGTCAGTAAGAAAAAGCTGGCTCTTTGTGGCGGCGCTTAGAGCAAGCTTTCTATTTCCCACTGCATTGACCTGAGATACGAGCGGCTATCTGAACAGCTCTGAGTGGGAAGATGGGCAGGGCTTGCGTTGTGTTCTACGCAATTTGTGTGATTGTAAAGCAGCGGCGCAGTCGAGACCATGGATGCAAAGGTTAATATCATGCATGACCTATCCGAGAGCTCGCGTTAGCGCTGCAACCCATTGACAACATGGGCTGAGATTGATCCTTCTAATTCCCTGGAGATCGTCATCTAATATGCCAGAGAATTTGATGTTAGCATCGGGATTTAATCTAGTTTCTTGTAGTCTGTCTCATCTTGTCCCGTTCTGTTCCTACATCCTGCCCTTCATTGGCAGCAGAGGGCGTATAGCTTGAGTCTATAGCGAGGCGCTGAGTTTCGTAATCTCTGTACGGTTTGCATTCCAGTATCAAAACCTTCGCCATCAGGACGAAATAAGAGCATGGCCAGTCTGGAACGGAAGCAAACCCCGGCTCATTCCACATGCTTACTGGCAAGCCTATCCGGCAAATTAGAGGTTCCCTTCGTACGTAACGGAACACTACGGAAAAGCACATCTATCTCTACTTGGTCGTTTTATTGGATAGAACAAGTCATATAAGCTTGCCATGATCCACAACCGTGCGGGGTATTGACTACTTAATAGGAGCCACCTCTTGCTTGTTCCGTTCTGTTCTGTTCCGCCCCGTGCTACGCCGTTCTTTCCTATCAACGCCATCACCGACATTAGCCAGCATGGACTCCGCTCAGAAAACCACAGACTTCCTAAGAAGACTTGAGCAAGTCCTTCTTACCTTCGGCTCAAGGGATCCAGCTCCTCTAAATTATCTTCAATCTCAACGACTTCAGAAATGGAAAGCATTGCTGAGTGGTCCGACTCTTGCAAAGTCAAGAACTCAAAAGCACATACAGAGATATGCGAGGCAGTTTGCTTCCAAGATTTTCAAGATCGCTGGTCGCGAGACACTTTACCTTTGCATGACTGAATATTCTGTTTCAGGTCTTCCGAAGATTAAGTATAGCGGTTTCTATTCAGCAATAGAGGAATGGGGCCAAAGCGTGCGATTTCCAGAGCTCTTAACAAAGAAAACTTCCGAGTTCTGGGAAACAATTGATATACTACGGGGTGAGGTACGGGCACCTGAAGGACAGTCTTATTCAGACAATAGTTCCCCTGGAAGGCGTCTCTCCTACGAAGGTAACTTTTCCCCAGTGAGAAGCAATTCTGGAAACTTATGAGATGACTAACATATTAAGGCCAACATCATGATCCTGAGGGTGACATGGAGTCTATCGAGAGCGTCATTCAAACGATGCCCAATCCCGGAATCCTTGATGCAACTCAACCACGAGGGACTGCAGAAAATAACAGCATGCAACGCTTGAGTATGTACAACAGAAACGAATCCCTCTTCGAAAAAGGAAAACCACTCGAGGTGGCATTTGCGGTACCACCGGAGCTCTTGGATATCTTCTATCAGCTCCACAAGAATTCAAATAATCCTCAGCACTCAGCGATCATCACAGTTCCCACTCAAGATCGTGTCGCGTCACTTGTCTTGTCTATTCCTAGAACCGAGGCAGCTTTGAAGGGTGATGAGTATAATCTGCCGGTGATTTTCAACTCTCATGGTTCCTCAGTGTGAGCATCTTCACCTGCACCAACATCGCCTCGAAAGCACAGTCCTTCGGAACTTTGCCAATAAATATGCCATCCGTTTCAAACACATCCCATAACTTCGTTGTTGTCCCGGCTCTGTAGACTCTGATACATCCCAATAGTTTGTTTGACTCATGAGGACGAAATACGACGAGGCGGTCGACAGGTATGCCTTGAACCACTTTAATAGTATAAGGTGTCCAGTGACTATCAATTTCAACTCCGGGTTCCTGGAACTGAGCATCTAACTATAAGTTATGTAAGTGTCATAGAATTCTAGATGCAACCATCAGGTAGCAGACCTCTTTGGCTTTTTCCAGAATCTCATCATTTCGCTCCACATCCACGGATATTTTCGAATAAAACTGGTCCACGGCCATTGCGGCTTCTCTGCACACGATGCGCTAATTGAAAGGAACTTGTTCAAGTATCAACAAGTTGTGTACTTTTTAAGACATTGGCTGGTAGTCCTGGCTGTTAGCTTTTAGCCTCCAGAAATTTTCCCGTAAGGCAGGAAATATGTGCCCGAAGTTTGATGATGTCTCGGAAGATGTTGGCAAGTGAGATATGCGTCATGTGGGGACTATGCCCCTCCTATTACCTCACGTGATGCGTTTACAAGGATTCTAACCAACTGAGAAAGAAAAGCGGTTTGAACGACCGGCATTTTCCGCGACGAAATGCTAGCGCCACCATTCACGACTAGTGTGAATCATAGTGCCTTAGATACAAAAAAAACTAGCTGAAAAAAACAGTTCGATGAACTGGAGCAGCATGGAAAATAAAACAGTATGGATGCCAGCGCGACGGGACACAACAGAATGCAACGGAACGCAACGGAACAGATTTAAACGCAACGAAACAAAACAGAACAAATCGAAACGGGGCGGAATAAGTCAACATAGCAGGATGCATTACAGCTTTACTCGATCCTTGTAGTATTAAGCAAAGTGGTGGTAGTGAGACTAAATACCGTACACTAATTGAAATGAATACGACTATTGTGAATGACATACACGTTCATCAGAGCCTTCGTGAATCGCGTCGACGCAGAACGTATGCGTAGAGTCAATTTGGTTGTTCGTTTAGAAATGAGATCAGGTTGATTGGAGATAATGCTCGTTGATAGCCTTTGTATCTCTTCTACCACTCCAAAAATCATCCCAAGCATTAGCTTATACATAGAGGCGGATCATGGTAGACATACGAGCTATAAGTAAAGAGTTCGAGCCACAGAATTCAGTCACATATGCAGAACTGCCTCGAATCCGTCGCCTGCCTAGGTCTCCCTAAATCTTTGAATTCTCCTTGAATTTTTGGTACTCTACTCAGAGGAGTAATGGACTGCTTTACCAATACTATTCCGTTCTGGAAAGGCCTCAAGAAATGGCTGGCCTTTACCAAAGCTAAATCGCAAGATCAAGAGGTTCGCTATGTCCTTGAATTGCTTGGAGGTCTCTCCACTGACATGTTTAGATCATCATTTTTGCTGATGTGGAAAGAGGGCCTGATGATCTCGTGGTAACATACGTTCGGTACCGTTTTTATGACCGCCTTCCTTGGGGCGAGTTTAAGAGACTCGGAGGCTCGGCAACACTTGCAGTGGAAAAAGCTGGCTGGAATTGGATCATTCTGGATCAGATGGCTGAATCGATACGCGAAGGACGATTCAAGGAGTCCGATCTGGATACAGCTCGGAATGAGGCAAAGGAAAACCGTAAGAGCAAATTCAGCCGGAGTGCTTCTGATCCAATCAGTTATTTTGGTTGAACGAATAAAGTGGTGTGAAGGTCAATGCCTGTGACTGCAGTCATTTCTACATTAGTGTAAATAGAATGTATATGACTCGTCGACGCACAGTAATAGTTTGGTTTTGGTTGCCTCAGAAAAATGGTCCTTTTAGAGTAGCAGTGTTTCGGTAAAATCGATGGAGGGTCTTTTAATCAGTCTGAGTTGTACATTACTGTTGACATGGTCTTTGACATGGTCTCTTATCTTATTTAATTTCTCCAATTCCCCGGAGCGCAGTACGGCATCAGGTTCGTCTATCAAAGTACAATATGGCGAGCTTAGAAAAACAGCTAAGTGCCTTCAAAGTGATTATTCAGAAGTCAGCTATAAGTGTCGTTTGCCCTCAATGCCTGCAAGGGTTCCCCCGTTCCGATGTCCTCTACCGCCACTTTAAGACCGAGAAAGACAATATCCATAGGGGTCTCAGCATGCGAAAGTCCGATTTCAAACAATTCCTCGCCTGCTATCAGGAGGCTCTGGGAGCTTCAATCTCTGCCGAAAAGCTACGGTATGGTTACAAGTGCTTCGAGGTTATGTTTGTGGTTGAACATTATGCCAATGATGCCGAAAAAGGTCAGTCGGAGCACGAGAGGCCATAATAAAACATTGTCAGCATTCTGGTGCTAATTAGCCTGCTGTCTTAGTTCAAATGGATAGTTCCTCTCGGTCATCAGAGTTATATGAAACCGGTTTGCCCTCTGAAGCATGAGAGTTAGCCTTTATCGAAGTCGAACCGGGGCTTTCGAAAGCCAGCCACAACAATAAGTCTTCATATCAAGACGGCTTTCAGCAATTGATGAACCACATATTCCGACGTGAATGGGGAAGATTCTACTAGCAAATAATTTCGGATTGCTTTAGTGAAGGCTCGAGAAGTACCTCTCAATTTTACGTATGGAGACTACGTTGGATTTCGTAGTGAAACTCAGCCATCTTGACCCTCAAATTTCTTGCCTGGTAAAATGTAATTCGCTGGTTGCTTCCCACAAAACTTATATATTCACTGACAGGCTTGGTTGTTGCTTTTATTATCCGCCATATCTCTGAGCTCAGCAATTGCCGGGAGTCCTTGTAGTATATGTTCCTCATTTTAAGCGCCATCCCAAGTCAGATAAGCGAGAAGAGAACGAGAAGTGGATCTTCTTCCGTTGATTGGTTTAAACGATAATGTATCAGTATGTTAAAGGAGAGATACTGAGAGTTTCCTTTCCCGCACTAGTGGAAAGTAGATCCTCGGCAGGTACCTGTTGCCGATACAGTACCACTTAACAACATACCTAACACCGTCAAACTTGACGAGGAGTGTAAGACCCATCCAAGATCCTCTACCCCGCATTGCTAATTCTCTTCCTTTGACTTCATTCCCTCCAATATGTCTAGCCTCCAGAGGCAATTCAATACACAGAAAGCGGTTCTTCGGCAATCAACGATTAAGTATTTATGTCCAGAATGTCTGCGAGGTTTCCCACGACCAGACACTTTATACCGACATTTCCAAGATGTTAATGATGAGGCCCACAAAGGGCTAAGATCGAGAAAGGATGACTACAACCAATTCTACTCGTGCTATCAAAAGTGCCTCGGAGCTTCGATCCCATCGAAATGTCTGCCCAAGCCGCCACACTGCTTTGAGTTGCAGTATGTCATCGAACACTATGGCAAGGATTTAGATAACGGTGCCAGTACAACATCCAACCATGGTATGTGGGTGGAAACCAGGCCCGGCGGCGACATACAGGTAGTAACACTATTAGTCTGAAGTTTCACCGAATTTTCGCACACGTCCTGTCTTTCTTGATGAGTCAGTACAACCTGTTCCAATTTATTACGATCGCCAAGCGCGTGGCTACAGTCACCGTCCACTGCATGATGCTAGCACAAGTTCGCCGTCCGGTAAGAATCCGATCTCCAAATTTACCCATTCAACGGCTGATGATGTAGGTATTATAATTGAGTGCTTGCAATCATTTGAACACCTTCAAGAGCTCCATGATGCGATAGTAGAATCTAGTATATGTGGATTTATATCTCAAATGGACAACTGGCTCAGTGGTACGCTACCTCGTGTGAAGGACGCCTCTAGTGACTCCGGTATTATCGTTCCATCTATTGATATCGACATACCCTTAATACCGCTGCGTGATTTGATATATGAAGGGGTAAGGTTCTAGGACCAGGTTAATCTCAGATCATTAATTATTGGTTGTTAGATCGGAAAGTACTCCCTAGTTCGGACATCCAAGGATGTTATCACGCCTCACAACATCATCAAGGCTGTCTACACTGTCCTTAGGATAGAGAGTTCGGGTCTAATCGGTGATTCAAGAGTCACGGTCGGCAAATCTATCTGGGTCGAACACCAAACCACACTGTCAAAAGGTCTTATCCTCCTTGTAAGCATCGCACCAATTTACACCGTTGGACAGAAAGCTTAAGCCCAGGAGGCAACGCCATGTGCTGTGAGGATGGCTTTGGAATCAGTACTTGACAGCACATGCTGCCGAGAACTCGCAGTAGCGATAATCCAGGCAGTAAAGATGCCCTTGTCTTTTCTTTATCTAATGGAGGGCAATAAGTTCAATCGGAGAGTCATTTCATCTGATGTAGTTAACAATAAATACAGTAGATTGGTGCTTGCTTGAAAGGCACCCTAAGCGAACAAAACCATAGTAACGCATCAACAATAGCAGTTCAGCTTCCCTCAAGCCCGCTACTACTCTGTGTGAGCAGCTGAGTCCTCCCACTCAAAGAAGACAACATTCCACCTGTATCTAAAAGCCCCTTCAAGATTTGTCAACAACCAAAACATTTCTTCCTCGAACGTTCTGAGTGACGTGGGATACTTCGACCGATTGTTGTACTGACTCCAGATAGTTTCGCACACGTCGGTGAAATCGGCCTGGGGTTGCCAAATAAAGTGACGGAGGTCTTGAGAAACAGAACCATCCGAATCGAAGTGCCAAGCAAGGAGAGATAATTTCAGCAAAGCATCTTGAGTGAGCCTACTTGAAATATTTTCCGCATGGCTGCAAAGTAGTTCGTTCTGAATCAAATGAGATATATCCTTGTTGTAGAATGCCTCCCTATTCAGGCTCTGGCACTCTCGCAGAAGAAACCTGGCGTCTATGCCGATGTCTATGCTATAACCATCGCTAAGGGATTGTTGCTGACTCAAGCAGAATACCAGCAAAGTCTTCAAAACAGATTGCGCTGGGACTTGGAAGAAATGTTCGTGGATCTCAGACTGGTACCACAGTCATACTTCAGCTAATGTCTCCTTGATACAAAGAGGGGGTAAACCTACCATGATTTTCGTGACTTAGGTAAATGAGAAATTGGGTGTTTGGCGAGCTGCAGAAGTTTGAAGCACGGAATGTTATGTGTTGCTCCATAAAGCTAGAGACGGAAACGTCCTGCTTTATGAGAGTGAGAGGTCACTTGAGAGCATGTCCTTGCTTTGCGTGTGTTAGCGGCCAGATCTATCTACCCCTATGGGCGCCGTCATGCTTCCACAATTGGAAAGAGGCGTAATGCTTTGGAGACTAATCCTCTCCCGCCCCCGTTTGACATATTCTGGTGTATTGAAACTCTTTGTACCCGGCATGACATGGACATCAATGCCCGCCCCTGCATCTCTGCTTTCCCCTCATTCAATTTGCAGTAGCTGAACTTAGTAAATTGCCCAAAGCGCAGTAACTGATTCAGTGAAGTACTGGCTAGACTAGAGACAGTCGGATTTATTGGTACACAAGCTACATGCATCTTACCTACCGATAGCTGCGAGAATTCTCGCCGTAGGAATTAGAGCAGTGATGATCCTCGTTCGGAAACAACGCCCGCTGTTATATTGTATTTAAAGGAAGGGTGTGTGATATAAAGCTTGGGTGCGTCTTCTTGCTCCAGAGTCATAATGTTTCTTCAAGCAATTGCCAATTTTATGACCGATACTTGAGCATTTACGACGCCCGAAGACCCCCTCTTGATCGTACACATTATGCCGGACACAATTACTATTCTATGTGTCATCATTGTTTTGCTGTTGCTTGTAGCATGGGGAATTCTTGGCAATCATCTCTCCAACTACTGGGATGAGCTAGGAAGACAGTATAGGTTAGTACAAATTTCGCCACCACAGTGCGCTAGCTCGCTCTATGAAGATTGACACTGGTCAGGGATATTGCGTGGCAAGCGCTTGTCTAGAACACCTGATGAGCCTAGTGATCAGTGAGGTTGATGGCGCCCTAGGCCATACATTTGACTTGGCACCAAGAGGACCTCATTCTACCGTCACGGACACAATCTTATTATGTGTGCTTACTAAGACATCGCAAATGGATCACTGATGCGACTATGCGGCAATCTTTTTTGCCGTTTCTCAGCTTCCTTGGCCGCGACGGGCTCTTCTATTACAGTCGTCGCGAATGATAAATGAGCATGCGGGGCGTGCACTCTTACCGAAAAGCCTTTCCAGTCTTGAATTGTTTGTGTTTGACACCCACTAGTGGTACTGATGCGCTCGGGCCCATCCCCACTTACACAATCCTACCCTTAAGCATTGAGTGGCCGCGCAAGTTTGACACATTTTGGCGTTTTGAAAGAGTTCGTTTCTGTAATGAATAAAAAGTACGCAGGCAGAGTTCTAGGCCTCAGGCAGGAAGCAAATCCCTGACAGGTGCGGCAGAGAGTATTGTATGCTTATTGGCCACGAATCTCTGAAGCTAGTGCATTGCCCGTACCTGCTCCTATCCAGGCCATAATCTGGCCCCCGAAAATCATTGTCGCGGTTGCCCATGCTCCTCCTGCGAGCCTTTGAGCCCCACCTCCTTGACAGAATACCCCCTCCACCAGGATAAGTCCGTACTATCCGTTCCATCATCATTATCGCTAGTATGCAGCCCGAGTGCCAATTACGAGCGCGTCTGCGCAGGCTAGTGGATAAACCCACGGAAAGCGCGCATCATGTAATTATACCTTCGCACACCACTCTGCACCGAGGGGGGTTGTATTCGCCGGGACGTCTTGTATTCGGAAAGCATTGCCATGCGGTTACTCACTAGACAGTTACTTAGACAACTGCTTGCTGGTCAGTACATAAGACTGCCCTCGAGCTCGTATGTCGAGCCAGACCACGGGATTCGCAGTCTCTGACCGTCCACCATCACCTGCTTCAGTTATGGATACGAAAAAATTCATGTACGGTATACTATTGCCCGATTTTATGCTTGAGGGTCTTCTACCCGGCTACAGCTTTCTGGCTCGACTTTTTTCGTTCTATCTGCACACGGATACCTCAGTCTTTCTTCTTGCTTTTATAGCTTCCTTCGTGATTTTCACATATGCTGTTCCGGTGCTTTTGACCCGCCTGTATTCCGTTCTTCTCGATTTGGCAGCATCTGTTGAGATCCGATATCACGATACCATATACAAAGACGTGATGCAATGGGCGTCTCAAATACCTGCGTTAAGGGACGCGCGGAAATCGATCGCTGGTACCAAGAATAATTTCGTCTCTCCGTGGGAGAAGGACGAGCCAAAAACTGACTGGCAGGAGCTTTCTGAGGAAGAACTTCAGCAGTTTGACGACGACCCACGAGATTTCTGGGTCAAAACTAGACAACTCAAGAGATATTTGCCTATTCGATATACACCTGCACCTGCTGGCTTTCACTTCTTCTTTCACCGAGGGCATCTTTTCGGGTTCCGTCGTCAGCCATACAAGGATGCCGGCAGCCCTTGGGCTGATCATCGCGAGAAACTATATCTCTACGCGTGGTGTCAGCCCGTTCTCAGAGATCTGTTGGACGAGATACAGGGGATTGCTGAGAAAAAGAACGACGATCTTATACGCGTTAACCAAGCATTAAAGGATGGAATGGTTCCTCAGTGGGCCGGGCTACCGGTCAAAAGACCACGACCCCTCTCGACTGTCATTGTCGAACCCAATATCAAGCGCGCACTTATCGCCGATTTGACTGACTTCCTCCAACCGCGCACTCGTTCCTGGTATCACGAACGTGGTATTCCATACCGACGGGGGTATCTCTTCCAGGGCCCGCCTGGTACCGGTAAATCGAGTCTTTGTCTTGCTATTGCGGGTTTGTTAGGTCTCCAAATATTCACAGTTAGTCTGAATTCGAAGACCATCAATGGCGACAGTCTCAGTCGCTTGTTTCTGTCCCTTCCTGATAGATGTATTGTACTTCTGGAGGATGTGGATCAAGCTGGCATCGCGAAACGCGGTCTTGACGAAACCCGCATTATGAATGACGACACGTCAGGCAATCCGGATTGTGAAGAGAACATCGATACTCCTGAAATCTCTAAGCGCTTTCATGGTGGTATAACCCTCTCCGAAATTTTGAATATCATCGATGGCGTATCTGCTCAAGAGGGTCGCATTTTGATCATGACCACGAACGAGCCAGACAACATCGATGAAGCTCTTCAGCGCCCTGGCCGTGTGGACCGAATCTTTCCCTTTCGATTGGCAACTGAAAGGGATATCAAAGAACAATTCCTGACCTTTTTTACGAAGCCTTCTAACCAACCATTCATTGTCGACCCTCAAACCTTGAATGTTAACTGTGCGTTAGAGTCAGCCTCGCCGGAATGGTCACTGGATGATATTATTCACTCGTCGGGATCGTTTGCTACTAAGGTCGAATCGGATAAATACACGGCTGCCCTGATTCAAGACTATCTTCTGTACTATAGAAACGATCCTGTGTCTGCGGCGCGCAACGTGACGCTTTGGACGAGCCGTATGCAGAACGGAGAAATATACATCGCGTCCTGATTGAGATGGAGGTACCCAGAACAGGGCATATGTGACTTGGTGATCTGAATGCCGGAGGCCGACGAATCTATATAGGTAATCGAACTGAGCCTAGGACAATTGAATTAGTATGGCGAAAATCTATTCTTCGAAAGCTTAGATCAGTCCTACCTTTCGTTTGGTACCGGCAGATATTTCGATGCCGTTATTCTGCCTTGGTAGGTTGCTGCGTAAATCCAGAGTTTGCGGCAGGACTCCCAGTGGCGGGCTGATGAGTAATCATATACACACGTGATAGGCAACAACCGTTTTGCCCCTCAACTACATCATCACTTCAAGGACTTACAGGCTGAACTCATGCACCTCAAATCTTCAAAAGAGTCTACCGCACCATCTTAGCGATGCCATCACTGTACGAAAGATGCTCTCGCTGCGGTCACGAAACAAGTGGGGCTCTGTTCTGTTCATCATATTGTCGCGAAGCCTCCATCGCCAATCCACAAACGCCGCACGAGCCTCAGGAGCAGAGTGTGATCCGCCCGCCACCTCAGACTACGATATCTTCATCAGAGTGGGTCTTTCCCAATGAGACGCAATCTCAGCTTGGACAATATCCAGATTCTGTTAAACTACTTTCACCCCAAGGCCGTTCGACACCAATTTCCCATAGTGCTCAGAATTAATTGAATGAGTACGCTTCCTCATTTATTGAAAGCTCACGCAACAACGGATTGGATATTACTCCGACCGGCAGAGGAACGATGCGACTCGAGCCTCGATAGCCAATATCTATAACAATACCAAGTATAAACAAAACACAAGCTTAGAACGTATTTCCGATAGCAATTGGCGGGACAATTCTGAACTCTGCGATACATTTGTCACTGTATTTTTCTAATCGACAAACAATTTATACCAGACATTATTCAATAGTTTATTCCGTGATAGCCGCACGCTACAGCACTACGCAGCACAATATTTCTGCCTACCTAAACTTTAGCTTTTTTTGAGCTGCCACTAGGTGTCCCTATTCGCCTCTCCCGATTTGAGAGGATAGGCAGGTCCCTTGTCTGTTTTGGGGATCGCACGAGGATCTTATCGGTAACAGTTCTTAACCCAATTTGATAGCCACAAATTGGAATTGTACCAGAAGTGTGAAAGACACGGACGGAATTCTGTTGAGATGGCTGAGATTTGGCGAAACTCCAGGCAGACAGCTGCGTCAAAGAAATCGTTGTATTCATAATCTTCATGTATGAGACCTGCTTCCCATTATATCGTTCCTTTTATGTCCCATTCTTGGATGAAATGGGGATCTGGAATAAATATTCATTCGATTCATTGTAAGGCAGCTCAAGACTCCACAGCCTCTAAGATTAGAAAATAGAACAGTGGAGTTTGATTCACCTCGCCCGCTTATTTTCGGTCAACTTTGTCGTGAGAAGCAGTTGGCCATTGAATTCATAGCAAACCACTTCAGACCAAAG
The DNA here is from genome assembly GCA_003184645.1 of Aspergillus ellipticus CBS 707.79. NCBI lineage: Eukaryota > Fungi > Ascomycota > Eurotiomycetes > Eurotiales > Aspergillaceae > Aspergillus > Aspergillus ellipticus. The sequence goes on along the minus strand of KZ825804.1, from coordinate 102,726 downwards.
GAGAGACAGTAAGGTTAGTGGCACCATTTGGTGATAAGAGGCTGAGTGCTTACCAAGCCCATGGCAATGATGTCACATTCCTCTTATCGCTCAAACACGGTGTTCACAGACCGATTCGCAGGAACCGATGTGTAATTAAGGCTGCAGGCTAAGCTCCGTCCTGGTCTCATGGCCTTCTAATGCAAGCTTGATCAAAATTGGCTTGATCTCGACGTATATCCTTCTGCTTTTACCTTGTCTTCTAAAATTTCTCCTTCCCTTGGTGCGACCTTGTTCTCCATGGAGCATAGTGCGAGAGGAGCGGAGGAACTATTTATCCGCTTCGCCGTTTCCCGTCTGCTCGACAAGGGCATCTGTTGTCGTGCTTCGCCCTCTACCCGCTCGTCAATATAATGATACTCTTCTCAAATATTCATTTCGTACGACCATACTTGATAAGGCTGGCCTATACATCCTTAAAAAGTGATAGTAGAGTGGACTCGCCGTCCTGAACACTCAAATTACGACAGTAAGTGAAAAGTGGTACTTAAGTCTTCTTATCAAGAGTCTCCCTGGATCAAATGCATCTGGAGCTCTGTACTTGCCCGCTGAACATAACTGAGGCTCCGAAGCCATGCGATGTGTACGTCTTACTTAGTCGTATCTTCCTTGATCGCACGAGCCTTTTTTTGAGCAGGTTTACCTCGTTTCCTACTGCCACCCTTGCTAACTTTCGCAAGAGATTCACCTCCGGGCCTCGCCGCGGAATGCTCAGCATCATACTTTGACATTGATTTTGCATGAGCATTGAGTTGATTGGCATAATCCCAATGCACTTTACTTGCTGCCAACCGGGCCATATCTGCATTGGAGAATAGGTCTTGACACTGTTCCAGGATCAACGCGATATTTAGGTAATCCTGCAAGGATAACTTCTCGTTGCAGAAAGTGCTCCCATAGCGGGCTTGAAGAGCAGTAGTGGTAATCGTTGTGCTAAGATGTGAACGTGTATAGAAGTTACCCCCAACGGTGAATGAATCCTCTGGGGTAAACACAGCATGTGGGCAACCTGGTGGCATAACCCTTCGCAATTCAGCCTAAATGTACAGCGAAAGGTTGAATGTGATTTCCTACTTACAGCAGATCACCAGGTTCAATGATTATACGTCTCCAGCCGCCCTCATAATGTTCTGGGAATTGACTCCCGCCGGTCGCAAGTCTGTTGGCGGCCGTAGTAAGATCACTAGGTACGTACCAGAGCTTGCGGCCGAAAATTCCGATAATCCAGGTTAACTGCCCGGCAGTGTCAACATGGATTGGTGACACGGAGTTACGGCCGGATAGGAGGAAAAATTCTCGATCCTGAGGAAGTGCATTATGATTTTTCAATGACTTGGATACTGATCCCCGCTCGCGTAGATATGCCATTCGAAGCAGATCCGCTTGGCGCACAGGCACTGGAACACAAGGATGACAAAAATTCTCAATGTCAAGGAAGTTCAGCGCCGAGCGACCCATTGGCGGTGACTCGAAATACCGACCTACTTCAGCAATATGTACTTCTTTGGGCCTGGCTGCATTTTCAACATAGTCGATCGCCTCTAGTTTTTGCACGTTGATATCTGTGAGAGACGCAATAAAGTCGGGTATAGAAGTAGGCATATCACTAGGAAGAGGATATTGGCTGGTAAACGATCGCCAAAACAGGGGTTTCGAGAATGAGCCTTCCAGGTGATCGCGCAGTTGGTCTTCTGATGAGATGAGTATCACGCCATTTGTTGAGTCTGAGCTCTCATGCTCTATAGATGAGAGGAAATCTTGAATGCCTTTCGCGCTCTCGCTATCACCAGGGTTGATGTCGATTGATATTGGAGCTAAGGATTAATCATCAGCATATGGCCGTATCTTGATGTGATCAGGCTTGCCTTGCTGTGGACTGTTATTAAGACTCGATATATTTGTGCTTTGGATTTTTGTAGGGAATGCTGAATCTATTAGCACTTGAAGCCAAAAATGATCGGGGCTACATACCATTAATTCTTGGCACTTTTCTCCGGCGAACTTTCTTCCCCAAATTTTGCCCATCTAGATACTATTAGCTTCGCTCAAATCATACCTTTATATCTTACATTCGATCACTTTCTCCCTCTGGTCATCTAGAGCCTGTAGTCTAGCACGAGCACTTTCATCCTGTTCTTTAGAAATAGGATATCTTTTCATCCAGGACTCGATCGCCTTGAAGCATTTATCAAAGTCGCGAAGACATACGAGGTCGGTAAAAGTAAAACTGATGGCCACTAGAATTCAGATATAGTTGCCCAACTGCCGCATCTGTTGAAGGCGGAATCTAACCTCCTTTGTTCGTTAGTAGGAAATGCGTTGTAGGTAAAGTAATATGTTTGGGAAATGAAGTCTGTATGTTCATGTTGTTCGTCGTGGCTAAAACTAGTTCGCTGTCGACCTAGGATCTCACATATGTCATCTGGTTTGAGTCCCATAGCGATAGGACTATGGTTTGGTAGTAGGAATGTGGGCAGGAAGTTTATGGGGCAATGACAATGTTGACGGGAAGTTGAAGGGAAGTCAAAATGGGAACCAAGGGAAAGTCAAAGGGAAATCAAAGGGTAAGTCCACGGCAAGTCAAAGGGAGTTGGGACACTAAAGGGCGACGACAAATTGGTACGGAGCGCGACCGGGTGGTCAGATGTCAGAGATCCCGCGGTGTAGGCGCTAAATCTGACAAGCGAAGAACGCTAAACTTGCGCAATACACTTCTCTGAGTGAAGCTCAAATCATCCATGTGCCGCTGCTGGGCCTACAACCACCCTCCTACGCGACCGATACAATTCTGTATCGTAAAATTTGCTTGTGTTGTCACAAAGCTTTTTGTGATTTTGCTTACGTAAGCCTAATTCTTTTGACGGTTACGTCTCTTGTGCATTGGTCACGAAGAACGTGGGCTATCATAATCTATGCACGAGTCGCAGAATGGTCCGTAATGTATACTTGGCTTTACCTTCTAGACAGGGAAATCATATTGAAAGAGTCGCATGGTTTCTAGTTCTCGAACAGAAAGTTAAATAATGGGCGGAATAAGTACTGGAGCGTAAAATATGGCGAAACCTGGCGCGACCGTAAGATGCCGAAGGCTGGGTTCACATTGTGCACCATCTTTAAAAGAAGAAACATTTGCTACCACTGACTTATCTGGTCATCAACAAAAGAGGCGGGTAAGCTAGGCTAACAGCTGATATACCTAAAATTTAGTTCGCAGATGCCTACTAAGCACCCAGCAAGGTAGAATGAATTTGCTCTATTGGACTTTCCGGCTGGAACCTGGTTCTTGCGTTGTAAAGACAGCTATTCCAGCATGCGCGATTTAGTTTCAAGAAAATGATTTGGGTTTGAGGATTAATGTGTTGCAAATCCAAGTTCCCTATTGGCAGAATCATACCAGAATATTCTTGCGTGAGGAACAGATCTACTTACTGGAAGATGTTACGTGGTCGAAATACTCAAAGCGAGTACTTGAATAAGACTGTATAGCGGCTAACAGAATATTCTATCGCCCTGGACCGAGTGTGTGGCGATGATGGTGATGCCTCCTACTTACAATTTTCAGGCAACCATGCTGGGACACCCGCTGAAGTACGCCCTGTAGGCTTTTTGCGGAAACACCCTTCTGTGTCCTGACACGGATAGCGATAGCAGTATTTCCGTTTGGTATAGAAGTTATGCAAGGTAAGATGACAAAAGGAGGGGTAGTGCACAGCACTTTTGCTAGTGCCACATTCAAACCGAAGCATAGTCACAGATGTCTACATATGCACACTCACATTCCATTGCTAGACTTACTTAGTCATTGTATATTAGTTAGTCATCTAATTAACTAATTTCTCTTGTGTTTTCGGCCTCACCGCCCTACACTCATTGGCTCTTTCTCAGTGCCACCACACCCATTATTTGCGAGTTACACGATGACAACACAGCATTGCGGGGCTGAAAGACACGTAGATTCCGCGGATAAATGCTTATAATAGAACCTAGTAGGCACTTCCTCTCGTGAGCCCCTGCAGACAATTACACTCATTATCTTCCAAAGGCCGCACGCCTCAAGGTATGATGGAAACCAGCCTAACCTACGGAAGATGCTAACCAAAAATTTGTGTATGCTGCTTAAGACAATCAATGAGGTATGAGCCTTTGCTCTAAATATTAATATTCCATCTGGCCATGAGTCACAACCTCAACGGGTAGGTCTGTTCTCAATTTCGAAAGGTTTCGGCATCTGTTTGACTCGAATACAGTAGATTGTTTGCCGAGAAGCCCCTCAGCATTCGTGTTGGCAGCAACAAAAAACTTTATTATGTTCATCCTAAGGCACTTTCATCGTCCTCTTCATCGGCTCTTCATGCTAGAGTCACCGGGCCATGGAAGAACTGTGGGGATGGGGAGATCGATTGGACTGACTTCGATGAACAAACAATTGACTGTGTTCTGAACTTCTTGTACACCGGAGACTATCAAGCAGGTCGAATTACTCAGAGGCCCGGGGAACAGTCTCAACAAAGGGCCACAGAAGAGTCTGAGGAAATAGAAAAGGATAAAGAAATACATGGTATGTCTTCTTCATTCGAAACAAGGAAAGCCACTAAAGAACTGCAGCTTCTCGGCAGCAATTAGAAGAATATGAACTTGCCTATCGTTCAATCCATCAACCATTAAGCCCCATTGAATCCTGCCTTGATTACCATTTGCCTTTCGAGGACAGTCCCGTTAAAGCGGTTACTTTATGTCAAGAGACTCTCTATGAGGACATTCCGAATGAGCTCCTGCTCCATGCAAAGGTCTACTTATTTGCCCATAGATATATTCTAGATGATTTAGCCGACCTTTCATTACGATACTTGCAGCAAGCACTCATTAACCTTCCAAAAAAGCAGCCTGACTTTCCCCAACAGCTTGCGGATGCTGTTTGTCTCATATATACTGAGACAGCCACATCTGAGCTGCAGGAGAACCCTGGAAGGAAACTGCTCTCCCAATTTGTTGTACTGAAATATACCGGGCTCTATAATGATCGCCTCGAGAAGCTCTTAGCTGAAGGAGGACCGTTTACAATCGATGTATCCAGAAAGCTTGCCCGGCGACTTATGAGCAGTCCTCTGGAAGAGAGAATACAAGAGCTTTCGAATTCCAATGAGTCACTACGCGCCGAATTAGCCGATAAGGACCGGGAGACAAAGGCACTTACCAGAGAATTGTACAGTCGGGCTGTCTGGAATAATAATTTACCCGTTCGAGCAGCGTTCGGCCAGGATCCATCTCGATAGGCCGAATGGAAGCTCATTAGGCATAGACAAAGCACTCTCTCTATTGCTGTCCGAGGGCCTTCAATACTACTTCGAATTCGAGATTCGGCTTGCACAAATAGTAGTACAAAGTCGAGCAGTCATTGGGCACCCGTAGGAGCATAATCCCAAGCCCAGTAGTCAAATATGAGTACTCCAGATCTTCTTGAATCATTACATGGTATTCCTGGATAATTGTAGGGCCGGCAAGGCGAGCAGCTTTATATCCTAATATCTCTGGGCCTTCGATAGGAACTGTTTCTGGTTCGACAATCTCGTGGTAAAAGTTCATCGGTCGGAGTCTCGCCCTAAGATTCTCGTTAGACAGTTTATGCGGCACTACCGTAACCCGACTGCTAGATCTACCCAATTCCGCCGACTTCTCCTATATGCTCCCTCAACCATTGAGGTATAGTAAATTTTTTGTGGATCTCAGGCTTGTAGGCTTAAATAGATCTGACCCAACGAATTTTGGTCCTGAAGCCTTTCATGAACCTGTGCCAAGCTCGGCCATGGGAAGGTTGCAGTCGCGCGGCTGACAGCACTCTTTAGTCTTTTGATAACGCAGGGGACCGTAAATAAGGTATAACCGCGTGTTTGACCAATTAAAGCAGTCGATGTCGCCGCGTTGGGCCACGCGTAGTCTTATCTTAACCGGTCTGTATCCATCGAAAGTGAAGTTGCTACTTGATTTTATTTACACTTTTGTAAATGTCTTGCTCTGATTTAAATTAAGTCCGACTCACTGTCGTATGTCATTTTGATACATGTCAAAGCCCCACTCATAAGCTCAGAAATCCCAGGCCATATTCAAAGCAGCCTCTGAGAAAGGAGCAAGGTGCAAGATTCTGATCAAACAGTGGCAGCAGAGGAGAGAGAAATATGACAGCGAAGTCCCAGTAGCACACGGTCGACCTGCCAATAATGCACAAGACGAAAGTATAGCCTCTTTTTGAAAGCTTCCGAGTACTCCAAATTGTGCGAAACAGAGATCGCACTGGTTATTTACCTGAAGCCCACTGGGCAAGTCTTCAGTTTCAACTCTGATAGTCAATGGCATCCTTCGTGTGACGAGTTGGTAGGTAATGTTAACCCACACCGGGACCTCACTCCTAATTTTGCTAGGACACCTGCTACTCAGACCTTGAGAAGAAATATCTTGGGATGAGCTAGCCAATATGTTTTGTGGGAGACTTCAGTATTAGGTCATGTGACGGCAACCCGCCAGAATGTTCTAATCTTAAAGCGCGAGAGCATAACACGCTTATTCGAATGTGACAACCCTGATCCATGGATCTCAGTCGAGCTATAACAGTAAATCAAGGTACTCTAATTAACAAGCAAGCAATTGCAGTGGATGGGGGTTGCCGCAGCGATAGGATGGAGTAGAATACGACCCTGGGTCAAGGTGGGGCATAGAGGAACACGAAGTAGAAACATTTTAGTACAGCGATGTTACTGTGAGAAAAGAGATACTTGCATTGCATTGAGATGCGATCCACGATTGTAAGAAGTAAGCGCCCAGAAGAAGCATCCCTTTAACCTATTCTAAGCTACGAGCGACAAACCGTTCCAGCTTAGCCAAGCAACCGTGCCCACGACTTAGAAAGGAACACATTGGCATATCCTCAACATATTGGCAAAGCGCCGATAGTTTAGAGAATTCCTTGTCACAATTTGGGCATTTATAAAGCCACGAACCATCCCCGAAAACGGTGTATTTTCAGTTTCGGTGAAATTCGCCAGCAATTCTATCAATCTTCCCCTCAGTAACGCCTGAGGCGCAACTTCCAGCCTCCAAATGGATCAACATTCCAGAAAAGGATTTAAAACTTCGGTAACAGCCGTAGCATTCCGTGGTTCGGGCTTGGTGCCTTTGCTGGTGCTAAAGAGACCATGCTGTTAGCACTATCAGAAAGAAGAGTTTCGCTATTCTTAGAGTTACCATTCGTAGATTATTCTCACTACTAAAATAGATATCGCATATCACACAGAGATGGTGCTGGCTGATGTCATGTTCTTGAAGCTCTATAGCGGACTCATAACAAAGATTGCAATCGAGACAAGCGTAATGGATTTCTACCTAATAGTCTTCGAGTCCTTCAAGAGACACAAAGTCTTTCGGTTGAGGACAAGAGGAACAGACATGGTGTCTGTTAGACTTTCGTAGATGCGCAAATTTAGATGAGTTCGAAATGAACACTCGGCAGCACCTTTCACACCACTCATGCAGTGAAGTCTGCCTGCAATGGGCATAGAGCGCATCGGCGGAAATAAAAGCCCTTTCGCAGATCAAACACTCGTACTCCACCCCATTGTAAGCAAGATACAGACCTAGGCCCATTTTTGGATTTATGGTGTATAGGACGTCAGATGTGACGGAGGTTGGTGGGGCTTGCGGTCTGTTGAGATAAAGTGGATAAGGAGCCCCAAGAGGGGCTGCCACGAATGAGACACTCGCTGAGGCTTTGAGCAGAGGTTTGTTCTTATTGGCACAAAGGCCCAATATACCACCTAGTTAACTATCAGCTACAGCTTATATAATGGGCTAATGATGTTATGAAATAGGAAGCGGGCTAGCGTAGGATAGGCCCGCTTGAAGGCGAGGGTTGCGTGGCCAGCCCGTGACAACTTTTACCCCGCTTTGGGTGATGAAGCATCAGGAAAGCTAATCTTTGTTAGAATATTGCTGCACTTTCCACGATTGAATAAACGACGCAAGCATACAGAGGCTGAGGATGGCTACTGATTTCAAATATCTAAGAATTCTGTTGTCAGAGTGAGCTCAAACCTCCATATAATCGAATGGTATCTGACTCATGAAGTATTCGGAAATATGGAACATACTCAGATCTCACAATCCTTTGCGAATCTTCCATTTTCAGAGTGCATCGCTGTATTGTCTGTCCCCAGTCGAACTTCTTTGATAAGGCCATAAATGGTCGGTTTCAGGTACCAAAGAAATAGCTTGTATCTAGAAACCTCTCTTACAGATCACAGGAAGCTACAACGGGACAGGTCGCGCTCGAAGATGACCCACGGATCGTTGCAAAGATGATAGACTATCTCTATTGCGCCGATTATGAAGACTTTTATGAGTCCTCTATCCAGGAATTAGCTCAAGGCTCTCTTGAGCTACCAAAGTCAGAGGAAGAGCAAACCGAAACATCAAGTATTAAAGAAATTGCTGAAAGTGCTGAAAGTGCTGAAAGTGATATGGCTACAGTCTCTAGCTTCCCTGTCAAAGAACGAAGGGCACGTATCAATACAGAAATATATATCCTCGCCGATAAATATCAGATTAAGGGACTAAAAATATTGGCTAAGCAGAAGATGGAGTCTTGCCTCTAGTTAGACTGGACAGATACAGAATTTATCAACACAGTTCAGTATATCTACGGGCCAAACAGCCCTTCCTACTCGGAGTTGCGAGACATTCTATCAAGATCTGCTATTTAGTACCTGTTAATTCTTGAACACCAGCAGTATTTCCACGAGACCTTGAAAACCTTTACTATGTTTTTATACGACTTCTCCTCCCTGATGATAAAGAAAGTGCTTCAGCTAGAACAGGAATTATGGTAGGTATATGCTTTCCCGCCTAAATCAATCGCGAAACCTGAATAACCATGTCTGTCAGCAATAGAAGAACTACCCAAATTCTGTGGCAGCTGACAGTCATGTATATTCAAGAGAGAAGCCGACCACACTATAATGTCTATTGCAGTGTCTGTAAAAGATACTTCATGGATAGAAGGGCTCTTCGGCAACATGACACTGACAGTTATTATTGGTGTACAGACTGCAGGGTGAGCTTTTCATCGATCAGTAAAGCTCGATCACATCGTGCAAATCGTCACGGAGGGTTCTAAGAGCACAGCTGAAATGCGTAATCTCAGTATATCCTTGTGATTATTTCAAGTTATGTACTTGTCCTTTTGAAGCATATTCTATCATCGATAAATGGAAGATGGTGCAAGGAGAACTCTGATATATAGTGGATACAAGCGTCGCGAAAATCCGCATTATATTATTAAGGAGAAAATGCATATTATGCGAATACTGAGGGGTATCTCAAAATAAAAACAGAAACGATCACTTCTTGGTCGCAGGAGTCATCCTATCTAGTGGGAAGCCCTAAGAGGGGGAGTTATATCCTCTGGGTGGAGGTTTCAGTGTGGCCGTCTGGGATGATGGGATCATCTGGTTCGTCCCGTGGAAGCAACAACTTGATGCCCCTGTTACTCGTCCGCCTACTGTTCAGCCAATCGTCGTGCCACGCCCTCCACGCCTCAATTATTCTACGACTGCATATCGCACTATAAAGGCTCACACAAGAAGGAAAAGGTGGTCAAGAGAAGGACAGAGATACCACGTTCATTATGCTCTAATCTTGAGAGTCGAACTCCAAAATACTTGAATGGAGCCCTGGCTCCGGCCCGGAAATTGGTCCGAGAAAATCCTTGTCACATCCGACCAAGGTCGTTTCTCGTCCTTTCTCAACCTCAGTAGAAGGTTTGCCTCTTCAGATGACCACGGCTTGCCTTTCCGGAAGGTTCCACTGCCCTCCGTAAAATCAGCTGGCTGACCCAAGCGATGTGCCGGCCGTACTATGCATTCGGGTATTTTTGATTCGGATTCGGATAAACAGCGTAGCAGTGCACCTTCGAACAGCCACGAAAGAAATTGCAAGCGTTCATCAGCCGATACAGATGTGAAGTGAGAACAAAGCGATGAAAAAGAATTATTCTCCGAGGCGGTGACGGAAGAACCTCTGGCCCGTTTGCACAGTTGCGGTTGTCCATGCGACTGTTGCAACTTTCGCTTGCGGCATTTTGACTGTTCGCCGCTTGTTGGGACCTCGAGGGCGTTGCTGGACGCACGAGTATGGGAATTGGGGCTATCGTCGGCAGATATCTGTACGTGTGACTGGTCGTGTAAGGTGCTGTCCGACTGACAGTTTCCTTCCTGCGCTTCAGGATATGCGTTAGAGTTTCTTTTCTCGACATGCATGTCGCTAAGAAGTGGTAGAGGGTCAGGATATTAACAAAACGTTTCCGAAATGACGGCATCGCCGTCCGTATGGATATGCAGGCGTTCATCTTCTGTCTCCCAGAAGCCATTGTTGGTGAGGATCAGTGGGTCGATCGGAATGCTATTCTGTTCGTCTGCCGGTTGGAGAAATTCTTGCCAACTCTGGTCCGAGCTGGATACACTGGGTGACGATGTGCAAGTCAAGGCATTCTCTGGGGAAAAGAGCGCATCAATCGAGGCATCAATAGTGTTGACTCCGCGTGACGTGGATGAATCCGGCGGTGAGGTTGAACCAGCTCCATTCCTCGTAAACTGTTCCAGCCGCTCTGCGTGCTGCGTGCCAGATGACGTGGCGGGCGTAATGGCGGGAGTTGTGACAGGTATCGTGGCAGGTACTGTGGCAGGTATTGTGGCAGAGTAAGGCTTAGATAATTTCTGTGATTGAGACTGAGAGCCCCAGAGGATGCCAGATAGCATCACGGCACTCGAATGAACACAAACCTCAGCTGGAGGCCGCGCCGGAAGCTGATGTTTAGGAAATGCAATCGCTTGGGGAAGGGGGGACTGAGGAAGTTTGATGGCAGGGGACTCATCAGAAGGAGGGTGTATGCGTGAGTGCTTGGAGGATTTCGTGCGGAATGGGGGAGTCTATTTTTTGAAGTTATCAGCGTGAAATACAGGTAACATATTAGAGTGAGAGGAGAGTGGGAGAATCTGGTGGAATATAGGTGCGCGAGGATCAGGCATAAGGGAGGAATGAGGTTGGAGCAAGAGGGAATATGCAAGTGTTGAAGGAAAGCAAGCCTCCATACTGTTATCATCGGGAGCTCAATCATCCCTTCTTATACTTTCACTCGTCAGTAATTTCTCTCGTCGCTCCCATCTTACACATCGCAAGCAGGTTTGGTCCCTTTTTCGGTTACTCCTAGTTCAGCCAATGTTCTGACCTTTGGTCGATTTGCCCGGAAATTGGGATAGCGGTCTTCGCCAACCACATCGGCCTGCTGCCCCCAAGCCTCGCATTCAAAGTTCTTGGAAACAAAAGCTTTCCAAAAGCTCATGCGGCAATTTTGCTATTGGCCAGCAGTCGAGGTGAGAGTGTACGCTCGGCGGGTACAGAGGATGGTGGGTCAAAGCTCGGCCATGGATGGCATAGGATGCGAGGCTGGTCAGCTGCGCCCACAGACCCGCGGCGAGGGGTCAATAAGAAAAGCAATTCCAACCGCGCGAAAGGTTCCCTGCTGCCTCACTCGGGATTTACGTCCACGTAGATGGTGGAGACGCGAAAAACGGGCTGGACACTACAATCAGAAAGAGATGAAGCAGGGGAAACGAAGCATCCACATTCACTGCCCATGGCAACACAAGGCGCGATTCGCCGCGATGCCACGAGCACAAGTAGCCTCAAGATGGCCACTCGCTATAGAGTGCGCATGAACAGGGGAGAAATGGATAGCTGAGATACCAACAGAGCGATAGTCACTGATAGGTCGAGCTTTTGGCGACTCCGATGCTGAATGGGGCGAGAAAAGAGGAGACGCGGACAGTGCCATACCGAAAAAGGACAGTGTTCGGATAATGCGGCATCGTGGGAGGGGGCCAGTGTGCCCGGGAGCAAGGCAGGCAGCAGGAGAAAGAGGATGAGAAAGTGCGTCGCCTTTCGAGGGAGGGCAGACAGGGTTATATAGGTCGAGCGGGGGGTTTGAGGCGGCAGGCGATGGGTGCAAAAGCGGCGAGAACACGGGCGCGATCCCCAAAGCGGACACGCTAGGCCTTAAAGGGTAGTGAGACTTTGGCATAGGGCAGGCGGTGGAAAGTGGCAGACGGACGGTTCAATGAGGGCCGTTTTCAGCGCCCCGCTAACCGTGTCATCGTATACTGTAATTAATATAGTTATTATTTTCTATAATATAGAAGAAGATACTTCTATAAGATAATTAAAAGTTATTTAGAAATATTATATTACTAATAACTTATCTTCTGCACCCTGTTACGGGACGGAAGGATCGTGCTGATCAAAACGTGCCTTAGAACAAGACGAAATAGCTCTCCAGACGAAATAGCTCTCCAGCTATTTCGTCTTGTTCTAAGGCACGTTTTGATCAGCACGATCCTTCCGTCCCGTAACACTGGGATACTGTTTCATATTAACTTTTAGACAGTAAAAAAAATCTTAAGAGCTATAAATATTTTACTATTAAAAATTATATCTATAATTTTATCTCAGTACTATACAAAATACCAAGTACTTATAATAAACTCAGCTTAGGGGATAGAATATAGTTTAATAATTATATAAATACTCTTAGTAAAAGTCCGCTAGATAAAGTAAATCTAGAGAAATAATCTACGCGCCCTGACTAGTTCTATATATACTTTGTTTAAATTTAAAATATCTTATTACAAGTGGTTATTAAGATACTACAGTTTAAAGATTGACTATTTTATATGCAATACAGGCCGGCCCACTCGCTTGTTCGGCCCATTCGCTTGTGGATTACGTTAGCCAGAAAGTATTTGACTAAAACCGTCAGACCTGGGAACCAAATGGAAGCAAGGGGTCACACTTCGTGAACTCCGCTGCATGGAATCGAGCCTTCTGTCCGAATTGAGTCGTCTTTTGGGTGGATTTTATCATTTGGTTTCAAGTTTTGTAGGCGCTTGCCATGCGCTGACGATTAGAGCTCTCTCAGAACAGAAATCGTTCGTCGTTCATAAGGGCGGATTAATTGGTTGATAAAGCCGTACTGTCCTGTATTGTCCATCTCTAATATACTCTATTATCGTCTGTTATCGACAAGCCGATGTACGTAAGGTTATAGTCGAGCCACAGTGTGGCGTAGTAGAAGCTGATACGGTGAAATGTATACCAAGGAAGCTGTATCGTTTCCAATGAATGGTATGTAACCGAGCGGTGGACTGGTCAGACCAGTCTCAGGCGGTGAACCAGTCGAGGCGGTAAACCAGTCTCAGGCGGTAGGCCAGTCTCAGGCGGTGGACCAGTCTCACGGTACACAGTCTCGGGCGGTGAACCAGTCTCACGGTACACAGTCTCGGGCGGTGAACCAGTCTCACGGTACACAGTCTCGGGCGGTGAACCAGTCTCGGCGGTGGATCTAATCGGAACATGAACTCCAGTAGCAAGCAGTAAGTAAATTCACCTCACCGTCAGATGATTTTCTAGTCAACTTATTGTTAGTCGCATCTTCATGCATGTATACTTCCAAATGAATGTGAGCTTGCCTACCACGGTTTCACAAATGCAGTGTTAAATGAGAAAGGGACTCTGCCCATGACTGGAACTCATCCGGAAGGTGAATCGCAGCTTGTCTGAACTCGGCCTCATGATCCAGAATTGAGGTTATCCGAGATTGGACAGAGGAAAAAGCGCCTCTTATTGCCTTGAATCAAGTGTCTGTGTCGTGGCGAGCTGCTGTATATTTTAAGTTGGTGGAATATATGAAACAGGCACATATCACCCCAAGAGTACTTCTCCCAAGATTTTACACCTGAGATGTCAGCCAAGGATGCGACTCGTCGTGATGTCGACAGAAAGGTTGCGACGTACCTAGACTGGTCTCGTTCTAAATGTACCTGAGCTGGAACATATCTAGTTATAGGCCTGGAGGGAGAACAGCCAAATGACATGACAGGTATATATAAGATATGGATAGCAAACAATGGACATTCATGCAAAGAAATTTAAGTGTTAGACCATGTCTTGTCTTTGTGACAAAGGTCAGATGTAGGCAATCGACGCATAAAGAGTTGTTTGGAGCCATCACATGTATGGGTGGTTGGATATCCTTTATATCTTGTTGGCACCTAATCAAGGGTTGGCAGCTCTAGCTGATAACTTGCAATTTATCTTTACCGAATATTGAGATGTCTACCATTAATCTTTGGTACTCACCTGTCAGTAACGCACGGCCGCCCTAATCAGACAAATCACTTGGTGTTTTCCTTCCATGACTGCTGACTATTGGCAGGAGACAACCCTACTTCTCTGCTTGCTATTCGCTGCAAGCGAAGAATAGTTATTCTTTGTTTCTGTTACTATACCAGTATGCTTAGGTTCACACTAGTACGATAAGTCATATGAATAATTATAGCCTAACAAGTTTCGTGCAGAGTATGCCAAAAGTTCTCCAACACCGATAATTCGTGGAATTCTTATTCCCCTCTACCGCCTTATAATATGTTCCACCACAGGCTCTCGGATTACACGACTATACTATCATGTATATAATCCATTCAACCGAACTTAAATGTGCCCCTGTATTCAGTCCCAATGACAGAATGCTGTAGTCTGCCTTTCACACTCTCCCGCGACATGAAAGGAGTAGCCTTTATTTTAGTGAGTAATAAGAATACAATCAACTATCTCTTCCTCCATTCTTGGTCTTTGAGGTGCTTGGTAGTTTAGACTAGAGGTGAATAGATTGGCACATCTGCAGTGTAGTCGATAAAATTAGATAGACCAGTTAACTGGGTCATTCCTTGATACATTCTCATACGACTTCCCAGCTAAGGCTGTGAACTCAAAGTTTCCCAGGTATCGACTTGTTGCTATATACACCACTAAAAAACTACCTATTTTATCATCTCAAGCTAAAGATGTTGTACCTGAGCTATTTTGTACCTAGTGCTAATACCGAGAGTGAAAGGTACCCACAGCAATTACCTATTCCCCTGCCAGGGCATCTGATTACGGCACTTCGGAAGATATTTGAGGAAATTATACTGTATGACTCCAGCATAATATAATAAAGAAGAATATAGTATTTGATTCTGTCTCCGAATCAGCATGTCTTGAAGAAATGGAAACTATACTGAAGGTCTTCATTCGCAGGTTGAGTGATTCGACGTGTGCCTGTGGGGAAGGCCTTGTACTATCTGTACTGCTAAGCCTCATTCAGCTTTCAGGTGTTCTTAGAATAGCCTATTATATATATGCTACGAATAGACAAGTTTCAAGGCCTCTGGTGCAGTTAAACATTGCGAGGTCTAAAAGATAGTAGATAGGAGAAGTATAGGTCTGGAATAGTTGTAGAGCATCGTTGATCTCTAAGCGAAGCCTCTTTGGTAACTTTGGTTAGAACTTGGATTGATATTATTGGCGCTCAAGAATATATCGCTGTTAGGAAGTTTGGGTCAAACATGAAATGATTATTAAAACGGGGCTTAATGTTTTTTTAGGACTAGGAAAATGACGGGCACGCCGGCGAGACGAAAGTAAAATAGATGATATTAGTAGTACACATTTTATTTGGGTCACATGACTAGATTGTGTAAACTCAGGCATGCGGTCAGGGCGACGGTCACTTCTCTAGTGTCAACTCCCGGATTAATCCGGGATCGCTCAGGGACTGCTCAGGACACGCACTTTTGTGCTCCTCCCACGCTCCGGGCTGCTCAGTGAGCAAAAAGCGGCGCCAAGTTCGACCTAAAGCAGAAAAAGAAAGTCGCTCGATTTCCGCAGCAATCCAGTTCATTAGTAGTATAACTAGTACTGATAGTACAGGGAACTAGTATAGTGCACCTCGGGTATATAATTAGCGCTCTTCGGGTGTATTGACCCGTTCAGAGATATGTAGAGAGAAGGAGGGTGTCGGGGCTTGGTGGTGGGTGCAGCTGGAGTGGATTGCGCCATTTGTTGGGGACTGTATCGGGGTTGGCTGCCCCTGGATCGTCCGGTGGTGTTCTGGAGTGATACTGGATGATTCACCTGTCAAGTTCATTAAGGTGTTTATTAAGTGCGACTGGGATCGATTTAGCCGGAGGCAACGGTGCCATGATCCCCCATCTACCCGCATCTTCTGCGCTCCCTAGCGGATGGCCATCGACGTTGCAGCTCCAGCTCCGCTATCCCATCGGACGCATCGAAGCGGAGATTACTCTTCCTCCAGACCAGGCCTGGCCCCTAGCCAGCAGTCCTGCGTGTCCCGTCATCTGCTTCGTGATAGCCCGAGCAGGCTCTCCAGCACCCCTGTATGTCGCCCGACATCCATCTCGCCATCCCCGCCGGTGAGTCATTGCAGACAAGTCGTATACTCAATGTCGGTTCGCATCCATCTGTCTTCCTTACTAGGGCCATGTCAGAAGATAGTAGCGCCACCCAACCCTCCCTGAACATGCATGCGCTCGCCTGCAGCGTTGTATGTCCAATCCCAATCAGGGGTCGCAGGTGCGGCGCGAGGATGCTCACCTCACCACGCCACCTCCAGCTGGGCACATGTAATAGGCCCACTGGAGTAAATGACGGGGTTTAAGACATACACCCGATCTAATACACACGCCGCTCTGATTGGTAGGCAATGCATTTGGCAAGTACCCGGTACTAGTGGGATCCAACTGCATACAGCCACAGCTTAATCTCAACCAAGGGGTGCCTGGTAAGTTTGCGTGTTTATTGATGGTGATATTTACCCCTTCCCCCCCCCCGAGATTGAGGCATGCTGGGTAGGTAGGTGGGCCGGGGGTATAAGCTATGGTGGCCCTGCGCACGCATGTTGACAGGACTTAGGCACGTCAATCTTGATCGACTCGGAGGAAAACACGATACTGTACATATTTACCATGCACGATTTCCAATACAGTATCAATTCAGGGAGGTGAATTGAGCTAAGGTTTCGGCCAGCTCAATACAAGCCCCGAACAGTAAGGCTGGCTGTAAGGTGTATAGAATGGCGGTAGGAACTATCTCCCGCTGCATTGTCGCCCATTTGCATATATGTTGGCAAGTGGTTGCACCGACTCCGATTGGAGGCCTCTGAATCAGCACCCACTGGACATAACATGTCTCTGCTTGGCATTTCCGGTGGCGTCCAAGCAGGATTGCCAGCAGAGCCAGCTGAAGGCAAGAAGGGTCCAGGGAGCATTATCCTGACCTTGATATGGCAAGGCTGATGATGGATGGATGGATGGATGGATGGATGGATGGATCCCGAGTCGCAATAGGCTGCTTTCCCCAAGCCCCGAGCCGAGTGTTTCCGAGCCCTTCCGACTTTCGTTTGTTTTATTGTATTCCTATTGGACCTGGAAGAAAGAGCCGTCGCATTGGGCGTGGATGCCGTGATGCAAGTTCACATCGGAAAAGGGGACCGAGCAACCAAGCGGATCACCGACTTCAACCTTTAGCCGTATCGCGCAAGGAGGTATGAAACCCCGTTCGATTGGTTCTTGGTGATCATCGCCACCAGTCTCGAGGCCATAGATATGTTTGCTTTGCGCAGCAGATGAGCGTTCCCTGTTTCCCGTTAATGATGCTCGCCAGGAGGCGATATCGCACCCCGAAAAAAACGGCCTGTGCGGGCTCCGGAGGACCATCGCCGAGTGGAGGTGCGGGTGAGTAAATTGGGGAGGGGGGAATCAGGAGGAGAATGCTCTCGTGGAGGGAGGAGGGTATTGAGTGTAATCCGCCGGTTAGGTTGTGTATCCCGCCACGGCGATCGGCCTGACCTCGTCGAGAGGTGATCAGTTTCGTTGTATATCAAACACCACGACGAGGCCGACCAGTGGGCGGGCGTCTGAGCGCGAGGATGACGGCGAGGGGCCGGCCCCAGTCCAATCTGGTCTGGCAGATGGGTGCATTGACTCGCGGTGGCCAGGTAGATCTCGCAACATCAACGTCAACATCGGCCGGCGCATGAATGATGGGCATTCAGTATCCATCGAGACTCGAGAGAGGGAAAGGGGAGGGGCGAGTCAGGGTCGGCAGGAGAGAATGGGGACCGGAGCGGATCCATGCAATTAAAGACGTGACGAGCTACCGTGGGTGGGAGTCGCGAAGAAGACGAGGATCCAGGAACCTCAGGCTGACATGG
Organism: Aspergillus ellipticus CBS 707.79; assembly: GCA_003184645.1. Classification (NCBI taxonomy): domain Eukaryota; kingdom Fungi; phylum Ascomycota; class Eurotiomycetes; order Eurotiales; family Aspergillaceae; genus Aspergillus; species Aspergillus ellipticus. The sequence continues at coordinate 84,536 of KZ825804.1, read as the reverse complement.
TCGCCAATAATGCCAGCAGCCCCGCCACAGCCCCACGAGGTCACGGCCGGGTAAGGCGCCAAACAGCCTGCGAGACTCCTTGCCGGGTTGGGGAGGGTGAGAGGTCCGCCGCGGGAGAGAGGTGGGAAATGGCAATCAATGGGATACAAGCTGGTGTACTAAGTATATGTGAAGTATGGGCCGCGAGGTGACAAGCGAACGGAGATGTTCGTGGGGGGGCCCACCTCCGACGGAGTAGAGAGAGAGATTTCGCAGAAATAGGAGAAAGGTCGTCGGCCCGAGGGAGCTATAAGAATCGAGCGATGCTAGTAGTATCTAGTACGTAGGAGAAATCGTGGGCACAAACCCCTGATCTCGAAGTTCCAAACGCGAGCAAGACATCGCATCGCGCCCGGTGGATCGCCGTGTTTCAGCGTCCCCACTTGGCCCTCATCTCTTCCTCGCTGCAACGATCGATAAGGTAAAGCCCCAGCCCCGAAATATACCCGACTCCACTGCCTGACTCGACCGCACCGGGCTGCCGACGAAAAGATGAAGACTCGGACAAAAAAAAAGAGGCCAACCACGAACCCCGCCAGGCGTGGAAAACTGGAAATCCGTGGACGCAGCAGCTCCTGAGCCCCTCTGCCCCACGTTGCCCACGCAACCGCCCGTGTTGACGGCGCAATCCTCGTCGCAGCCCCTCAGCAATCCCAGTTCGTCGCATCGCACTGGACAGAGCTGCGGAGGGTCCGCTAGCAATGACGATGGCCTTAATCAAATCTTCCACCCGGGCCACTCCCGAGCATCTAGAACCAGGGCTCCATCGGCTCTCGGATTTGGGATGCGGCCTGTTGACAATTCCTGCGTCCCCAGTATATCACCTCACCTCCCAGCCGAGCACGCGCGCCCTTCTTCGCTTCACTACCACCACCATCACCACCACCACTGCGACACTGCGACTTGCTCCCCCAGCCTGTGCCCTCCCTTCCCTGCATCCCATTGAAGAATTGAAAGAGACCCCCCCCCGACTCTCCATGTCGGCCGGTCTGCCTCCCAGACGCGCCTTCTGACTCGTGCCAACGAGCTAAGACCGTCGGCTTTTCTAGATGCATCGTGGTTCACCGCAGACCGCCACACCTGTTGACACCGCTTGACCTTCTTGCTGGCCCCCATGGCTGAATGCCTTCTCTCACCAATACACGGAATGCGCAGGCTGGTGTGGACGCTCCTTTCCCTTCTGCTCTTGGCCGGACCCGCCATCACGGCAGTCCCGTACACTCCTTCCCAGCTGCTCTATTCCCCCATCAGCAATGGCTCCTTTGCGTATCTGTTGCAAACCACGGGGACTAGCCAGGATGCCACCACCGAATTCATCTCGTTGAATATCTCGGGAAGCATCTATACCACGAGCCCAAGCTACAACATTCTGATGGACCCGTTGCCGTTCCAACTGGGCGAACAGTCGCCCGCGTTTGTGCCAGTCATCGACGAGCATGGCGTGATCAAAATCTACGCAGGCAATTGCCACAAAGCACTGGAAAAGGCCGAGTTGTGGCGATTCACCCCGGACACTAACAGCTCTACTGGCGACGGAACTTGGGGGAAATTCGCTATAGCGGAGAGCAGCACGACCGGCAGCATGGAGCGTCCGAATTATCTTGCCGCAGGGTTTGCGTTTTCGGCCACCAATACGTCCGACAGCTCGGTCTATGCCTTTGGCGGGATGTGCCCTTCCTCGGACAGCTCAGAAACCACCTGGATGGCCAAGGCCAACTATTCGCAGGCCATGGTAGTCCTAGATCCACCGAAATCCAACAGCAACGGTTCATATGGTGCCTCCACCGCCGGCAGCCGGGCACCCCCAATTGCAGAGGCTGGGTTTACGACCACTCCATTGCAGGCCTCTTATGCGGAGACCTCAAGCGGCGAGTTGCGCCAGCAACAGGACTTTCTCTTGGTTGGAGGACAGACCCGGCACGCTTTCATCAACATGTCGCAGCTTGCGGTGTTCTCGCTCCCTCAAAATAGCTGGAGCTTCGTGACGGTCAATGCTGCATCTGCGTCATACAAGACTGATCTCACTGCTCGGGATGCTACCACGATAGAACCGAGGTCGGGGCACTCCGCAGTCCTGTCTCCAGACGGGAGCAAGGTAATTGTGTACGGGGGCTGGGTGGGTAACACAACCGTCGCTGCCCAGCCGCAACTCGCTGTTTTAGAGCTCGGAGAGTCCTACGGAGGCTCTGGAGACTGGGCCTGGAGCGTACCGTCATCTGAAAACTCTGGGATCTCACAAGGGAGCGGGCTCTACGGACACGGAGCAACAATGCTTCCTGGGGGCGTGATGATGGTCGCGGGCGGTTACACCATACCGCAGTTGTCGCCATCGGCATCGGCATCGTCGTCGTCGTCGTCATCGCCGTTGCCGTCGCCGTCGTCGTGGAAACGCTCTGTCACAGAATCACGGTCCAACACTCAAGTTTACCTGTATAATATCACGTCTGGGAAATGGGTTTCGTCTTACCAAAATCCCTATTCTATCGCCAGCCAGGAAGACTCAAAATTGGACGGAACATGGAAGATTGGAGTGGGAGTGGGAGTGGGGGTGGGAATTCCCGTGGTTGTTGGCCTCGCGATCTTGATATTCTTCATGTGGAAGAGGCGCCAAAAGCACCGCACGCGCGACGATGGAATCCGCGAGCTAGCTGCGGGGGCTGAAAGGTCTCACTTCTGGGGCCAGCAGGAGCCATTCATGGCGAGTAGTATGCGCAGGCCTTCCATGCAAGAGAGGCAAGAGACGCAAAAGACGCAAGATACACAAGATACGCAAGACACACAAGAGACGAAAGTGAATAGTGACTACCCTTGGAGCTCCAATCATGGATCTGGGAAATCCCCCGTCTGGCGTGATAAAGGCGAAGCAGCAGCTCCAGCAGAAAGGATGGGCCTGCTGGGAGACCCCCCCAGCCCCACGAAAATGACGCCTCGACCCGGCTTCAACACGAGAGCGTATCGCCCCCCCTCGCAATATAACGAATATAGGAGAAGCGACGCATCGGACATTCATCCGATTGACGAGCGCGAGGAAGATGAGGCCAAGAATAACGGGCAGGAAATGACCAATCCTCTCCGGGGGTTAAGATACCTGACTCCCATCATCACCTCCGTCAGCAGGGAACCGTATAATGCTAGTTTAGCTGGACCCTCCTCCAACGTGATGGCTGGGGTCACCGGCCCTGACCGAGACATGCCTACATCCCCGGACAAGGACGAGCGCACGTCCTCCAACCTCTCCGACTCCTCCAACTCCACAAAGTCCGTCCAACGATCCCAGATGGTCAATCTCCACTACCCGGCGAGCCTGTCAAGCAGCGGGTATCAGGTGCCCCAGAAGGCCGCCTCCGTGTCTGGCTACGGTCGAGATTCGATCCGAAGCCGCCCGAACAGCGGTATATTATTCTCCACAGAAATGAAACGGCACTCCTCCGACTCCTACTCCACCGCCCCAACCTCCTTCTCCCAGCGACAAGTCGACGGCGAGTACTTCCTCCCTCAAGTCGAACCGTCCTCCCCGATCGACCTCTTCCCGAATGCCCCCAAGCCCAGGGCCTCCGAATGGCTCGGCAACGTCCGCCGAGTCATCTCGCTGACGCGAAGACGCTCCACGGCCACAGAATCCACCACCACGGCGTCCCAAGGGTCCGGCCTCGAGCGACGAAGCACCATCCGAAGCTCTCGCCCCCCGCTTCCCCGCCGCTCCGTCAGCGCATCAGCTGAAGTCTTCCGGCGCAAACAAGGCGCCAAGGACTGGAGCGCCGGTAACCGACTGTCCGCCAACCTGGAAACCCGGAGTCGATCTTTGCGCGAGGATGGTGGCTTCCGCAGCTTCCTCGACCTGGACCCAGACAGTGACGAAGACTGGGACGTCGAGGGCGCCGCTGAAGGCCGCCGCGTCCAAGTCACTTTTACTGTGCCCAAGGAGAGACTCCGCGTCGTTAACGCCGCGGCAGGTGATCTGGACAATGAGTCTATAAAGACCGTCAGCAGGAGTAACAGCGCCGCTTCCATTTCCAAGTAAGCTGTGCTTGCTTGTTACTTCTTTCCTTCCCCCTTTCAGCCTTGTCCCCCCCCCACACTGGTGTCTTTGTTTGAAGTAAGTGAGTGAGTGATTGGATGGATGGGTGGATGTAGATGTTCGTGGCTGCGGCGTTGACACTTGCATACATACATACATACATACATACGCATTGGGTTTGTGCAGAAGCGGATTTCTAGATTTTGGCTGTTGATATATGATACTCCATTCGTTATTTGTACTTAAGTTTTTTTTATCTTATCTTGAGATCTTGTCCATAGGTTGTTTGGTTATCTTCTGTTCTTTTCTTGTCTTACACTTTGGGGTTAAGATTGGGATTGGGGCTGGGATGGCTGATTATGATGACCATGTTCATGTTGTTCATGTTGTTCATGTCGATGATGTTGATAGTAGACATGTGATGTGGATTTCAACGAGTTACGAGTAGAATGAACAAGAATGTTATGAATGAGTTTAATCCCATACCCACTTGTATAGTAGAATCTGTACTTCTGTTCGTGTTGCTCTTGGTATTCTCGCTGGGGATTGCGCGTGTTGGATCTTCTCCGGGGTTTTTTTTTTACTGTAGTAATCGGTATTATTAGGGCACAGGGTCCGTCTATTGTCATGTATGTCATGCGGAATATGGAACGCCGTTTTTGATTTTGGAAAAAAACGAAAGAAAGGAAACCCGAGATCTATCGAGAAGTGATATAATAACGATATAGATCATTAAGTGCATTGACATGGACATGAAATATGAGATCAGTGCATTCTAACTCGCTCCTCCAAAGACAATTATAACGTAAATTTTGATCAGAACTTAGACCTGAAGTTCACTTTTGTGCATATATGATTTAGGCGCTGTTGTTGCCCAGGGTGGGACGAGTGGGGATGGTTTTGGGCAACGGGGGCAGGAGGCTCTTGGCGCTCTCACGGGCGTACTGGGCCATGAGGGCATCCATGATGACGAGGGCGGACATGGTCTCGACAATGGGGACGGCGCGGGGCGTGACGCAGGGGTCGTGGCGACCCTTGGCCTCGAGGGTACCCTCTCCGAAGTCGTAGGTGGCGGTGTTCTGGGCCTGACCGATGGTGGCAGGGGGCTTGAAGGCAACGCGGAAGTAGATGTCGGCGCCGTTGGAGATACCGCCCTGGATACCGCCGGAGTTGTTGGTCTTGGTGGTGAGGCGCTGCTTAGTGGCGGTGTTGGGGCCGAGCTGGGTCTCAACCTCGGAGACGGTGAAGGGGTCGTTGTGGATGGAGCCGGGAACCTCACACCCACCGAAGCCAGAGCCGATCTCGAAGCCCTTGGTGGCAGGGATGCTGAGCATGGCGTGGGCGAGCTTGGCCTCGAGCTTGTCGAAGCAGGGCTCACCCAGACCAACAGGAACGTTGCGGATGACGCAGGTCACGGTACCGCCGATGCTGTCGTGGTTGTCGCGGAACTTCTCGATCACCTTGGTCATGCGGGCGGCAGCGTCGGCGTCCGGGCAGCGGGTGGGCACGAACTCATCGACGGTGGTGCGGCTGATGGTCTTGAGAAGGTTCAGGTACTCGGGGTTGGTGGAGGCAGTGGGGTGCTCGGGGGTGGGGGGGAACAGGTGTTCGTTGCCGACGGACGAAACGAATGCGACGATCTCGACGCCGTGGGAGAGACGAAGGTACTTTTCTGCGATAGCGCCGGCGGCGACACGACCTGAAACGGGAGAATCGTGTTAAGGGCACTCATATAGGAAAGATCGGCTTGGAGGGGCCCACTCACCAATGGTCTCACGGGCACTGCTGCGGCCACCGCCGCTGCTGGCCTTGACTCCGTATTTCTCGAGGTAGGTGAAATCGGCGTGACTGGGACGGGGATACAGGTCCATCGTGCTGCCGCCGTAGTCCTTGGGTCTCTGGTCCTCGTTGCGCACCATCATGCCGATGGGGGTGCCCAGCGTGACTCCGAATTCCGTTCCGGACTGGATCTCAACCCGGTCCTTCTCGTTCCGGGGGGTCGTCAGGGCGCTTTGGCCGGGGCGTCTCCGGGTCATCTGGGGCTGGATATCATGCTCCGTGAGCTCCATTCCGGGAGGGCAGCCATCGACAATGCAGCCGACGGAGCGGCAGTGAGATTCACCATAGCTGTGGAGAGAGACCGGCGGCGATTAGTTGATGATGGGTATAACCCGGGGAAGGGGGAGGGGGGTGGATGACTCAATGGGGGGGGGAAGACTTACGTGGTGACACGGAAATAATCACCCCACGTCGACATGGTTGTAGTTTTTTCGGGGGAGGGGGGGATGGATGGATTGATGGAGGAGGGGAGGGAGGAGAAGAGGGGAGGAGAGAGAAGGATGGAGACGGGCGACGACAGGCGCAAGGAGGCCGGGGGACAATGAAGATGGGAGCGAGGAAGGAGGAGAGGAGGAAGCAAGCGAGGGGCAGAGGGCAGTCGAGCGGGAGAAAAGAAGACGAAGGGAAAGCCGAGTCAGAGTGGATCTTTCATCTGGAGGCGGCATCTCGTGCTGCACTCTTGCCGCTTGCGGTTTAGCTCCCGGGGATCGGCCTTGCGCGCTGCCGCCTTGCCCGATTCGGCAAGTACGCTGTCCCGGGTCGTCCTCAGGCGGCCGCAGCATCAGCAGTCAGCAATAATGAGCATTATTGAGCAAGTGCCTTCCCTAGACTAGTGTACGTACTGACTATACTGTCCCATCCTCCAGCACCTGGTACTTTGCGACATTGCTACCGTACTTGCACTTACACTTACACAATATCAATCGACCTTCAATGCGTCGCCCCCTCCTGCCCCGACCCTCGGGCTGGCTGTTGTCGCGTCCAGCCGTGCGGTGCAATTCTTCTTTCTCCGCCGACCACTTCGCCCAGCTCGCCAGTCGCCCGTCCTCCAAGCACCAGATCTACCAGTCTCTCTCCACCGACCCCTACGTCAACCTCTCCATCGAGCACTTCCTGCTGGAGCATGCGCCGGCCGACTCCAGCATCCTCTTCCTCTACATCAACCAGCCCTGCGTTGTGATCGGGCGCAACCAGAACCCATGGCTCGAGACCAACCTCCGAGTCCTCCATAACGACCGCCGCGGCTCCGCGGACCATGCAACCACCCAAGATGCCCTCTACGTCCGGCGACGCTCTGGCGGCGGGGCCGTGTTCCACGACGAGGGCAACCTCAATTACAGCGTGATTTCCCCGCGAACGACGTTTACGCGGAATAAGCACGCCGAGATGGTCGTGCGCGCATTGCACCAGCTCGGAGCCACCAGCACCCGTGTCAATGACCGCCACGATATTGTCATGTCCCTTGACGACGGACCATCCACCGGGGAGCAGAACCTTCAGCAGCCGCGCAAAATTTCCGGGTCGGCGTTCAAATTGACCAGGCACCGTGCCTTACACCACGGCACCTGTCTGCTCGACTCCCCCAATATCAACATCCTGGGCTCGTTCCTACGGTCGCCCGCCCGGGACTACATCAAGGCAAAGGGCGTGGAGAGTGTGCGATCCCCCGTCGCAAATGTATCCTCCGTCTTCGCCGATGCCTCCATCCCCTTCTCAATCCAGGATGTAATCGCCGGCATAATGGGCCAGTTTGCCGCGCTGTACCAGGCTAGCCCGGATGCTGTACGCCGTGCGCAGCGTGCTTACGTCCACGAACCGGAGCTTTACTCGGGGGATGACTGGGTGGTGGGAGCCGTGGGGGAAACCCAGGGCTATGAAGAGCCTGAGATAAAGAAGGGCATCGATGAGTTACGGGTGAGTCGCGCCCGTTGCCTGTATCGTGAGACTGAATTGTACTGACCTAGTATCGATCTGGAAAGTCGCTGGAGTGGATGTACACTCAAACGCCGCAGTTTATCTTCTCAACAGACCCGGTCGAGGAGGATCCTCGTGAACGACCAGCCCTTCCATCCTCCCTACCCCCCTCAGTGAGACCTGTCACCCTCCCGCCCATTAGCCACCCCACTGACTCCTCCAACCAGACCCGTGTTTTCCTCCGTCTCAAGCACGGAGCCATTATCGAAAGTCACATCTCAACCTCGCCCGATCCCTCCATAGCCTCGGAGCAGGCAGCCCGGATGCACGAGGTGTTGAAAGACCGTAAGCTCCACGAGCTCCTGCCAACCCAATGGAAGGAAGTCCTTCATGCCCAGCTGGCCGCAGAAGAAGAAACGGGTACCATAGAAGAACTCGCCGGGTTTATCGCGACTAAGCTCGGGTGGATATAGTATACGAGGATCGTAAGCCTCCGACATGACCGGCTGTATATGATTGGGTTGGACTGTATACTAGAGAGACCTAGACTACTGCTGTATAATACTGCCACGTGTAACATCGACTGGGCTGCACGCGATGAGCCTGGTCTCTATCTGAAGGGCCCGCCTGACGTCTACCCCGTGACCGGGCATCACCGCCAACGCACCGAATCAGCCACCCACTCCGCAATGCCGATTAGGGTCTCGCATTGCCGCTAGGTACCTTTCTGCAGTACCGGACCCCTGGACTGGAATGGGAAGAGGGAATGGTCTGGGGTGGACTGATTGATGTTAAGTCCGCCCGGTCCCTGTGGCGTGCCATCTGTTGCTCAAGCCAAGTCAATCAACTATAAAGGCCCTCAATGGCTGGCCAAACAACACTACGCATTCCTGGGCCATGAATCCAGTCACTGCTACCGAGGCACACACCACACGTCCACCGATATGGAGCAAATATGGGTCCTATGACTCCTACGGAACGGCGACCTGGAAGGCGTATTATCACATATGTTCGATCATCATTCGTAACTCACGTATTGTACCTCCCTATGTACAAGGCCGAACACCCACCCAAAGCGATCCATATCCGTAGAACAAATGGCAGGTGTACACTACCCCTCCCTCCCTCCCACCCACCAGATGCAGTCCGCGCGTATTCAACAATCTGATCTGATACAAAAAATCAAAGCAGCTAGCCCAACTCCTATAGTGCAAGCGCTGAAAGATGCACTCGAGATGCTAACAGAGTAGAATGACAAGATAAAGAAAAAGAAGATTAAAAACCCGCTACCGAATTCCTCGGGCGGAGAACTGACGCAATCTATCACCACTAGTAGTCCCTTGCTGTTTGGTCTGGCTTCGGGTGACTCGGCGAGAGGGCCGATCTTCTAGACTCAGGCCCCCGAGCCCTGGTCCCAGCTCGGATCGTTTGGGCGAGAAGATCGGCTCGTTGCCGGGCCGCCCGTAGCGGATGTTTCGGATCGTATTGTTGGTCGCGGTGGTCGCGGTTGTGACGGTCGTCTCGGTGTCCGAATCACGATCGTAGAAATCAGAGGCATCGGATTCGTTCCCCTTTAGACTGTTCAAGCTGAAGCTGTGGTCTTTGTTGAAAGTTCCATCGTAGGGAGAGGGTGCGAGTGAGTAATACGGCTCAGGCGACTGTGTCTGAAAGGTGGAACTAGGGGCAGTCGAGGAGAAAGACAGAGGCGGAGGCGCGGATGACCGAGATGCAAATGATTGAAGCAGAGGCTGATGGTTGGTCGCTCCCTGCGGCGAATTCCCGGAACCGTGCCCGTTCGATGGGTTTGTATCTTCCGGCTGCTGTTGCTGCGGACCAGTGTTGTGAGTCCTGGCTATGGTGTAGAGAGATAACAGACCCAATGATTCCTGGGCTGCCATGAAAATCAAAAGCAATTGCCCGTACCGATCGAAATAATGCCGCTCAAAAGAGACTCGCGGGAGGTTGCCCCCAATGTGAACAGCGGCTACAAGTTCCGCGAAGTAGACAAGGATTTCCATACCGTTCCACTGTGCGATAGGCTGTTTGAGGGTCTCCAAGAGAGCGAATCCGGCAATCAGGCTAGCGCTGCCCAGGGAGGCCACCTCGACATAATTTCCGGGGATAGAGAAACGTTCAAACTGCGAAAGATACCAAGCGAAGAGAGAAAATAGCAGCAGGCCCAGCCGGAGATACTGAAACACAAAATAGCCATGCAAGTCAGTCGAATGGCGAGGTCTGGTGTTTGATTCCTGGTGGCGCGCCTGCCATGTGCCATCTTCTTCATCCTCTGGCGACTTGATGGTGAACGTCCGATCAAAGAGACTCTCGAGACCAGTCGACGCAGCATGGTCGCTCACGGGGAAGAATTTGGGCGGTGCAAACACCGAGTCCGTGTTACCCGTGTTTTTCTGCCATTGATTTGTTTGCACTGGGGTACGATGGAATGGGTTACGTTCGACAACTTGTTCAATGGGTTTTGGACGTTGAGTATTGCGCAGATTCCACGCGGGTGGCTGCGGCGCAGGGGGCACGGAGCCGTAAAAAGGCATCGGCCCATCGAGAACAGATTTATGATCCCTCTGGCGAACACTGATCGTGGGGGTTAGTTCGTGCTGCACAGAAGGAGTCCAATCCATGTCGTCGGCTTGGGGAGGCGGGGTGGAAAAGCGTGGTTCCTCTGGGGCTGTTCGGGGAGTGGCCAGTTTCTCCAGAGGGAAGCGAGGGGCACGCTGTCGGATATCGCCATTGGGGGTCCCCAAAGCCTGTCTGCTGCTCGTGCTGGGCAAAGGCGAAGCTTCGGTTTTGTGGTTTGGTGTAGCTGCGGGGGTATTATCGGTCCAGACCACCAACGGACGGGTGTCATAGTGCACGATGCGTCGAGAGATCGCAACAGACTGAGGTATTGTTAGCATGCTGTCTTACATAGCACATGTAGCCTGGGGAACATACCAGGACGGTGAAGAAGATCATGAAGAGATGCAAAGTAGGCGGCAGGGCTGGATCTAGTCCACTTGAGGACGGATCTTTCAGGACACCCCAGAATGCGCATCGCACCACCATGACGATAAGCTGTACCTGATAGTACTCGCTTAGGCCCACAAAGCGGCCGCCTCTCCCTTCGACCTTCAGTCGCAGCTTCGGGTTCCACCACAGGGACAGGATGCCCGCGATTAGCGCAAGTCCGGCGTAGGGTGCCAAGTCCCCTGAGCAATCCCTTGGAATACGGCGTGTCTCCACAGTCTGGCGCACACAAGTCACTATGGACGGTGACATCAAAGAAGCATCCGGGTCCTGTAGAAGGTCGGGTTCCTCGACGGCCAATGCACTCCAGACGTTCCAGCTCAGCTGACCAGTAACACTGACCCAGTAGCCCATAGCGCCAGCCCAAACCAGGAGACTCCTCCAGTTCCATTGACGTGCATGTCGTGCCGCCCTTCCAGCTTTGCTTCGGTCCATCATGCGTCTCAGGTGGTCGGACTTAGCCTCATAGCCTGCCTGGCGAATGCGCTCCTTCACTCGGGGTTCGCATTTGACGCACACCTGCGGATATCGCTCCTCCATGTTCTTGCGGAACTTGGGATATTCCTTCTCATATGCGCCATAGTTCGGGTCGTCGGAGGATGGGAAGTAAGACGCCAAGGAGCTGGTAAAGAGATGTTGGTTGCGGAGACACTGGGCGCAGAACAAACTGGAGGCTGTAAAGTCGGTGGACTCGAAGGGCGGGCTCGACGCTCCTGGACCGTAGACTTCGGGATTTGTTTCTGCAGCGGGAGGGTCTGTAATTTCCCCTTTCTAGCCAGCCGGAAGGTCGGGTTGTTAGTAGCTGCCCTGGCTCTCGTCATACAGTAGGAAGCACAAAACCCACCTCATCTAGGTAGTTGAAGGCTTCGCAATGGTTGCAGCGCCATTTGCGGACGGGGCCGTTGCCATCCTGGGCAGAGCGACGCCCGCAGTAAAAGCATTTGAGTCGCTTAGCGAAGAGGGGAGCCATCTCAAGTCGCGCTGGTGGACATGGATGGCGGAGAAGACGCGGGAGATGATGGGATGATTCTGATGACGGGATGGGGAGAATGGGGGGAAATCAGAGGAAGGAGTTAAGACAACAACAAAATAATCGCCGAGCGCGGGCCCCGACCTCATCGCCCGGCGACACCAACACCAACACCAACACCAACTCACATCCATTCACTTCACTTCACTCCCCCCGCCGGTCAACACCATGAAGGCCGCTGGTCTCTTCTAGCCGGGCGGGTCACTTCTCATCACTTCCCCTCCCTCCTTTATCCTCCCGTCGGCCCATTGTCATGACTCCAACCCTGCCACATTCCCTCAACTAATCCAATACGCATCCCCCACCTGTCCTCATGGATTCCTGGCTCTCCTGGACCGGCCTCTTCTGGGTCGCCGCCCTCGCCGTGGTGGCAGGCATGTCCACGATCCTCGTGAGTGAACGACCCGCGATCCTGCCTCCCCTCGTCTACGCATACTGACCCACCTGTCTCCAGCTCACCATGCATGCTCTCGCCAAGTCCCAGCATAGCCAGGTCCCCAAATGGCGCTCGAAGAACACCCCAATTCACCTCCTCGTGGTCCTGGGAAGTGGCGGACACACGGCGGAGATGTTTTCCATGCTCCGGCGCATGAGTCTGAACCCCTCCAAATATACATATCGGACCTACATCGTGAGCTCAGGGGACAACTTTAGCGCGACCAAAGCAGTCGAGTTCGAAACCACGTACCTCAACCAGAATGCCAAAGAAAATGCACCTGGTGGACAAGCGACGACGGGCTCCTACACGATCGTCACGGTTCCGCGCGCGCGTCGCGTGCATCAATCCTTCCTGACAGCACCCTTCTCTACGATCCAATCTTTCTGGTCCTGCCTTCTAGTGCTACGCGGCCTCCACCCCGATCAGCAACCCCTCCCTTCACCCGCACGCTCGCCGTACCCGGACGTCATCCTCACCAATGGCCCTGCCACGGCGGTCTGTGTCATCCTGGCCGCTCGACTCCTTCGACTATGCCACTTCTTGTGCGCCGGCTTGTCATTCAACCGCAGTGTTGGAACGCAGGCCGGGTCGGAAACCAGTGCGACTGCGCCGGGTCACTTCCAACTTCGGACCATCTTTGTAGAGTCGTGGGCCCGCGTGACAACTTTGAGTCTCTCGGGGAAGCTCCTGTTGCCTTTTGCGGATCGGTTCCTCGTGCAATGGCCAGCATTGAAGGGGAAGAAAGCCTGGTCCGGCATGAGGGAGACGGAATACGCCGGTACGCTTGTGGATTGATTGGTTGCGCCGATGATTTGTTTCTGTGTTGTTATCTTGTCACCTTCCGATGTTCTGTATCGGTAGATAAGGCATAAATGATACCCCCGAAAGTACCGCAAGCATCAACTGCACTAACTACATGGTAGTGGCCTGCCGGATGTGGGCAAAACTCAAAGCATCGGGCGATCCGCCGGCCGTCGGCGGGGCCACATCGAGGGGCCGACCCGAGGTATACTGGGTATACCGGTTACTGCGTACGGGGTACCTTACTTACACCTGTAGTAGGTAGTCCTGACTCGGCCGTAGTATATTTCACATCAGGCTCTCTGGAGTCTGGAGGATCCCGGACGGGAAGGAAAGGTAATCCCTGTAAAAGCACCGGCATGGTACTTCTTGATGCCCCCCCCCCTGGCGCCCCTGGAGATCCAGCTGCTGGCTGGCCGCCGTATCGCCGTTCGGAAGACCCGATCGACCACCCACATTAGTCGATCTCCAGCACGAACAGGGGAGTCCGTCGCAGTCAATGGGAGTCCGCCGTCACGGGGTTTAGACTCCGACTGACCCCGCATCGCAATCCCATAAATCTTCCAGGCCCCCCGTCGCTTGCGTAAAACCTTTCTTCCATTTCTCCATTCCTGGTCTGGCTCTAGCTAGCAGCAAGTGTCCAACCCCAGACAGCATCATGTACTCTTTACACAATCGCATTGCTCTGATCACAGGCGGCTCTCGGTATTTCACACATCCCATGTGACTCCTATGCATCTCTCACATGTCAACTAGGGGACTGGGGGCTTTGGTGGCTCGGAAATACGCCGCAGAGGGCTGTCATGTCGCCATCAACTACGTTTCAAGCATGGACGCCGCTGAAAACCTCGCCGCGGAGCTCCGCGAGCAGTACAAGGTCAAGGCAATTACTATACAAGGAGTACGTGGTATCAGCCTGGGTTGATCTATAGAGCGCTGGCCTGACCATATCTCCACCATCAGGATGCCAGTCAAAAGAGCGACTGCTACAACTTCGTCAAGGCCACCATTGAACAGTTGGGAGGACTAGATATTGTTGTCTCCAATGCAGTGAGTCGCCCTTGACCATCACCATGTTGCGGCAAAGAAGGACCACTGATCACCAGGGCCAGGGTTGGACCAAAGTGACCAACTTCGCTGATTTGGATGCCATGGACGACGAGGACTGGGATAAGGTAGGGAATCTGGTGGAGATGAGCATCTCGGAGGGATCTCGACCTCGTCATGGAATATTCAGGCTGATCGAACCCCTAGTGCTGGTCAACCAATGTAAAGGGTCATCTCTACCTTTTCAAGGCGGCACTGCCCACTTTCAACGCTAATCCCGATGGTGGCGTGTTCCTGTTGACCTCATCAATTGCCGTAAGTTTTGAAAAAAAAAAAAACCCCCCCCCAGATGTTATGCAGGGCCAGTCTCGGTATTAATTGGTCGATCAGGCTGTCACAGCGACTGGCAGTAGCCTGCCGTACGCTGTTACCAAAGCTGCCGGTAAGAATTCCCACGACAGAGAAGTCTTCATGTTGCTGAAATCAACAACAGGATTGCACCTTGTGAAGTGCCTCGCGCAAACCCAGGGCAGCAAGGTTCGCGTGAATGCGGTCCTGCCTGGCCTCTTGCTCACCGAATGGGTAAGTGAAACAGTTGCAGCCCTCCTGTCGATACTGCAGAGCTAAGATTCCGATAGGGCCAACGTTTCCCTCCTGAGGCGATTGAAGGATGGACACAAAAAACGCCCCTCAAGAGGACGGTATGAGTCTCCCCATCCCAGACTAAGTTGCGTGTGCTAATAAAGTCGTTAAAGCCCGAGTTGGAGGACACGGCGAATACGTATGTCATGCTTGCTCAAAACACATCCATGACTGGACAATCGATAACAATCGGTGAGTGCCCGAGATCCTGTTGTCTACTGCAAAGCTAATTCCACAGACTCCGGCTTTGCGATAAGGTAAAACCTGATATTTCAGGAAAGAAAGGCCTCGGGATCATGGCGCGGGACACTGAGCCCAATTCATATTAAGAATACCGGTATCATGATGTTAGCAATATAGAACAGAATGTGATTTCTTCGTCCTCAGTGCCTCCTATGACAGAGGGTTGTAGAACGGCGTGTATCCCTCATCAGCCGAGTACAATGTCCGATCGCCAATCATTCGAGCCTTCAGAGCGGCTCGAAGAGCGTTGGCATTCCGCTCTCCTTCCACTTTCATTTCGTTAATCTTAATCAACTTTCCATCCCGGGTGAAAACATAGACATCCTTCCCTTTCCGAGGCTCAACCGGATGTGTGCTATTCACGAACGGCAAACCCGGGACAAGGGAGAACTTATCACAGCCTTTGAGCAGCGGCACTTCTTCAAACGATGTAAAGATCACACGACGCTGTTGGAAAGTAGGGCTTTCACCAGGGGTGCTGCTGGCAACAAGAGACTTGCTCCAAAGCGGTCCCAGGACGCGGTTTCTTCTGTTGATCTCCGAAAAGCTCCAATTTGTCCAATCTATATGTCGGTCCTCCGGCTTGATCTTGGCTGCATGGATCAATACTTCTCCTTCGGAAGCGCGCCAGCCCGCATCTTCCACCGGGGGTACAAACAAGCCCTGCCGGATACCTTCGACAAGGATCTCCGCACCTTTCGGAGACACGAGGTTCAATAGATCGGGCACACTGCATGTAGTGGGACTTGGTATGTCGAAGCCCGGTAACGGAGTCTGTGCCAGGACAGTGCCATGATCAAAATGCTTGAGATGTAACGTCTGAAGAGAGACACCGGTCGTGGTTCTGCCGGCCAACAGAGTGTGGTGGAGAGGCGCGGGACCCCGAAAGCTGGGCGCTTCTGTTAGCGAAGTTCGTTCGCCATTCAGGCCAGTTCGCATGCGTACTCGGGAAGTAACGAAGGGTGGACATTCAGACCCCCGTACTTAGCGCCATTGAGGATCCGGGGAGGCACAAACAGCCCAAACGAGACCGCAACAATCAGGTTGATAGGGCCTGCGGGGAGTATAGGCGGCTAACAGCGTCAATGAGCGTTCACGAATGGTATCACCGGTCTCTGAATTACCGTCCATCCTCTGAAGGTATCGATCTCATGGATGGGGAGCGACAGGTCCGAGGCCGCTGCTTTGATGGGCACTGTAGTAGTAGACGAACAGGGCCAAGTCAGCTGCATGTTCTCTCTTCTGAGATTGTCTCGGCCAATTACCATCGCGTACTGTTTTCAACCCTCTTCCGACTCGTTTCCCAGGCCTGCAAACGACGTCGATCGAGGCAATGCGATCCGGTCGCTTGACATGTTCTTCGTGAAGCGCTTTCAAGGAAGCTATGCTAAACTCGTCGGAACCGCAAAAGAGGATCCGGAGCGGATCGTAGGCCTTGGTGGCTAGACAGCGACGCGTCCAGGAGGGAAAGAGCGCGACTCGTCTGTAGCCACAGAGAGCGCCGGGCCCTGGGGAGAAGAACATGGCCAGCGTTTGCAGTCGGCGCGGCGAAGGCGACAGACCAGACCAGACCAGACCAGACCAGACCAGACGAGACGAAACGAAACGAAACGGAAGCAGCTCCGCCCCTTCGCCGACCCCCTCCGCCACGTGATGTCACCGCTGCCCCCTCCAGCCCGACCGGCGACGAGCTGCATTCGATGACCACTCCGCTGCTTCTCCGTGGGCTGGAGCTCACAGGTCGATAGAGCAATGCCCGAGAATGACTGGACGTCCGTGATCCCCGCACAACTGGCCTACTTCGCCATCTACAACCCCCGCCTCGGTCCGACCGACGAAACAATCCACGATCAAGTGGTCTTCTACACATCTAGGTCCGGTCGATCATCCCGCCGACGGGACGGCTCCGGGGCGGACGATGGCGACAATGCGCCCAAGGAGGAATGGAACGAGAGGCTGCGCCAGGTAGGACTGGCGCAGGGGATGGTAGGCTTCGCCAGGTGAGGGCGAGCCCCGATACGCAGGCGTGAGGGTGCGGTACTGACCTCGTGGCCCAGGAACTTCTCGCAAGGGAAAGCAGTGGACTTCGTGGAAACCGAGAAGTCGCAGATAATCTTGCATGAGCTGGAGGAGGACTGGTGGGTTTTAGCTGTAGGTGGCCCGGTCTCTGGACCTGTCATCGATAGCTGCTGAGCTGGTTACAGTCTGTCGACCTCACTCGCCTTCCAATTGATCCAGCGAGCGCGTCTTCCACTCAACGCGATGCTTCGGCTGTTCCTGCTTTCAACTACTCCTCAAGGGAGATATGCCCTCCCCAACTTCTAATACAACAGCTTCGTCGAGCTCACTCCACTTTCCTCCTCCATCATGACTCGACGCTTGACTCACTGTACGGTCGTGTGGGCCGACCTGCATTCTGTATGCTTCTCGATAACTACTGGTGGAGGTTCACATGGAGCTGGGAGGTCCTTCTGAATGGGAGCCCTGCTGTTGACATGTATGACGGTATCAAACTTTCCGCTGGGGGCGAACTCGGCATCGGCGTTGGTGAAGAGGGGTGGGGAAGTGGAGAGCGAGAAGTGCTGGAGGATTTTGTTGGTCGCACAGATGGTCTTGTGGACTTGGTTGTCTCTCGATTTGGCGATCCTGATCCGAATACCAGCGCTCACGCAACGGGGAAAACATCAGATGCAGCGGATGGAGGCAGTGTCGAACATCGATGGCTTGGACTAGACGTCTGCCCGAAGCCTGAAGATGGGGTCGTGTTCTCGGGAGTAGGGGCAGTCTCGAGACCATCCGTGATGCGAATCTCTCAATGGATGGAATGGATCTATAGATATGGCTTTGACGCATATGGGGTTGGTGAAGATCCGACCTCACCACGGCGTCGAAAGCGGCGGAAACGACAACGGAAACAGGCGCCTGGAAAAGACGCCAGCGTTCGGTCTGCTCCCGTGGCTGACCCTCAAGTTGCAACTTCAGATCGTCCTTTCTCCCCAGGCATACCCCCTCCCCTCCTGATAGGGACCACGGAGTCCCCACAACCTCCTCGGGAACCTGATGGGAAAACAAGCTCTCTTGCCAGTGGTGAGAGCTCTCCGGCAAGGAGCGACCGAGGGGGTGACTGGATGGGGTTTAGGACCGACGCGTTTGTGAAATATCTTACACTTGGTTATGTTTCATCTTGGGGGGCTTCATCTGGGATGGCCAGTCCACACCCTCGCATCGAAGCACTGAAGCGAGAAGAAGGACCGTCCAGCCCAGACAACCGACCAAGCTCTCCTGCAGATGCTCCGGAGGCGATCGACGAGGACTCTATCAAACCTAGCGATAGTACAAAGCCCAGGAGCCATGGGAGTTTCCTAATTGGTTTGGATTCTGAAATGATTGATCCAGGCAACACTGCTCAAAAAGGTGCGGACACGACCGACAATCAACCCAGCATGTCAAATGGTAAAACAGGCCAGCGATTTCTGCACGTTCATTTGGCAGAGCTATCGGAGGAGAACCCAACAGGTAAGGCATCATCGTACTTGCAGGATGGACTGTCTAAGGCTAACCACAGCCGTGTTCTAGGCTCGGTAAAACTGCAAGTTGTGGTCTATATAGTATGTCCTATCCTGTGGTCGGTCAGCTTGAACTGTAAGTGCTAACAATACTACAGCATCAACCTTTCATATACACATTCGTCTTCGACCTCTCAGCACCTGCTCTATCCGATCCATCCCTCTACCAGGGTATCGACCACCAAATTAGCCCTCTTCACAGGTCTCTCAGTAATTCCACCTCACCCGCTACTGCAGCAATGCGCATCGCCATGTCCGACAATGCCTTCGACATCAACAAACGATTCTCAGGCAAGACCCAGCCAGTCTACAACCTCGTCTATGATCAAACCAACTTGACGATCCGCTCCTCGATCCCAAACATTCCAGACCTGGGGTCCTCCATCAACGATCCTAGAGATCCCACCATACACCCATGGTCTCGAGTCGAGAGTCTCAATATCCACCACAGACTCTTAAGCACACACCTTGAGACCCGCGCTCGCCCCCTGGAGGTCGAAAGAACCTGCAAGACCAGTCGCGGTTGGTGGATTGTCTGGATCAGAATGTCTGAACCGCCCCAGCAAGAACAGGAGAGCGCCAAGTCAACACCCAGTATCCGCACCCTCAGCGACATGAAAAACAACGCTCATCAAGAGGCCTTCCTCATCCGACGGTCAAGCGACTCCGTCTCTCCATCCGGACATGCGCGCAGCAGTAGCAGCTCTCGATTCTTTCGTGATCTAGGCGGAGCAACGTCGCCGGGTCTGCGGGCCGATACAGGACCAGGGAAGCTTGTGGAAGGGCTGGGCCTGGATGCAAGGCGATATATCGAGAATCTTCTCAGCTTGAATAGATGAGGTGGTGGCGAGCATGCATTTTGTATAAGATCACCTTGGTCCCTCGCCCCCCCCCCCTGGTAGATTCGATATATACAACAACCGCTCCAATACGGATGCCATAGATTTAGCCAATAATACAGGAATAGTATCATTTATGAGGGATCATCCGCGCAAACAGGCCGTATCCATTTCACCCCGAGGAAAAGAAAAGAAAAAAGGAAGATCTCCATAATAATCGACGACCAGTCGCATCCAAACCGGAAAGAGAACTCCACATGTTGTTTGAAAAGCATCATTCAATTGACAATTATCCATGCTCAAGTACCATAAACCCATGAATATATTGATTGTTATATTGTAAAGAACTTAAGATAGCCCGGACCTGATCGTCACACTGCATTGTAGTTTACTAACTTAATCCCTAAGTAAGTTTGCCAATCCAGCCATTAATTACTTAGTACCTAGGTAGGTAGGTACCTTACTACCTACCTAGGTACTAATAGTTAGGTACTGCCTAGGTATGTAGCGAGTACAGACAGAAACCACTAAACACCTACATTTTAGACAGAGTACAGAGTACCCTATGTAGTAGGTATGTACATACTCAAGCATGTGAGCGACCTACTACCTACCTAACTAACCCTCCCCATATGATATTTAAGGGGTTGTGTGTACTCCGTAGGTAGGTACCTTAAGGTAGGTATAATCCAGAACCACGGTGTATGTATCCATAGCAGCCCCTGGATATAGTACTGTAACCTCCCATACACTGTATGTAGGTACCTAGGTATGTACGTATGCAACGCATCCATACATAGGTAGGTACGGAGTACAACCCCATACAAACATCCACTTTCGGAGAAACAATCATGTAACCTAGGTAGACACCACATCGACTACTATTCTATTTTTCGCGTCGATGCATCCTATCTATCCGCTCAGTGGCGCTTTCATCGAGTTTTCCATATATATAGGTTGAGGTGGTGCTGGGATCACCGTTGACCTACTGCCTACAGTACTCCGTACCTACCTAGGTACTGACGACTCCCTTCTATCGAGCCAGGCTAGTGTTACTATCAATAGACGCCATCAGGGGGGGGGGATGCATCCGTTCATCCAATCCATCATCTCCTGGGTCGTGTTGTTCATGTTCGCTCGTTCGCCCTTGTCGAGGCTGCTGTCCATGACCTTGGTACTATTTTCAGGACCGTCAGTGACGTACACCAGCACAATCCGGAGGAATTTCGAAGTAGGCACCTATCTAGGTACCAGTAGGAGATAGGTACTACCTAGGTAGCGCTACATGCGTGGCTACTTGACGGTATCGATATTTGAGGTACCTTCCTAGGTACTTTATCCACCTAGGTACGTACGGAGCGGCATACGTAGTAGAAGGCACGAGTACGAAAAAGGGCAAAGTGGATTAGTAGATAATAACGTATAGATGTGCTTGCTATCCCCCATGCCTGCTCCGAGACCGCCGCGTACGTAGGACATGCAGAGTGATTTGACCGGTTTGACTGCAGGACGTGGAGGGGAAAGCCAAGCCAACGACAATTCCATGCATTCTCTTTAACCGAAACAGGAGGAAACAGAAATGGGGACAAGACCGTGCTGGGGGAAATCCGAAGGAGTGGGGAGTCATCCATCTGTCGGATCGCGAGATTTCGACTTTCTTGATCGGACCCTTCCGGTAAATTGACTGGCAGGACACACGCAAGATGAACGCAATCCTCAGTTGCTCAATTCCGATCGGCACTACTCCGAGGTAGTGAGGGCGTTTGCTCCGGTAGCAGCCTGGCGCCCTTCTTGTCATAGTGATCGAAAACCGCCCCATCGGCGCCTATGAGGAGCTGGAACAGAGAAGAAAACCCACAAGGTTATGAAGACAACGCCTCCCTAGAAAAATCAAGTCTGCAAAATAAGAAAGTCGACCAACTGCATAGCCAGATAATCCCATGAAGCTCATGTGCCCGTGATTGAACATTATCCACACTCGCCCAGGCACACATTGGAACACGCCAACGGAATAAACCCCCTCTTGATAAGTAATAGAAACCAAATGTTTGAGACGCTTATCCGTTCATATAATCTCCGCATGAAACAGACCTTTTGCGAAGGAGAAAAAAACTAGTTTACAGGATGGTGCACTTCTTCTTGCTCTTGTGGGTCTTGGTCAAGAGCGCAGCCCGGGTGGCGGCCTCGAAGACCTCACGGACACCGTCGTTGGTGCGCGCAGAGCATTCGAGGTACTTGTAGGCTCCGATCTTCTTGCGAACCTCCTCACCCTGATAAGACATTAGCGACCGTTTCGGATCTCCCGATAAGTTTGCTTGGTTTCGATGACATACCTGCTCAGGGGTGACCGGCTTCTGAGAGGTCTTGTGGAGTTCCTCAATGGTCTTGGGGTCGTGACGAAGATCCATCTTACATCCGACAAGGATGATGGGGAGACCCTGGCAGAAGTGAAGAACCTCGGAGATCCACTGAAGATACGGTTAGTACACCATACTTGCACGTGTCCACAAGATGACCCTCGCATCCTCATGCTTTCGTCGAGGGCGCCGGGAAACAGCGATAGACTAACCTTCTCCTGCACGTTATCGAGGGAATCGGGAGAGTCGACAGCGAAACAGATCAGGATGACGTGAGAGTCAGGGTATGAAAGAGGACGGAGACGGTCATAATCTTCCTGACCAGCCGTATCCCAAAGAGCGAGCTCAACGTGCTTGCCATCAACCTCAACATCGGCGACATAGTTCTCGAAGACGGTGGGGACGTAGACCTAAGTCATAACTCGGTCAGCTCAAGGGCAGCGGAGTACTACCTGGGATAGCTAGCCAGCTATCTCGGACCGACCATAGGGGGGGACGGTATCAGGGATCAGGTAAAGGAAGGCGGGTGGATGCTAACCTCAGGGAAGGTACCCTTGGAGAAGACACTGATCGAAGACGATAAAGGTCAGTACATGCTACGGGTCTGGCACCCAATGCAGATTGGAGAAGGGGGGAGAGAG
>KZ825804.1:12696-60922 GCA_003184645.1 Aspergillus ellipticus CBS 707.79 | reverse complement strand
GGGGGGAGGAAACTCACATCAACAGACAAGTCTTACCGCAGGCACCATCACCCACGATAACGAGCTTGCGGCGAATCTCAGCCATCTTTGGGAGCGTTGAGGATTAGCCAGACGACGGGAGAGGGAAAAGATATGGGGATAGAAATAGGTGAGAATGACAGAGGGGAGAGGGGGTGCACAGCAGCGAGGGGGGTGAGAAGCTGTGGCAGGAGCGGATGGATGGATGGATGGGCGGATGGTGGATGGGGGAGGTTGAGGGTAGAGGAAGGGACAAGTCAGGCGCCCGAGGAAAAGGGTTATCACGTACGGTGCAGGGGAGCAGGCGCAACGGGCGCGGACTAAAATATTTCAGGGAGCGAAACTCAAGGTGAATCCGAGCGCCAAGAGTCCAGGAATAAACCCAAAAGACGAGTTGACGCGAGTGAAAGTTCCCAGGGGAACGTGGATGAAGAGGAGGGCGAGGAGCAGGAGGGAGGGAGGAGGGAGGGAGGGAGAAGGATGGAGGATGGATGGGTTGATAGGATGGATGGGATGGGTAGTGGAAGAGACAGAGACAATGCTGCTGCTGCTGCCGGGCCTGCTGTGTATGGGTCAGTTATCGGCGGTTGGCCCCAGGGCTGCTGGCTTTTTGGCTCCTTCGTCTGGGCGATGCTCTCGTCCCCCCGTCCTTTCAGGTGAGTCGCTGAGGCTCCCGGCTCCTCCCCAGTTGACTAAGAAACCAGCCAAACCGGGCTAGAAGGGCTGAAACGGTTGGCAAGCGACTGTCCGCCAGCCCCATCGGGTGAAAAAGCTATGTGGCTGTGGAAGAGCTCTCTCTCTCTCTCTGTTAGTAGTTCCTTGCCCTGTACTGATTACTCCCCTCTCATTTCTTTTTTTATTTCCGCTCTTTCCCCTCTCCTCTCCTCTCCTCTCCTCTCCTCTCCTCTGCGATGGACGGCTGATCGTGACGTGATCGGAACCGGGGCGTTCCCTGGTCGCGAGCCCCGATGGCTGCTGTTTCCTCGTCTTTTTTTTTACCACCTCCTTTATCTGCTGGTACCTTTTTTTCCCTTGCCGTGACTACCAGGTACGGGGTAAGTTACTGCTTACTTAGCTGCCTAGTTGGTCTGCCTTCATTCCCCATTAAAGCCACCCGACCGTGGCTGAAGGTTACCAAGAACCACATAGCCAGAGAGAGGTAGGTACAGTAGGCACCTGTAGGCACCTGTAGGCAGGCACTATCTGTACCCGCCCGGTACGGTAATGTGCGGTACGGGTATCTCCATACTTAGATACCAAGTATACCAGGGGGGCATCGCTCCGACTTACGTATTCTGCTGACCGGGCCTTACGACCAGCGACTCCGTAGTTAATGTCTTTCTTGATCCAGTCGAGGTCCTTTTGGCTTTTCGCCATTAAACTGCTGGCCGCTTCGGCTCCAGGGCGAATGGGGGTGGGGTGTCGTCATCGGTTCCGATCGCCTCGCCCTGGGAAGTAGGTACGGAGTAGCCAACGGAGTAGACAGCGTGGAATGGGTCGATCAGATGCATCCGATCCTCCAGGCGACATGACAAGCTCAGTTCTTCGCAGTAACATCATTCTATATGTCAGGTGCAATACCTTTTGACGGCGACTCCATAGTTACCGTCGCCATAGTCTGAGGGAGCCTAGAAGCTTGTGGGTGCCCCGGAGACTCGGATTTGTCGGCTGTGGCTCCATACCTCTTATAATTGGCGGTGTCCCGCCCCCTGATCCAATGGTCTTGGGTTGTTTAGGCTGTTATTTCCTCGGCCCCGTGCGCTAGACAACAGGGCCATACTACACAGTAAATAAGTAAATAATAATAACCAAATGGCCTCCACCCAACCACGGAGTAGACCGTCTAGAATGGAGACGAAGCGGTATACCCATTTTCGTTCAAATTTGCGATCCCACGGCGATGAGAAGCTTGTTCTTCGAGACAATCCAGCGGGATCAATCCTTTCCGCTGGGTTATCGGAGCAGCCAGCGACTTGCTTCCACACCGTGCCACAGTAACGCACCGGAGTACTCCGTGTGAAATGAAATACTACTTACTCACCTCACCTCCTGCAGCTCCAGTCAACCGGGGAAACCTAGAGGTCGAAGGGATAGCCACGCACGATAACCCTGCCGTTTCTGGCCTGGATGCTGATTCGTTCCTCGCCATTGAATACGGAGGCGTCCGACAGTAGTGGACAGTCGACAGTCGACGGTCCCAAACTCCAACATCCACATCGGCGGCAATCGAGCACAGTTGAACAAACATGTCGATCTCGGTCAGATTATCATTTGTTCTCCGGCTCATCATCACAGCCCTAGCCCACGCCTGGTGGGTGGGTCTATAGTACTAATGCAGCTTCGTTGAAGCGTCCAGAATATCCAGAATATCCAGATGACAGATACTGTGTAGTCGACGATAACATCGAAGTGGGAACCCTCCGAGCGTACCTGTGGTCTGTACTCCGTACTTGGGCTTGGCCTGAGGCAAGGTACTTCTGCTGCTGTATGACCATAATGCTCCAGATCCGCCAGGGGGGGTGGCTCCATGGATGCTTCCTTCAATTACCGACAGCAAAGATACGTGGCGGTGCAAGTGATCGGCCATACTGCTAACCCAGGACGGTCGGTACGTATATCCCCCTCAAGGCAAACGTCATCATTGACTGGACCCAGGCAACTCCTTTATTTCCTAGAGCTCGGGCCAGTACAAGAGAGAGAGAGAGTGTGTGTATTTGTGTGTAAGAATGAGAGAAAAAACAAACAAACAAACAAACAAACAAATAAATAAACTGACAATAATAACGGAGTCTACGGAAGTCGCGTGCTGGCGACATTGTAAATGGCAGGCTGGCGTTTCAAATGCGGAGGAGGTACAGTACGGAATCCAGTAAGAATCCTGGCCCTGCAAGCCTGCGGCCGAGACGGTCTAGGAATTCCGTACCCTCCGACTTTAATCCTGCCGCAAAGGCCCTCAGCTATCATCTCCGTAGTCCGTTGATAACCCGGCAGGCAGAACCTTGCAGATCCGGGTACAGCAAAGGCGTAGTGCCCATGCACTTGATGTACAGGGTACTTACGGAGTACTTATCGTTTCTCTTTCTCTGCTCACTGGAAAATAAGATGGCATTGCAACAAGTCAGTCAGTCAGTCAGTCAGTCAGTCACCTTAGCATGTGCCAGGGAACAGGCTGTCGTTGTATATGGCCAGCTTGGCAGGCTACTTAAGGTATTGGTCGGTCTCACCGCACTCAGTGCTTACCGACATTGTCATATGTTGCTGCGTCGATTCCAATAATAGTCCGGGCACTCTGTAGATATGTTGGTCTGGAGTTCCCACCAGTGGTCGGACACCGCCGAGGACGCTGGTTTCTTGAGACTCCCGTCTGTAGCCTCGCGATTCCATTCTGAAGATAAAAAAGACTTATACTCTGTAAGTAGTCACTCGCAATCTATATTCGAACGCTGGGTGTCCCTCTTCTTAGAAAACTGTCCCATTGTCTAATATCGACAACTGATTGAAACCAGATGACGGTACTTCCACTGTTCCATGACCATAAGCACTTATATCGAGGTGGCCGGGTCCGGTCTGATGGGAGCATTGCCATCATAGGCCCATCAATCTGAGTCACCCATCCAACACCGATACAGCTGGAGTGCAACAGCTCGCAATGTCTGAAACATAATAAGCAGTTGGTGCTACTTGGCGATACTACTTAGAGCCTGCCCTCTGGGGGGGCGGATACGAAGTGTCCGGTGTAAACATATAAACATGAAAGAGGAGATATGGTGGTTTGCTGCAGGCAATACGCTTAGCTACGGGGATGAACTGCTCCTGGTGAGTCAATCTCGTATTCCCACAACGGCTTGGGACCTACTTACCCACTTTTATGCCTGGATTGGTAGCTTTTCCTAGAGAGCGGTTTGGATTCTGCTCCACACAGAGCATAGAGCATCTAGAATGTACCAACTGTAATGCATTATCTGTGATTAAGGTCATTGCTGGGACACAAAGATAGGACATCAAGGGCCTAGTAATCATAAGATTGTATCTGATTTGTAGATAATACATTTCAGCTATTTTCACATCTACCTAGCTGTCACGGATGTCTTTATTAGGCAATCAAAAGCAATGGCCTGGAGAATAGGGAAGGGAAGTATAGCTCTTGGCTCAATGCCGTCTTAAGGCGGCATCCACAAACCACTGGAGAGATATGTAGTTGGGATACATGCCAACTAGGACTTTCCCAAGAGCAGTGGAATTTTTGTTGAAAAAAAAAAAAAAGTCAAATAGGGTGAATGAAGTGAATGTCAAGTGTGCCTTAGTTGTCTACAGTGTACCTCGATACGTGCTGTATTGAGTATGCTTCCCATTGGCTCACCCATGGGTCGGGTCACGTGTCCAAGCCAGGGCCGCAATTTTCCCTCCCGAGCATCTCCCAAGGCCTTCTGGTGATTCGGCGGAACAGTCGGCCATTGCTGGTACTGCGGCATCCAAAATGCAGAAGGTCATTCGAAGGACAGCCCTGGCGCGGAACCAGGCTCAGCGGAAAGCCATTCGAGCGACCAAAGATGCTGAGCGCGAAGACCTCAATGACTCTCTAAGGCAACGCTTTGCCTATAACCGCCTGGAGATCGATAACATCCGTGCAGAGAGACAACGACGCCGTGAAGACTGGCTGCGCGGACCTCTGGCGCCTCAACGTGATGCCGGTCTGGACGGAAAGAGCTATGGTGCATTGAGCCCACAATCGATGAACCTTCCGTCTATTCCCAAGCACCTGCGGAGAAAGTACATCAACGTCGCTGCGGGTGACCGGGTGTGCATCATGAAGGGCAGGGACAAGGGCAAGATCAATGAGGTGATTCGGGTGGATGAGAACAACGAGACCGTCACTGTCAAGGATATCAACATGGTATGCCCCACCTCCAATGGGCTCTGCGGAGTCACCTCCGGTTCATCTACTCATGATCTCTTCTTTCTCTTCGGCAGGCCGATGTGCACTTCCCCGACTGGTTGAATGAGCAGTATGGCAACAAAGCCCCCTTCCAGTCCATGGCCCTACCCATCTCGATTGACGATGTTCGCCTTGTTGTCGCCCTCGATGATCCGGTTACTGGGAAAACGCGCGACGTTCTGGTCGAACATGTTTACGGAGGAGAGCCCTTCCTTGATCGAGAGTATGGTGTGGACACTCCTCGACACACTAGATATATCGCCGGCGAGCAGATTGAAATCCCATGGCCCCGAACCGAGACTGCGGAAACGAAGGATGAGGCGTGGGATACGCTCCGCATGGAAGTTGAGACGCCGACCTGGATGCCATCGCTGCACTATGCCCCATTCCCTCCCAGCGTTCTGGACGAGCTTCGCAATAAGTTTTCGAAGTACCGGACGAGACACGACGCGGATTGGGTGGAAGCCAAGAAGATGGAAGATTACAGGAGGGAATATCTTCAAAGCCGGTCTTTGTTGACACCCAAGGGCGAACTGATGGCATTCATCCAGGCCAAGAGAAAGGAGCGCCGGGAGGCGAGGAAGGATGCCAATGGAAACTTCATCCTCGACGACAAGACGGCCGGGTTCATCGAAAACTTCATGAAGGAGAGAGCTACCCAGAAAGCGTAATTGCCTGCTTTGAATCTCCCTGGGTGCCCGACGGACGAGCGTGTGCCTGGGTCTTTTCTGTTTCTTCACAATGTTCTTTAAATGGGTGTACACAATTATACTACTGTAGCATAGAATCCGACTGTATAAGATCAATACGGATCTACTTCCGAGCTGCTGCACGGATTCGTAGGTGGATTGGGGCATAGATGGGCGCATCCACCGCCAGAAGTGCTGGCTGTTGGCGCGACCGGGGCAAGACATTGAAGACTGCGTGCGCTGGGCATTCTACTTGCGCGCGCGCCCACGGGTCGATAAGTAGGGCCGCCAGGGGAGGTCTGCAGCTGCGACTGCGACTTACACTTTCTCATCCAGCTTATCCGCGTCCCGATCTCCCTGCTCGCCCATCCCCCTCCGACCTTTTCATTTTATGCGGCCTCAACGGTTGTGAACCTCCCCCCCACCCTCCATTATATATAACAGTTGCTGGGGCTGTGACTTTCCCCCCAGCATGGCTTTCGCCACGATCAACTCATCGGCGCCGGCCAGCCTCCCGGCCATTGAGAACGCCTTTGCCGCCGAACCAGGCCTTAAGAAACGAGTTTACGACGCGATCGGTGCGTACAGGTCGCTTAGCACGACATTCACATTTCCCCACCCTACCCTTTCCAACGAGAAAAGAATCGCCAGCTGACGTCCGTCTTCCTCCCAGCGCATACCCCGCAACATGCACCTCTCTTCGAAGACATCGCTAGATTTACCTCCAGCCTGCTGGCCAGGCCTGCAGACTCTTCCGTTCAGCCCGTGGAGCTCGTCAGCGATGGCCCGGCCATTAAGAAGCGAAAGCTACAAAATGGGGATGCCCCGGTGAATGCTCAAGCTCCAGGCGATGTCAAAGCAGACGCCCCTCTGCAGTTTTACATGCAGGATGTCTCCTTTGCTGTCCCCCAGCGAAAGAAGCTCACGCTCGAAATCACTGCCGGGAATGGGTTCCTACGGGCGAGAAATCAGACATCCAAGGAAGTGGAGTTTGGTGTACCGTTGGGGAAGATACGTTAGTACCAAGTACAGCCCCGGAGTTGATCAATGCTGACCCTGTTGTGGATGCGAATAGAGCATGTCCTGTGCCTTCCCGTCCCGGAAAAGAATCAACGACAGTTCAACTTCTGCATCATTCCCCAATATGGAGATGGAGTGAACCCTCCGCCAGAAGGTTCACCCCCGGTGGAGGCCATCGTGTGGACTGTCGCCGACGGGCCTCCCAAGGCAGCGTTCTCGGGGACTGGGAAGCAGCTTGGAACGGGGGACGGCGAAACGGCAGACAAGATCGTCCAGCAGGTCTTGAACGACAATTTGTCTCAGACCAAGGTCGTGCGCCCGGACGAGCGCCAGTTTGTGAGCGCCATGCCTGAGGCCCATAGAAAGGGGGAGAAGGCCTACCACGTCAAGGCTTTCCGTGGGAGCAAAGAAGGTATAGCCATATCCACCTCGTCCTCAGTCCCCATTGATGAGAACTAAATATCTCATGGCACAGGTTATCTTTTCCTCCTCTCTACCGGTATTCTTTTTGGGTTTAAGAAACCGTTGGTCTTTTTTGCCTTCGAGAATGTCGACTCGATCTCATATACGTCCGTGCTGCAGCGAACGTTCAATCTTAATGTAGTGGCTCGACCTACTGCCACCGACGAGACGCAGGAATTCGAGTTTTCCATGATTGACCAGGCCGACTTCTCCGGTATTGATACGTATATCAAGAAGCACGGCCTGCAAGACGCCAGTTTGGCTGAAGCCCGGCGCGCGAAGCGATACAACGTCAACAATGTCAAGACTGAAGACGATGCTACCAACGATGCGGAAGGCGTTGAAGAAGAAAGTGAACTACAAAAAGCCCAGCGCGAGCTTGAAGACGAAGAGGACGAAGATGAGGAGGATTACGATCCTGGCAGTGGGGGTGATACTGATGGCAGCGGCTCTAGCAGCGACGACGACGATGATGATGACGAAGACGAAGACGAAGAGGATGGCGACATGGATGATGGTGAGGAGGGCGATCGAAATATTGTGGCAGAAGAACTGGGAAGTGAAGCAGAGGATGTTCCGGCCGAGGAGTCGTGAAGAGACGGCCCTTTATGACGACTGTCGTTGTATGAATAGATGATAGCTGCTACAGTCACACACCAACGCTCTGTGTGCTGTGATGTGTATCCAACAACCGCGTGGCTAAAGCTTTCCATATACCGGTGGGCGGCAGCCTGTTACACTACCGTACCCCAGGGCCACTCCAAAGTGTGATGTTCGTTTTTTCTTCTTTGGGCTGCCCAGCCCCAGCCGTGCTCGTGCATTGTCTAGCACCCACGCCTGTACTCCGTAGATAGTCTGTAGCGAGAGGGCCTCCACTGTTGGATGACAACGAGGCTTGCCACGCCCGATGCTTTCGAGGACGAGGGCCCCGTTTCAAGGCTGCATGGAGCCTGTTTCAGATGGCAAGGGCTCGAAGTCCAATGGATAAGGACCAGCAACCCATGCACTGGCACCGAGTGGGCTGTGGGTCACAGACGTGTCAGATGCTTCTAAAATCGAGGTGCCACTGCTACTGCCACTGGATGTGGTACGGAGAGGGAGTACCAGCATCGTCGGCGGAGTGTAGGTACTTCCTAAGAACATACTCAGTACTCCGTACTAGCATCGCATATAGGAGAAATCGTCGAGTTCCGTGAAGCCCGTCGGCCAGGACGACCGGTCACTCTTTCGGGAACCGTTCATCTCCTCGATTGGCAGTGGTGGCAGTCGGTCGACCCGATTCGGCTGGTCCTGAGCCCCCGTGCTATCCGGTCTTACGTTTACTGACGTTGGTCTGGTCGATAACCCGATAATGGGACTGCTTCGATCGAAGGCTACTCTATAAAAGAGTGGGGTAAGGTTCTCCTCTTTCTTCTCCTTGTCCTTCTCCTCTTCAGGTATGGTAAGTGGTGGGTATAGTATTGTACATTCCACCGTACATGCATTCTAAAGTATCTTTACCACCATTCTAGAAGTAAGTACTCCCGTCCGTACTGTAGTAGCTACTTACCTGAGGTACTTAGTAGGTAGGTAGGTAAGGTAGCAAGAGGTACAGTAGGCAGGTACCTGAGGTACTGAATGCATACAATACATACATACATATGATACATACCTGACGTCCATACATACATATGGATACATCCATCGTACAACTCGATTGGTCGCCCTGAGCGCCATGCTGGGCTACAGACTGGTCAGGGGCAGTGCCAGCTCAGCGCAGGTACCTACAGCAGTAGCACCTACCTGAGTACTTAAAGTCTTGAAGCCGCCCGCCGCACCTCCCCAGTAGTGGCCGATGGGACGGGTTAGCGGTTACTACTGGTCTGGTTAGTTAGTGGTTACTGTTAGGAGCTGACAGACTGTCAGTGTCGGCTATGGGGCTGGGTTTTCTTAGCTGGGTTGACAGCTGCGACGCCCGGCGGTTATTGGTAGAAGACCACTGGACCGCGGCGGCGTCTATCCAGTCAGTATCGCCTCCGTTGGGACTTGGGACAGCTGTTCCATGGGTCGGTCCCCTTATCTAGTATCTACAGGTGGTTCAAGTCCGATAGAGAGATTCGATTCCCCGATCACGGGTATAGGGGAGATGCAATGGGAATTAATTTATTGACCACTAGATCGGATAAGGTGTGTGCCTGGGGGGTACACTGAGATAGGCTAGGCGCCCCTACTCTGGGACTCTGGGACCCAGGTACGGTACCACTCCGACCACCCTGGGAGCGAGGGCGCTGGGTATTTAGGGTCCCCTTGTCCTCTTCAGTCCTCCGTAAAATACGGTAAACACGCAATACCGGTGCCCCCAAACTAACAATACCCGGCCCAAGGCAGTTAGAGCCGGTGGGCAGCTGGGCTATCATTCCTCGAGTCGGCCAAGGAGCGCGAGCATGGGCAGGAGGCCGAAAGAATGATGGTACCTGGGCAGTAACCGTAGTAACTGGAGCCATGATGCCACGGCCCATTTCTCCTGGCAACTTTACCTGAACGTCCTCCCCCCCCCCCAGGGCCCCAACTCCATGTGGCACGGCAGGTAACAATCGTACCAGGGTGACCCGAACAATAATAATTATAGAAAGGTACCTGGGTAGCTTCCATCTGGCCACTGGCCAGAACCCACTGCTGGCGTCTAGTGCCCGCTTTCAACCGTTCATCGCCCAACAAGCGGAGCGCTAGAGGCGCCGCTAGTGAGTCCCTGGGCCTAGGGCGATTCCGAGGCCAGGATGATGAAAATTGGGAGGCCCTTTCTTTCCCCCTCCAAATTGCAGTTGCCCTGGACCGATCGGCACGGGCCCAACTCGGTCCTTTTCATAACCGCCCAGGATTGATCGGGCGGTGGTAGGTGGATAGACACCCGCAGTTCCCCCCCGGTGGTGAGGAGAAACAGTAGCAACAGCAGGTGGTATGTGGTCGAGTGGCAGATGATTGAGTGAATGAACCTATGAAAGAATGAATGAATGCATGGCTCAAGCCCGGGTGTCTCAGTGTAATCAGGTACCGTACCCGTACCCCCGATTACCGCGCTTCATCCCCTATCGATGGGGCCTCTCCGGCTATAATCGCCTCCACTAGTCCATACGGGGTACCGGGCGTGACGGGGGGGGGCAAAGTCGTAAAATCGTAAAGTGGTAACAATACGGGCGTACGGGCCAGAAACCGGGCAACAGATTCGCAGGTCGTCATCGGGGGGGCCAAGCCGGCCGGGCGGACTGAGACTGCCAGGTAAGGTATTGACCTGACCAAACCGAATGGAGGACCAGACCAGACCCGACCTGGGACCAGACCATCCAACCATCGCCTCTCACTCGCTCGCGCGCTCAAGGACTGACTCTCACTCTCTCTCTCTCTCGCTCGCTCGCTCGCTCGTCCTCTCCTCTCCTCTTCCTCTGCCTTTTGCTCGTCCTGCTCTCCGCCTCATTTTTCCTTTTTTCCCTTTTCTCTCTCTCTTCCTCCTTCCCCCTCCCCCCCCATAGGCAGGCCGTAGCAGTTGTAGTTCATGCCACTGGCGTGTTCGCTGCTCACCTAGGTCCCCTCGACTCCGTCGCCTATCCTCCATCCTTCCCTCTCTTCTTTCCCTTCCTCCTCACTCCTCTCCCTCCCCTTCGTCGGCGCCTCAATTCTATCTACACCACTGCCTGCCCAGTGCGTTCTGTCGTACTGCCACGCGGTTGGTTAGTAGTAGGGGAATTTTCTTTCCTTGCCCCCCTTCCTCTTTAGTTTCTTTTCCTAAAATCGACTTTTTTTTTTACGATTCCTCGTCCCCTTTCCAACGAGCGCACCCTTAACTGTCAGCCCGCAGCCCCCTCAGAGAGCTGTCGCCCCCCTCCCCCCCCGGAATACCTTGTTCTTCCCTCCCGTCACCCTTCTTGCCAACACCGTCCAAGGGTGCACCCCATTGTCCCCTCCAAATTTACCGGTGCGATTGCTCGAGCCGGCGTCTTCGAGCTCTCTGCGGCCTCCGATTCGTGCTCTGTCTAGAGCTCCGTGATATCTGCACGCTGGGGTGGTTTTCATGAATGGTTCGGATTGACAACCATCTGGCTTCCTGTAAGACTCCTGTCGCCTGCACCCTTCCCTAGCGACACCCTTCACGCCCTCCATCCTTCGTTCCTCCCCATTGACTCCTCCGATCGATCTGTCAGGCTAGTCTCACGTGTAAACGCCCGTTGATCGAGTCCCCTGTCCCTCTTCCCCTTTGTCGACTCCGCGGCTTTCTCGACATCCCCCTTCGCTTCGTCTATCCGCAGCCATGGCGTCCGCGTCCTCCAACGTCGTGGGTGTCCACTACCGAGTCGGCAAGAAGATTGGTGAAGGATCGTTCGGTGTGATCTTCGAGGGTACGAATTTGTTGAACAATCAACAGGTGGCGATCAAATTTGTATGTGACACTCCTTGGCGGGAAGGTTAGACGGTTCGCCCTGCTAATGATACCAGGAACCACGCAAGAGCGATGCCCCCCAACTTCGCGATGAGTATCGGACATACAAGATCTTGGTCGGATGCCGTAAGTAATTCGTCACGGCGATCGTATGGAGGGTCAAATGAACTGACTGGTTACAGCTGGCATTCCCAATGTCTACTACTTCGGCCAGGAGGGTCTTCACAACATTCTGGTTATCGACTTGCTCGGCCCTAGTCTTGAAGATCTCTTCGACCATTGCAATCGCCGGTTCTCGATCAAGACCGTTGTCATGGTCGCCAAACAGATGGTGCGTAACCCGATCACTGAATGGTGGAGGCCGGATGTTGTTTCTAACCTTCTCCAAAGCTGTCCCGAGTCCAAACGATCCACGAGAAAAACCTGATCTACCGTGATATCAAGCCTGACAACTTCCTTATCGGCCGTCCGAGCACTAAGGCTGCCAATGTGATCCATGTGGTCGATTTCGGAATGGCCAAGCAATACAGAGACCCCAAGACGAAGCAGCATATTCCTTACCGTGAGCGGAAATCGCTGTCCGGCACAGCCCGCTACATGAGTATCAACACCCATCTCGGACGTGAACAATCGCGACGCGATGACCTCGAGGCTCTGGGCCACGTTTTCCTGTATTTCCTGAGAGGTGGCCTCCCCTGGCAGGGTCTCAAGGCTGCGACCAACAAGCAGAAGTACGAAAAAATTGGAGAGAAGAAGCAGACCACTGCGATCAAGGATCTTTGCGATGGATTCCCAGGTATTCATTGATCGCCCCGTTTTGCGTGCCCAGTGCGTAGGGAAGGCTAACACAAAGGGTCTAGAAGAATTCACGAAGTACCTAACTTACGTCCGCAACCTGGGATTCGAGGACACCCCCGACTATGACTATCTCCGAGATCTCTTGACGCAGGCTCTTAAGAACGCCGGTGATGTCGAAGACGGCGAGTATGACTGGATGAAGCTCAACAACGGAAGGGGGTGGGAGTACAAGTCGTACTCCTCCCAGCAGCATCTTCACAACAACGCCCTCCCCAACTCGTCGGCCCGGGAACTCCACGCCCAGCAGCTCCGCGGTAGCCGGCCAGGCGTGACGGCAGACCGTTTAAACGCCGCGCAGCCCCCGCCTCCGTCTCCGGCGAAACCCGGAGCTGGGAAGACGCGCGATCGGCCAAGCGTCTCAGGAGGGATGCAGCCGAAGCGTCAGAGCGGGGGTCTGGATGCCACGCCGACGGCATCGACTCAAGCACAGTTCCAGAACTCGAATGCGAACATTCCCGGTGGGATGGGAAGCCCCGCGAATGCGACAAAGGACAGCCAACAGGGCCAGGGCGCTCCGGGAGCCACTGAGCCGCAGCCCAGTTTCGTCCAGAAAGTGATGAAGGCGCTCTGCTGCGGTAGGTGATCTGCTTTGCTACCGACACATTACGCCTCCCTTTACTCATGCGGATTTCCAGGTTGATTTGAGGTCGAACATGGAATCTTTTGTAATTCTACATAATATCCTGGTCATGTTCGCTTCTCGACTTTCTTTCGTTATTTCTTGTCTTCAACATACTTGGGAGGTCTGAAAGGCAGCATGCGATTATACTGTTATAAACCGGGAACTCCTCCCCAACCCGTTGTATCGTACGTGTTCGGCATTGCCGGCGCTGCTGCTGGCAGGTGAACACGGTGTGGGCTTTGGGGGGCGCGGATATATTGTTCTTTTCCTTATTTGTGTCATGCATGGGTCTCGCTCGGATCCTGGGCGCCTGGCTCCGTCCAACCGGCCTGCTCTCTCGCGATCTCTCCTCGGCCAAGGCCACATCGGCTCGAAACGCGTCGGCCTTCGATAGAACGACCCTCCTACGTCTCGCCATCTCCCTCGCCCTCTCCAACAACACTCTTTTTTTTATGGTGCTACGGCTCGGAACGGCGACCCTGATAAGTCCTGCTTGTGTCTCATTGCTTTTGCTTTCCTCTCTTCCTCTATTTCCTTCGTCCCGCATTCCCGGCACGAGCCATTTAATACTAGAGTTCCGTCTTGTGTGTCAGAGTACATGTGATCAGTGCCTCGATCCTCCTCCGTTTCCTCCTCGACCCGCCTTTGACATCCTCCCCCTTCCTCCCGCGCCGGGTCTCTGTGGCTGGTCTTTCGATGGTAATTTTAATGATGTGGCAGAAGGGCGTTTGGGCATTTGGTGGAAGTCCTCGCGTGTCGTCCGGGCAGACACTGATTTACACAGCATTTTTAGCATCTAAATGTTTGAATATGCGCCCCGTGGAATGCGCGTGCGGGACCCATGAGTTCATCGGTCAAAGGAGTTCATGCGGTAGCAGCCTGTGGCTGTTTGTTTTTGCCCTCCCCATCCCTGTGATTTGTCTTTATGTCTCTTTCTTTTCTCCGATTCCATTCTGTCGTGTTGCCTCCATGCCGATTTGCAGGGGATCATTCGGATGTAGCCGTGTGTTTTGTTGGATTTGTACTCGTTTCTCTTGTGCTCATTGCTGTTGTCAGTTTCCAAAACAGTTGATTCACCAGATGCGCCTGGGTGTTCTTTTTCTCTTTCTTTCTTCTTCTCTCTTCCTTTCCAGTCATGGTCCCTGGGTGTTCGCTTCTGTTCTATCTATCGGGTGGCTGCAGAGGGGGGGGGGCAGTAAAGAGAGACCCTTGTTTCATATACGATGCGCCTCGCGCCCCGGAGTCTACTACCTAACAACAACCACCACTGCCACGACAAACTTAACTGTGCTATATTCGTTTTCGCGCGGCGTGCTTGGGGGAAAGCTGGCGGTGGCCTCGACTCCTTGGGGGGCGGGTGAGGGAGGTTCGATGCTGCTTGTTGACGGCGATAGAATTGCGTAGAGTAATCCGTCCAAGACTCTTTCTTAGCTAGGTACATACATACCTCCCGGCCTAGCTAATCCATCCATCCATCCATTTCATCCATGCATCCGTGCATCCGTGCATCCGTGCATCCATCCGAACCAATACCTGCGGCCTAAGCGAGCAAGCTCCAATACGAACAACCGCCTCCCGGTCAATCCCTCGACCTAGTCCGTAATACTTTAACCCTAGCAGTCGGAGGTGGTAGCCTTCCCTACCTTGCCTAACTTGCCTCCCCTCCTCCCCCCCGGGCTGTTCTAGTGGTTCACATGGTACGGGGTACGTCGTGCATCCATCCCATTAGACTTCGCCGAACGGAGGGCCCTGCAGGCATCCTTCCTCCCTCTCCCTGGCCGTCAGCCCGACGCCACGACAGCCCCTCCCCCAGAGGACGCGTCGAGCCACACGGCACCAACAGAAGGATGGCAGGAAGGCCACTAGCCCACCGCAGGCCGTGTGGCACTTGGGGCCCGGGATGATCGCGAGGATCCGAGCGCAAGAACGGGTAGTGGTGGTGGTGGTGGTGGTGGTGGCAGCCTGCTCGGCACTCCATCGCACTAAACTATCCCTACTATCCCTACGGAGAGAGACCCTGGCGAGATGACAGCCACTCCAGACTGACCATGCGATCAGGAGATTGTGTTGGGGGTGGGAGGTGGCGGGGTGATCCCCATCACCTTACTGTCTGGGTAGTAGTATAGAGTGGGAGGAGTGGGAGGAGTGGGAGGATGGGATGGGTTGATCTTGGGTCATTCCACCGGTGCAGATAGATGGATGTATAGTGCCGGGTGTTATCATAGGACTGACTACATGGGTATAGGTACTTACCACTTATGTCAAACTAAGTGCGGAGGACCCAGCAGTAGGGCTTCAAGCCGGAGATTGATGCTGTCATATTGCAGCCCCGAGGGTTGCGGGTTGCGTGGTGGTGATGATCCGACTGGGGTAAGGAAGGGGGATCGCATCGATGCAGCGCTAGACTGACTGTCAGTTAGTACTTTGGAGCTGCCCTCTGCCACTACCACTGCCACTGCCACTAAGTCTTCCCCCTCCCTCCCTTCCCCTCTCCTCTCCTCTCACAGGCTCACCCACCCACCCACCCATCCATCCCACAAAAGCAGCAGCAGCAGCAGCACACTAGCGCCCAGATAGCATCATTTCCCACCAGCAAACGATCATCCGACCGTCGGGCTCCACCCCAGGTCTAGACCGAATCTGGGATGGACCACTTCGGGCCCGAAAATCGAATCGGAGCCCACGATGTTTCAGATGGACGGAGCCCAGCCCAGGCATCATGCCACTTCGTCATCTTTCTCCTCTTTTTTCTTTCTTCTTCTTCGTCTTCTTCACGCCCTCTTCGTTCTTCTTCAGACTTCACACTGGCATCATCCCCAATCGTTGGGCACCCTTTCCCGACCCCGACTAACTAACTAACTAACTAACTAACTAACTAACTAACTAACTAAAACTTACCGATGCATATCACCCGCTCCTATGATGATCCCACCCGGACCCGGTCTGGCGCTCCATCCGGCATTCCTCCCTCCCTTTACTCCGTACAGTTTACTTCGTTAGGGTTGGGTTTTGTTTTGTTTGGGCTGGGGTTCTGCAGAATGCCCGAATGAAACCTTTCCTCTTCCCGTGGCAGTAGTACTACTACCTCCTCCGTACTAGCTGAGAGTGGTTCGGTTCACTACCCAGTAAATTCAAGTAGGGCTGTCTGTTTTGTTCTCTGTCTGTCTCGGTGACCTCACACTCCTTCTGCTTAGGGGCGGCAGTGGGAATTGCCGACGGAGGGGAAGGAGAAGGGAGGAATTGTGGAGCTGGTCTTGGTTCTGGCTCTGGCTCTGGCTCTGGCTCTGGGCTCAGGCTCAGCTCCCATCAATCAATCAATCAATCAGACCTCGCAAGGTGATCCCGGAAGTAGAAATCGATCGATGGAATATCTATGTCTTACTACTCAGTACTATCCGGTACTGTGCTGGCTGGTTGATGAATTGTCTGTCTCGTTGTCGGGGGATCTCCGTGTCCTCCCCTCCGCTCTTTGTTTATATACTTACGGAGTATAGTTCTCAGGTAGCATATGGGCTATGGGTGCAGTGGTATAATATGGCCCAGCATGGACCGGTCGGTCGCCGCGGCATATACTTTATCCTACCGCACATACTTTTGACTTCCTTAGCCCTCCGCACCGTAGTTGCTTACTTAGTCGTAGTTAGTATCCACCACGCCGTGCAGCAGCAACAGCAGCAGCCGAGTGCAGAGTGCAGAGTGCAGAGCCAGACAGCTGCCAGGCCAGACAGGCTGCATGAGAGGAATCCATCCGGCGTGACAGCTGGCCGAAACGTGGCTTCGTGACCGTCTCTGGCGCCTGGCCATTGAGACCATACACGTGGACGACCACCGCTTGGCAATGGGGACCTTGCGATGGGTCAATTGGACCTGTACCCCGTCGCATGCTGGGTTGCTGGGTTGCTTGCGTTTCGGGGCCCGTTGACTGGCCGACACGGGAGCTGTACCTACCTACTTACTTACTTGAGAGTACCTCCCTCCTACTGCCTAAGAGGTAGTGCCTACTACTTACAGTAGTAGGCATTTAGTCGGAGTAGTGGTGGGAGCTGTAGTAGAGGTCCCTCCTGCAGGTCGCGCTTGTTCGCAGAACCAAACACACTTATGCATGCACGGGGGTAGCTATCGATGGGGACCGACGGTTCCAGAACGAGAAGTGAGGCGAGTGCCATATTCGACTTCGATTCCTCCGCCGGTAGCCTCAGCAGTCAGCACCCCCATTGACTTTAGCCAAGTAGTTCCTCGGTTGCCATCGGGGCGGGAAAGCCAGCAATGCATTTTAGTCATTCGCTTTCGCATTATTACTCCGTACTCCGTGCTCGCTCCGTCTAGTTCTTTCTACTTGCAAAACTGTCCGAAGTATACTATCTACTAGTTGTTGTTAGACTGCTAAGTACGGAGTACTACTCCGTAGTATAATACTTCGACTGGGTGCTCTCGGTGTGCGGGCGGAGCCGACAACCTTGTTCGCTGGGACTCTGGACTGGACAATCCTGGTATCGCATCAGGTGGGTAACGTGCGCTATCGGATTGGATTGAAAGGGCCAGTTGTTCGTTGTTTGGAGACAGTGGAGACACATACCACAGCGGGACTAGTACTCCGTCGTAGTCATACTCATAGACCATAGAAGAGTCGACTCAGTCTGGTTGCTGGACGGCGCCGAAGTTTGATACAAATAAATGGAGGTCGATGAACGGTGGATGATAAGACACCCGACCGGACAGCCCCATCCTTCTTCCGCTAGTGCAACGATAAGGCCGCCTCGCCACTTCCGTCCCTCCTTATCTTCTACGGAGGATGCCGGGTCCATCATCGGTCGCCAGAATTATCGTCTCGCGTCGGACTGGCCTCCGTACTCCGGTGGGTGTGTCGATGCGACGGCATCCCGGGGTGGCGGCCGTCGTGGTGGCCTGTTACTCTTATAGAGTGGCGTTAGGGGGGAGGCTTCTATAATTGATCTAGAATCGACGGGAAAAAAAAATTCTGCGATCAGTTGATGGATGCGATGTGTGGCTTTGCTGGGTCTGGGTGGCACTCGCAGCCAGTGGAAAATGGATGTCGATAAGGAAAGGGAATAAAATTAGTCACCCGTGACTCAGATCCCCTCCGATGTACCCCCCCGGTTTGTTTTTGAATTCGCAAGGCCTCAAGGCAGTAAGTACTACTACGTATAGTCTCCCGGTACGGGGTACGGTGTTTACTGTTGCTGCTGTTGTCTGCCGGGGATATCATGGATGCTGTGGCATGGGAGGTGTCACTCGAAACCCGGACCACTGACTGGATGGCTGGAGGATCTGCAAACGGGCATCACACAGCAGGAACATGACGTTATTGGGGAGGAGGGGAGGGGGCTGTTGTGGCTTGTCGAACGATGGATGGGAAGTTTAAATCCCTCCCTTCCGTCCACGGTGCGGAGTACGGAGCACAGTAGGACGGAGTATCAGTAGTATCGACATTCGATATTCGATGGCGATATCAAGGGATGTGCAGATCTTGTGCCCCCTTCGAGTCTTCGCCTGCCGTGTCACTCTATGGAATCTTCTGTATGGCTTCTCCCGGGCGCTGACGTAGTCCCCATTCTTCCTGGGTAGCACCGACGGGTCGCACAACCACACCCGATACACGCAAGCCTCTGCTGCATTTTGCAAACAGCACGAACGGCGGCAACGGCACAGAGACTGGCTCTGCACTCTGGCTGCCCATGCCATTCTAGAACCTCGTTTGGCTAGTCAGAGGATCGGATGGGGCACCGCCATCCGCCACTCGGACTGGCACCTAATCAATCGCCCACCGATCCCGGGGCTGGCACGGAGTCCTCCTACTACTGAATTATTATTATTATTATTATTATTGTCTCCCACAATTATTACTACTACTCCGTAAGTAGTACTCCGTACCATGAACACACACAGTACCTGCAGGTCAGAGAGGACCTGCCTAACCGAGTCAAGAGAGGGAGAACTCATCTCGATTCTCTCGAAACTACTTGCAACTTGCAAGGTGCCCCGAGAGCCATCGCCTTTCTCCACTGCCACTAACAACAAGCTTCTCGACGCCGTCCACCAGATAAAGAAAGGCATCACACCTCGTGAGCACCGCGTCCAGCCCGCCAAGCCCAAACGGGCAACACGTTGCTCATCGCCCCCGGCCGCCATTGGCCCGTCACGGTGCCCCTCCTGTTGGGTGTGCGTGTGTGTACGGGGTGGGGTGGGGGCTGTACCACCAATCCGAGGGGGGGACGAATTCCTCGTCACCCACTTCCGTCCGCCAGCGCTACTCCGAGTAATGCCACACACTTGGCCCACGCAAGCCACCGTTCCCTTGGCCGTAGCCACTGACTGGGCGGCTGGTCAGTGTACGCGCGGGCCGAAAGCGCCAGTGCCATCTCATTAGTGGAGGCCGCAAGGGTTGGGCTGGTCCTCCCAGTCCCAGGCGCCCTTACTGTGTGCAAGTATGGGTGTTCGGGTCGGGGGCAAACCGACATTCCTCGAATTTTCTTTGGGTCTTCCTTCGTGTTCTGGAAAGTGTACGGGAGGGCAAAAAAAAAAAAAACTCTTTGTTCCTCCTCCCCGAAAACGGCAGACCGTCGGGCGGCGATGGATCAATTTCCAAATCTGGCAAATCCTGTCGCGACCGAGGATGGGGATGGGGTCATGGTTTGTTCATCAACTCCAACAGTCCTACTACTTACTAGTTACTACTTACGTACTTACCTAACATATACATACTGTGAGTCTGTGACACATACTAGACAGTCCTGCACGCCTGCAGGCCCTTGCAGGTGGCCCGGTTTGGGGAGCAGCTCCAACAGACGGCAGAGTCTAACGGACAAGGGTCGCGCGACTGGTGATACCGCGGCGTCAGGTAGTTCCACCCCCAGGATTGGCCGTTACAGATGGGGAGCAGTGGATGGGGAATTGGGGATAGACACCATATGCGCCTCCTGGGTAATAATCGGAGCTGGCACGATGGCCTAGTGCGCATGCTGTGCCATTTGCTATGACTATTCCAGAATAGTGCCGCAGCGCCATCTACCCCATACGCCGAGCAATTGGAGTGACTCTACTAACTACTTACTTACTTGGGTACAGAGTATCTAGATAGATAGATACCAGACAGAACCCAGAAGTCCAGAACGGTTTCTAGTGAGGTGGTTTGTGAGTCCAGTCAGCACCAGGGAGGGAGGTCTTCCTTTCTTTGTCTGCCAAACCCCATGATGCCCACCCACACTACCTAACTAACAACACGCAATGTTATGCTATGCTGTGCTGGCTGCAGCTGCATTCGAGCGAGACTTCGAACCACTCTTTCTCTTCTGCGTCCGAGCTCCAGAACCATCCTTCATCCCGTACAGAGGACGTAAGTAAGTATAGTCAGTGTAGGCAGTACGTACAGAGACAGGCGGATTGTATGTATGTATGCATGTATGCATCCCTTCCCTTCCTCCCCCCTTGCCTCTAGGCTCTAGCAGCTGCACAGCCTGCTTGGCGTCCTGTAGATCCTGCACCATCCTGGCCAATCAATGCGGGGTGGCCGCTCTGCACGACCGCCGTCAGGCCGTCGTGCGCCTTGGATCATTTCATTTATTCATTCAGGATCATGGGGTGCGCTGGAGTCGAGGGGGCCGGCCGGAGACTTGTTCTCCGGCTCCGGATCGGTATACAGTATACAGACACAGCTGGTACCGTAACGAGCGAAAGCATTGACAGGGAAGGGAGCAGCAGCAGTAGGTGGAGGGGGATTCTTTGTGTCGCCATTCCGGTGCCATGGTCAGGATCATTCCTTCTTCTTGTCCCTCCCCGTTGCATCAAGTCGCCATGTGTCCGGTGGATGCGCAAACACGTCTAGACAGGACTAATGTAGCTCACAGATAGCCCCAGGCGGGTTACCAGTCTAGCATGGGCCTAACGTGGATCGGAGCCGGGCGTCGATGCAATCGGATTCATTCTGATACACATACAGAGGACGGAGTACTTACCTGTACCCACTGGTAGTAGTGAACCTGTCAGACTGTCAGTGTGTACTACCGACTAGGACTAGTGCGTACTTACTCCGTATGGATTACTATGCCCGGGTAAAGGTCAGGTACCTACCTACCTTACCTACTTGTCTACCTGCCAAGGGCCAGGAGGATCTCATTCGCATACAGAGTCGGCCTGCGATCGACTCCAGACTGGCCCCCATACGAGGCCAGTTGCCACCCCAAACCCCATCAGGCAATCAACTGATCAGAGCTTCGCATGGGCTTCAGACGCCCGTCTCCATACAAAAGCTGCAAGAGATCCGGTTCCTGGGCGTTTAACGGGGGTTGCAGCTATATTTCTAATTTTGTTCGGAATCCTTCAGACCTACCTAATATCCGCCATCATTGAACGCTGTTCTACCCCGTACCGCCAACCTCACCAGTCACCACCTCATCACTATTGAATCGCGCATACAGCCAGCCCACCGGCTTGCCGCCCTGTAACCCGCTCCGCTCTCTATCTCTCAGCCTTGAGCGATTTATCCTCGTTTCCGCTGCACCGTTGAGTCATATTGACTTCGAACGCGCGTTTTGGCGACTGCCCCTTGCTGCCGGTCTCCCTTCTACGGATATTCTGCTGCGGGAGGTCGCATTCAATTGACGCATGGTGAGTGAGCAAGCGATCCCTCCATTCTTTCTAGAACTCCAGCCCTTTTTTTTTCTTTTTCTTTCTCTTCCTTTTTTTGTTTCTGCTTTTGCCTCCTCCTCCCCCCTTGATTTCCCTCTGTTGTTTTTTGTCCACACTCGTTCCACCATGCTCTTTCAAACTGCAATTGCAGTCAGTTCAGGATGGAGATGCCGTTTGAACTTGAAGGACGATCGACGATCGACTGTTCGAGCTCGACATCATGGTAGTGCCAGTGGTAGTGTCAAAAACCGAGGCAGATAGACACTAGACAGAGGGAGAAACAAGCGCCCGGTTCCACCTCGGCCGGTTTTATTTTCCACCCCC
Organism: Aspergillus ellipticus CBS 707.79; assembly: GCA_003184645.1. Classification (NCBI taxonomy): domain Eukaryota; kingdom Fungi; phylum Ascomycota; class Eurotiomycetes; order Eurotiales; family Aspergillaceae; genus Aspergillus; species Aspergillus ellipticus. The sequence goes on along the minus strand of KZ825804.1, from coordinate 38,936 downwards.
TCCAGGACGAGTGACGAGTGACGACCGACCACCGGCGGCGGCACGACCAGCAGAACCTGGCCTGACGACGAGGAGGAGCAACCCAATGCGACTGCGTTGCCGGGGCTCCACTCTGTCTTTTGGAACTTCGGATTGACTTCATCGACGGAGATCCATCGCGTCTTGATGATCCATTCATATCCAGCGACGGAACCCGATTTCCATTCAGGATCCACACTCCCGGGCTTCCAGCCTTCCAGATTCTGTTAGTGTTCGGGTTGCCAGTCGCACTATCTGAGGCATGTCCAAGGGGGGGGGTTCCATGACGTGATGTTCTGGTTGGGTGAGGAGGGAAGGAGAGACTACTCTACCACTCTACTACTGGCATTTACTATTTTGCCTGACTAGCCGCGTAGTAGTTATTTTGATGGGGGATGGAAGGGGAGACCTGGACAGCCTGAGGGGTTTTATCCCGTCTTGTCTTCTTTCTCTTTTCTTTTTCGTTGCGTCTTTATTCTCTTCACTGGGGGGGGGAAGGGAAAGACGAAAAGAGAAGAAACAAACAAAGAAAGAAAGCGGGACTCTTTCTCTCTTTGGCAAGTTGGCAACATCGGTCGAATCGGGGTGGGCCCGCCCAGAACTGGTCATGATTGGCTTGTCGGACCCCGCCGACCTCGGCGTGATAGGCGGGGACGCTTCCTGGCTACGATCGACCGGGAAGTCTCGTCGGCGGTGATTCGTGGATGGGCAGGCGCTGTTCCCTTGGGTCGCCTCTGGCCTCCAGCCAACGTGGGTGCACTTCGGGACTCTGGACCCTCTCTGCCTGCCTGTCGCCTGCCTGTCGCCTGCCTGTCTTTGCCTGTCCGGTTGTCTGGTCCGGTCGGAGTGGGTGGGCGAGGGAATCTTGGGCCGCCGGTTGTTCCTGTGGACCAGCAACCCATCCATCCATTCCAGTTCCATCCTCCCCCCTCCCTCTGAGTCTGGCAGTCTGACTGGCCCCTCCCTCTCTCTGTTCCTCCCCCCCCTCTCTTCCCCCCCGGGTGCTCGACGCTTCCGTGCAGGTTTTCAGAACTCAGAGTCTGAAAGGGTCCTGATCGGCAACACCTCTCCACCACTCGCCTGCCTGCCTTGTTTCTGCGGTCTCGCTGGTACACTTTTATTTGAATCCTATCCACCACCCCCCATCCTGCCATTCGGTCTTGTCCTCTGTGGCGTCATCTGCCTACTCAACTTTCTTTCCCTCCCCTGGCCCTTTCCTTTTCCCTTGGGATTGGATGATCGAGGTGCATGCGTTAATCTCCCTCGCCATAACCTTTTTTTTTTATTCTCCCTTTTTTATTTTATTTTATTTTTTTCATTTTTCCCTTTCAAGCCATCCTCGTTGCGGATTGATTATTATTCTTTATTCTTATTACCGTTTTCTTCCCTCCCCCCCGAACCTTGGATTTTCTCCCCCCTCCCTCCGACTCCGTCTTCCTTAACCCTTCTGGAAACCACGGCTGCCTGCCTGCCTGCCTGCCTGTCTACCACCTGCCCTTGCCGCGGGAAATCGACTAATCAATCCTTTGTCCTCCAGCAGATCTCACCCTTCACTAACTGAGATCCTCCAACAACCCTGCTGTGATTGCCGCCCACTCTATCGCCTCCCTCGTCTCTTTCAGTGCCCGCCTCTCCCTCCGCGCACTGTCTCTCGCTCCCACTTACGCTTTCCGCTCTGAAACACGGCTTCTCGCATCGACGAGCCTGGCCTGCCGGGAGTGGCTGTCATCCGAGTCTCACCACGCCCAACTAACCGCCGAGCTGCTTGAACCCTGGTCCGAAGCTCGCAACTCTGGCGAAACACTGCGTCTACTGTGTCGGCTGCCTGAGACTTAAAGGAAGCCTTCGGGGTATCAACACATCCGCACCATATCCAAGTGGCCGACGCACGCTGTACGCGATGCTCAAAAAGAAGACCCTACATCCACCCATACTCTTCCGACACCATACTCCCAGTACAACACCTGAACTTTCCCCCACGTCTTCCTCGTCGGATAGCGAGTCGGACGAGGACATGGACTCCTCCGGTTCGCGTCCGCTGAGTCTGACGGTTCCCCCCGGTGCCTTCTGTCCCATGCGACCCTCGTTGGACGAGGTTCTAGCGAACAGTGCACCGGCGCCTTACACTCTCAGCGCCTTTATGGCCTATCTCTCCCAGAACCATTGCCTGGAAACCCTCGAGTTCACCCTGGAGGCCCAGCGGTACCGCGAATCCTACGATGCTCTGAGCCACAGGCTGAATGAATTGCCCATTGTCACCGAGTGCCCGGAAACTCAGCATCTGCGTATGCTCTGGCAGCGACTGTTGACCGCGTACATCTTCCCCGGGGCTCCTCGCGAGATCAATGTTTCCAGCGAGGTGCGCGACGACATCCTTCGTCACGCAGATATCAACTATCCCCCGTCCCCTGCGACCCTGAACGCAGCCGTCAAACTTGTCCATGACCTGATGGAAGAGTCGATTTTCCTGCCGTTCCTCAATTCCCATTCCACGTCTGCCCACATCTTGCCATTATCGGAGCCATTGTTCCCCGCGGACGAAGACATCACAGTTGTGTCGAATACCGGGTTCGACGAACATGCGGCCAATCGGGCTCGATCGAAGGGACGACGCCCGTCACCCCAGTCTTCGAAGGATCTGGGGTCGCCAGTCTCCGCCGGTTCCCCGTCCAGTTACTCCGGTCATTCCGGCCGCTCGAACTTCTCATTGAGCGCAATGACTTCCATGGGCAAGGTGGGCCATCGGACTTCTGGCCAAGTCTCCAACGCAAGTGGAGATTCCGGCTCCGGCACCTTGACGGACGATTCGGGGAGTGTGCAATCGAATGCGAGCACTGGTGAGCCGATGACACCACCGACAACGCCGCCTTCCAGCGATCCCCATTGCATGCATCTGAGCCACAGCCCCAAGCGCACTGACAACCCCTGGAAAAAGATGGGGATGAAGCTGGGGTTCAAAAAGCGCTCGGGTCACTATGGCTCGGGGAGCCAGCATTACAAATTCCCAGGCATGGATGAATGACTGGCCGCTTGCCCGGCGTAGCCAACTCGCATCCCCCGGAGCTGCCAAGCTCCGATGTCCTTTCACTTTCTCAAACCTTGACCTTTTCTCCTCTCCGGGCAGCCCATGGTGGCGCCCTGATGCTTCAACCTCACCTCTTACGGCACCGGCTAGACCGCATGATCCGACCTGCATACCTGATACCGCATATACGATTTATATTTCGGTTGTTGAGCGATTATGTCGCATTGATTCATTGAACACGAGTGGACGGTGTAATGCATGTGCATTCTGATTTATTGTTTATGGTGGAAGCATACATACCGGCGTTTTGTCATTTTCTCTGTCAACGCAAGCGACCAAGCGGGCATTTTTCCTTTTCCTTTGTCATTTCACAAAATCATATAGACTGGGGTTCAAAATGGGGTGGTTGGGGCGCTGTTCATCATCCCGGCGTTGGTGTATTTATATCCATGTTTCGAATGGCGAGGTTGAGTGAGCATTCTGTTGTTGTTGTTCAAGTGTGCGTGGTTGTGTTTCCTGGTGTATGATGATATCGCCACACCTTTCTTCTCTCTCTGTCTTACTTACTGTTGGCATTAGCATTAGCATCACTGTGTACTGGTCAAAGATACCCATGGCTTGAATGCTTTTATACTCTCCTCCCTGCTTTATCTACTCAGTAATTCCGTAGAACAACATGGTTCATTCATACATACGCACCTACACAGCTTTTGCAACAAGATATCTTCTCATTTCCCCTGAATAATAAATAGTACACCGATCCAATTGTACATGTGCCTACAACAGCCGAAAATGCGGTACATCGAAACAACTACAGCACAATCCTACGCCCCGACCTTGTCTCCAAAGCAGCAACACTTGGATCCCAGCCCGCATCCACCAGAGCAGCAACATAACGCTCGAACCTCCCGTCCTCATTCAGGAATCGCAATGTGCGGTCCAAAACATCCATGGTCGACTGGACCATGATCTCTTCCAATGGGCTGATGTTGGAGGTGGGGGGGGATGTCGCCGAGAGGACCCATGTAGCGAGCAAGGCATGCGCCCAAGCCTTGAGCTGGGAATGGGTGGTGCTGGTGTTCTTCAGGAGGATGTTTGCGTGCCAGATGCCGGTACGGTGGGGCTGTTGGGGGGTGAGGTAGAGGATGTAGGACTCTTCGCTGAAGAGGGAGGAGAGACGGGGGAGGGGGAGGGGGGTTCGAAGGGATCTGGGGGTCGAGCGTTGTGGAGTGGGTAGTGTAGAGGAGGCGAGGAATTGTTGGAGGGAGACGCCTATACGGCAAGAGCCGATGGTTTCGGGGACCGCTTTTGCTTTTGCATGGGACCAGCGGAGGATACCATCTATCTCGAATATCTTCTCTTGTTTGGCAACTTGGGCGGGGGTTAGGGCTCGCCAGAGTTGGGGGTTGGGGCTTGATTGCGGCTTGGGTTCGGGGTGGGTGAGTTGGGTTTTCAGATCTGGGTCGGAGGAGAGGATGGTTGAGAAGACGATGTTGGCTCGTTGTCTGTTGAGACTGGTCATTTGGACGGAGCGCACGGCCGCGTAGTTAAGGCCCAGATGCATGGCGAGAAGCAGAAGGAGGGAGACCCAGGTTGCAGCGAAGCCGGTGACACGGGAGACGACGAAGGAGCCAACCTGGTTTGTGCATGGGTCTGGGTGAGTTGTCTGTGCTGTGCAGGGTACATGGGGTTAGGGATGGCAGGGAAGGGGCTGACTGACGAGCATTCCAATGAGGGAGATGATTGTTTCTTGCGATGAGTCTTTCTGGAAACGAGCTTAGCATCGGCATGTTCTGATTGATAGCAAAGTGTGCGAGGGACGGCCAACTTACGGCGTTCACCTCGGCGAGATTTCCCCAGCGAGAGAAATGCGCGCTCAGACTCGCTTTGGAACTCCCCCCCGCTACTCCGCATAGAGCTCGTAGGACACCGGCCGTGCTGAGCACGATGACCCGAGGGGCCCCGGCCGGAATCATGGGCGACAGGCAGTCAAGGATCATTGCGAGATCATTGAATACATCCGCCGCGAGCCGGTACATCTTACACTCGGGCTCGAGAGCGGTGCCGACCCGGTGCGCGAAGAGAATCGTGGCGACCCGGCCGGAGGAGTCTTGAAGGATGTGCAGCAGTAGGGCTGAGGTTGGAGAGGCGCTGGCATTGCCGACTCCGACGCCTATAGGCCGTTAATCTAGGTGGCTTGCGATCGAGCAGCTAGGGGGAATTGGACATGCACTGACCTTGTAATACTGCTCTTGACGATAGGAGACCGGCAATCGAGCTGCTAAAGGCCTGGAGGGAGTCCTTCGATGCGCCGTTGGATTAGCTCTCTCTCTCTCTTGCCGACTGAGTGGCATTTCGCGCAGTCAACGTACAAAGATTTGATATCTGCATGTGTGGTTAGTGATGAATATCAGAGAAGGACTCGAGAGAATGGCTTACGGAACATAATCATCAGTGACACTGTGCGGATATCCAGCAGGAAGGAAGACATCAATGAGGAAATCTAGAAGGGTCTTGGTGGACCACGATGCTGCTGCCGTGCTAGAGGATGTATGCTGCTGCAATGCGGATGATTCGCAGTCAGACGGAGCCACGGAGCCGTTGCACCCCATTCGTTCCAATGGGCTGCTGTCTGCATGTGGCACTCACTGCGATATCGACTCGTCCCCAGCTGTCCCCATGCTTTCCATGGTTGGGATGTGCAGGACCCACTGCAGGCTCGGAGTAGATGTACGTCGCGCGAGGATGGTTCACGTCGTCCACCTCGGTGAAAGTCAATGCCATTTTTCAATGGACCCTTTCTTGATCGGGGGGAGGGGGAGGGGGAGTACGACGACGAGGATGGTCAGTGGAAGTGTCGATGTCGATGATGGTTGCGTGGCAGGGGCGGCCGCTAAGGCCCCGTCAAGGCCGCCAAGGCACGTGCTCCTTTTGTCCTACAGATGATACGCACGCAGTACACGGCCTCTACATCTATGCACTCGCCAACTTGTCGGTGAGAAATCAATTGATTGGATTCGAGGTCTCCGTGAGCCCCAGTATAGAACAATGAACCCATCGTGCAAGCAAGGTATCCTCAAACAAGGACCGTCCAACGGCCAGCAGACTTTTCGATCCGAATGGATCAAACAACTATGCACAGATCTCTCGACAGATCTCAAGGTGCCCCCCCCCCCACCCAGACAGCAAGAAAATATCCCACAGGCGTCGCGCCCCAAGTACAAACAAGTTTAAACCGCTAAGCATGAAAACGAGCAACCACCAGCGCCAGATCCGCATAGAGAAACAAAAAGGTAGAAAGAAAAGTCAGGGTCGGAGCAGCTCCTGGTTGGACATTGCCAACAAACGACCCATCACCAGTATGCGACGGTGCTCCCGGCCCTTGAGTAATGTATACCATTCACGTTCGGATGATGCGAGATGGACCCAGCCCCACAGCTCACCCGTGACTCCTCCATGGCGGAAGCTGGAGAGTAACGGCTGCAACGACCCCAGGCCAGTGGTCGTCCTTCATCCCAACATGGAAGTATTCGTGAATTGCCATATTCGTGACCGCTATCATTGCGTCATCCCTCACTGAATTAGGTCTTGCAGTGATCTAGGCGAATAGGCTGGCACCACCGGTCTCAATCGCCTCGATCTCGGCCTCGGTCCAGGGAAGACGGTGGAATCGAGTGGGGAGCTCGGCACGGTCAAAGAATTCGCCCTGCTTAGGCTGGATGGGGCCCAGAGAGGCACCTGCGTTGCGGCCGATGCCCTGAGAGAAAGAGGCACGGCCTAGGGGACCGTGCTGCTGAGCCTTGACGCGGTAGGCGGCGAAGGAGTCCGGAAGAACTCCGGAAGGAGACGCGGGGTGAGGGCGAGGGCTGTGGTCAACCGATTCTGGAAAGATGCATGTTAGACACGGAAACTAAAGGATGCATTTTGGACAGGACGGAAGTGGGTTACATACGGGGAATGGAGCGCCTTCCGAGGAACCGGATGAGGGGGGTGCGGGCAGCGTTCCGCAGAGCAAGAGTAGCGTGCATTTTGAAGGGTAGCTGAAAAGGAGGTAGGTGTATAGATTATAAGGTATTAGGTGTCACCCGCGAGAATTGACGCGAGAGGAATTCGAGAGATCCGCTGGCGTCCGAGGCGACCGGGAGGGGTGATTAAGAAGGTGGTAAGTCGAGTGGAGTCGAGAGAGATGAAGCTTGCAGGCAGGCAATTCTCCAAGGAGAGCGATTGATCAAGCGTATATGTAGGAAGAGAAAGGATCCAAGACGGGAGCGAGAGCAGTCTGGAGAAGAGAAAGGCTGGCTGGAGGATGGAGGAGGGACTGACAGGGAGGGGAGGGAAAGAAGAATGGATGGGGAGGAGGAGGAGGAGGAGGAGGAGAGGAAAAAGCCGACGACGGTCGGAGAGCGGAAGCGAGGGTGTGGGTTTTGATAAGCAGCGGGTGGTGGTGGTGGTGGTGGTGGTGGTATGGAGTAATACGGGTTATTAACAAGAACCCGCCGTCGGGTTTAACGCTCCGAGCTGGCCTTTCTGGGACGGTACAGTCTGATCTGTACGGGGTACAACCCAGAATGCGCAGGAATCCCACACTTGGTACAAGATTGTACAAGATTGTACTCCGTACAAGGTACTTGACTTGACCCGACCCAGTGTGCCTCACGACCTCAGCACCTGTGACACTCTCCATATCTGATCCCTCGTCCGTCCTGTGGCCTGATCCGATAATGCTGCTGCTCCGGAAAACTGGAGCACTCAAGGGCGACAATTTCCCCGTCTTCCCCGAATCAGACGGAGAGGATCGCAGGCTAAGCCAGTGACACCTGGTAAGGCCCCGATCCTTGCCCAAACCCGCATTCCCGGTGAAGGTGACCCGTGCCTGAGTGGTCGGGGAGCTGGATAAGCTGGGGGACCTGCGTCCGCGCTGCCCTCGCGACGTAATCAATCGCCTGCCTCGCCGCTCCTCATTTGCTGTGTAATGTCTCTTATCTCTAACTATCGCCTGAGCGTCCGACGCTGGCGTGATCATCCTCCCACAGCAGTACTACTACTAGTACTTAGTACGGAGGAGCTATTTCCATCTCCTCATTCGGAACTCGGCCCCCGCAGGCCTGGAATGGAGGAAAACTCTGCCCTCTCTCTCTCCTTCTTGGCATAGTCCGCCAGCGACCCCCCAAAGAGGCAATTTATCAATCAAGCTTATCCGGATTGACTTTTTTTCGCATCCAGACTTTGGGGTCGCCGCCATCGCTGCCATCGCCGCCGCCGCGACATCGCGTGATATCACATGATCGATAAGACACCCGTCCCCACGCGTTTTCTTCCCCCCCCATTTCTTCCGCCCTTCCGACCCCGTTACCGTACCGTACACCGGACGCCAGTCTCCAGTCTCCGTCCCGAGTTTACCCGCGCGCCTTTCCTGTCGCGCGTTCCCAGACCGGCGAGCGAGCTGCCACCCAAGCTCCGTACCCAAGTACCTTAACCTACCTAGTGTTGGTTTGGAACAGCCTGATTACTACTACTATCATTATCCCGTCCTCCCTTCCGCTGCGACTCCGGTATGCACGAGCTCTTGCTCTTCGCCTCGGTCCCCGCCCATCAGCACCATGAGCTCCTCCAGCAGCTGGCCGGGTTGACTGCCATGCAGCCTCGTCACCGCGTGGAACGGCGGTTGGTCTTCAAGGCCCACCGCCAGCCAGGCTTGACGAACACTCGAGTCGGGGCTAGTCAGGACCTGCAGGGCGCGGAGCTGCAGCGCCTGAACAAAATGCTCAATGGGGGCATGTTCTACACCCAAGTGGTCGGGCCCGTCGCCCAGGCCGAGTTCGGCGCGAAGCCTGCTTCGTCCGGCGGTGCAGCAGATGTGTACATGTCCGGCATGGAGGACAAGTTGTCCACCCCCGCCTACTGCTATGAGGACCAGTCCTGGAAACTGGAGTTCCGAGACATCCCCGAGGCTGGCACGCGATCCGCGGTGACGGCGCGGCTGATGGCGAGTGCGGCTCTGCCCAAAGGTGATATCACGATTCCCATGAATGCTTGGGGGTATAGGTAAGTCATGTTCCGTCCCTATCGATCCCATCGATTTCTTGGCTGCTGCTGCTGCCGCCGCCATGCATGGGTCTCATAGACTGATAATCCGGAGCAGCTTTGTCACCGAGTATGTGGTGGAGGGCGATGTCTTTGTCCTGAATGACATTGTGATCTTCCTGCACCGTGTCCTGCTCTACCCGTCCGGGGCGCAGGAATCACATGGGCCTCGCCGGCAGTTGCCTGCTTACCGGGAACTCTCCCCGCTGGAACGGACCGGGAGCTATGTCCTGCAAGCCGCTATTACGGTCCAGGATGGGGGGAATCAGGAGATGATGAAGACGGCGTCGCAGCACCTGTTCGGGCTTCGGGAGCAGCTCAAGTCGGCGGTTCGTCTAGAACAGGCAGATCGGCTGTCTCTGGACACCCGGGCGAAGTAGTCATGCATGGTCGTGCTTCTCTTTCAAAATGTTATATACCCCAGAGCCTACGGCTCCCAGTAGTTGATGATGATTATGATGTTTTTTTTTTTTTTTTGATGAAAACCAACCGAAACTCGAGAGATTACAGGAATCCCACCGCAACCTGTAAAGCCTAGAAGCAACTAGATGAGAGCCCTTTCGTACTTTGTGGAGGGCTATCCAGCCTATCCCTATCCCACGGGAATGAGGGGGACTGAGAGGGGGCCGATCAGCTCCATCGCAGGGAACATGTGACCTCGTGATGGCGAGGCGCGCCGAGGCGCGTCGACTTCCGCTCTGGATGCGAAACTGAGTCACTCCCCTCCAAACCAAATACCGACCTTCCCAGGCAATCACAACTGGCAGCAGCAGCAGCAGCAGCAGCAAAGGACCGCCAAGATTCTGCTCCGAGCCCAGCACCTCAGAATGGCCGGCGTGGGGGGCACCAAACGAGCAGCCTCTCCCATATCGCCGCCGCCGCTTAAACGCAAGAGCGAGCCCGCCGTGACCAGTAAGGCACACATCTCCCCCTTTCGCTTTCATCTCCCCATCAAATTCTGACCGTCTTTCAGAGAAAGCCATGTCGTCGTTTTTCACACCGGCTTCCCAGAAGAAGCCCGATCAGATCACTTGGCGGATCGTGAACAACAGCGCGGTCATTGGTAAATATGCTACGGAATCAGAGCGCCAAGGCAAGGCACAGAAGGCCAAGATCGCCGCCTTTGACCTGGTAAGTGGGGAGGGACAGTGGCCTATATGAGGTCGAAGATGATGCCAATTCCAGTTACGGGCTCACCTTGACGCAAGCCCGAGACTGACTAGGTTGTCATCCCTAGGATTCGACCCTTGTTTCGACAGCATCGGGCAATACTTTCCCCAGGAATTCATCGGACTGGAAGTGGTGGCATGCTACTGTGCCTGCGAAGCTGAAGGAGTTGAATGAAAATGGGTAGGTAGTGCGAATACATTGTCTCGACGATGGGAGATCGATTAACCGAACTTCTTATTTGCAGATACTACGTGTTGGTCGTCACAAACCAGAAGGCGATCAGCTTGAAAAATGATCTGAAGGGGGGCCGCAGTGACTCCAAGAGTCTCACCAACTTCAAGGAGAGAGTCACCGCCGTCATGAAGCAACTGGACATCCCTCTAAGTGTCTATGCTGCTACGCAAGGCGACGAGTACCGCAAGCCAAGGACCGGGCTGTGGACGGAGTTTCTAGACGACAACGACCTGGATGCGACAGGAGTCGACCTGTCGGAGTCGGTGTTTGTTGGGGACGCCGCTGGACGGCCAAATGACCATTCTCAGGTAGACCGGTAAGGCAGACCGCATGCCAGAATCGGGCCCTCGATTTCGCTCGCTAATGGCGGTTGAAGGGGATTTGCTGTTAACATAGGTGTGCCGTTCCAAACGCCCGAGGAGTTTTTCCTCGACGCTGGCCCGGAGCCGCTCGTGGAACCTTTCGACCCGACTTTATATCTGCAGGCAGAACCTGACGGCGATGGTGAGTCCTCTTGCACGGTGCGATTGCGAATTGGCCATGGGACCAGTCTATTAATACACCATGGTTGGATGACGTAGTGCTTCCTCCCTTCTCCCGCCAGAGTCCCCTCGAGCTCGTCATCTTCTGCGGCAGTCCTGGGGCGGGCAAGTCGTCGTTCTACTGGAATTACTTGCAGCCGCTCGATTACGAGCGAGTCAATCAAGACCTCCTCAAGACTGTGAGTCATGCCATCCATCCCCGAGCCCAACCCAAGGGAGACAGAACGGCCCAGCTAACCAACCGACCAACCACCTACAACAGCGCCCCAAATGCATCAAAGTGGCCAAGGAACACCTTGCAGCCAGAAGATCCGTGGTTGTCGGTACGTACACGGGGGGGTTCTTGGTAAAAGAACCCACCATCCACCCACCCTTGCATCTTGCGCCGACGTTCTACTGCATCCAGTTCCCGGAACCCAGGTCCGGCCCATTCGTCCATCCTAGCCCGGCCTGCAATCCATCCCTTCCTTCCACCCATCCACAGTGGTTTCCAATCCGAACCGCTAATCTCTGCCTGCCTGCATGGCCATACACAGACAACACCAATGCCAACCCAGAGACCAGAGCCCACTGGGTCGAGGTCGCAAAGGAATTCAACGTTCCGATTCGCTGTGTTTATTTCACTGCCTCCCCGGCCCTCTGCCGGCATAATGATGCGGTCCGTGCCGCGAATCAAACCTTGGTATGTCCGTGCGTGTGTGTATGTGTGTGTGTATGTGTGTGTGTGTGTATGTGTGTATGTGTGTATGTGTGCACAGCATTACTTGTCCCTCCCTCATTTCATCCACTCGTCCACCTGCGTGGTTCGGTTGTCTCCTCGAGGGGCATCGATACACGACTGCCTCGAACGTCCATACATACGTCCATACATACATACATATCCCACCCCCCTCCTCCTCCCCCTCCGAGTCCTGGGTGTTGCACACTGCCTGCGTTTAGGCACCTATTCGCTGGTACCCACCGTATCTACTTAGATGATCATACATCTTGCGACCCCCCCCACCCTCCAACTCGCCGTGGCTAGCTCCACTTTCTATGGAGTACTACTTAGTAGTACGGTTTAGAAGTTAACAGTGCCGCTAACCACACCCTGCATGCATTAGAACCCTGAATCCCGATCGCTCCTTCCTGGTATCGCGTTTGGGGATTTCCTGCGCCGATTCAAGGAACCCGCCATGGACGAGGGCTTCCAGGATATTATCCGGGTCGAGTTTCGATTCCGGGGAGATCAAGAAGCAAAGCGTCTGTGGGGTCAGTTCTGGGTGTAATGGGAGGGCTCCTGTATCGGGGATCCAGGATGGAGCGGGTTGACTCATTCTGGTCCTTCCGCGGGTGCCTAGTAGGAAGCGCTTCCGCGGACCTGCTGATGAGACGATAAGCGGTGCGAGTTTCTCGATTAGTATAACCCATGATACAGACTCGGTTTGACTTTCACGCACGCATCAGGCAATTTGTCTGACCTGGCCCTTCGGATGAGTAACTGCACGATAGGAGTTAAGCACAAAAGTACAGTGCATATGCATGTGTTCAGCAAGGGTGGTAACCATAATTATTAGTCCTCGAGTGGCTGCGTAGGTAGGTCTAATCTCTATATACACATATGCATAAAAAAAAAAAAAAACAGGCATCAACATCAATCAGACTTTTCCGGGATATCAACAATTCTATGTATGAGGTACAATGGGCCATGAAATTCAGTAGAATAGTCAACCATGCCTTGAGGGGTATAAGATAAGAATGCACCAGTAGCGCCCTTGCAATGGTCTCTTTTTTTTCCTTTTTCTCAATTGGCATCCCAGCCACTTTTCTTGTCTTTGCTTTCATAATTCTTTTGCCATCCGATTCCCCCTCTCCCCTGTCTCAAATCCGCACGCGGGCACACACATACACACACACACGGTCTTCTCTCTCTCTCTCTCTCTCTCTCTCTCTCTCTCTCCTCTCCCCACCCAGTAATTAGACGTATAGTCATGCAAGGAATACATCGCTGAAGAGAGAACACAAAAGCAAATGCTGATCGGAGTACAGCATTACCATTACATGTAGGTGCAAGGAATCGTCCCGCTGTAGAAGTGTGCAACAGAAGGGGAGGAGGAACCAGATGCAAAGGGATCAAACATTAAGGAATGGACGGCACTCCACGAGTCAGTAGTCGCGGGTGCACTAAAGTCATCAGTCATCATTATCCGATCACGGATCATAAGCAGGAATAACCGTCGGGAAATGTAAACAATAGGAAAGGCATAAGTCATCACACGCTGAATCAATCATCCGAGGGGCGTTAATAATCATAAGATGTTGTACATCACAAGCCTCCCGTCGTCTGTCTATCATCATTAGATGTTCGTTCCCATGACAGTGTCATAAAGGAGGAATTAGGACCTTATGACTAGATCCTGGAAGAATTTGACAAAGTTGCGCTTCAACGAGCGGCTACGGCAGAGTCCCGATCCGCTTGTGGCCGGCGCAATCTTCATCGGACCCACGATCTCTCCGTCGCCCAACTCGGGAAACTTGTCGTCATGCAGGCGCGGGATCTTGATGGGGTCACATGGGTCACAGTGAGATTTGACCAAGTTCAGTCGGGGGCCTTCGGTCAACACCAACTCGGATAGCATCGCTTCGTGGCGACGTTGCCATTCGCGGTTGACCGACTCCCATTTCTGCTCCGTCAGTTTAAAGATGGTGGAGGTCACGCCATAATGCTCGCCCGTCCGAACCAGGTGTCGGGCAAAGTTGCACTGGGCCAGATCCCAGTCGGTGCGTAGCTGTTGAAATGAGACTATGCCACAGACCTCGGGTACGTACGGCTCGGGCTGGATGGTGAAGTTGGCATGGCCGAGTCTGTTTGCCCATTCATCATTCGGATCGGAAAGGGTGAAGGGAGGCGCATCCCCTGAGATTGTCCGCAGCGTACTCGCTCGTGGGCGGTTAAACGACGCGACGGAGGGCTTGGAGGACAAGGGTGGTGATGGCAGGCCCGCCAACCGCGGATCCGAGATGGGTCCGCAGGCAATGGAGCCATCGTCTGTCATGTCTGCCACGGAGGGAGACTGCAATGGAGAATGAACGCGGGTCGTGGCTGGGTAAGAGGGCTCATCCCCCATAAACGGCGGCAGCAGCGGGGTCGTTGCTTGAGGTGCTGAATCCTCCTGACTGTGTCGGTTTGCCTTGGTAATGTCGATCGGTTGGGTGCCGGCCTCGCTGATTGCCTCCTCAAAGATGGTTCGGGCCGGCGACGGAGGCACTTGAATCGAATTGACCCGAGTGAAAGAGCCCGCCGTAGGACTGGCCATGGCCGATGATGCAGAGTTAGTGCGGGAGCGCAGCTGCGTTACGAATACGTCGGCGCCGTCTAGGCCATCGGAGGCACGTTTGGACTTCCAGCGCGTGGAGATGGTGGAAATTCGGGAGCCGATGCGCGAGAGACCTCGTGCGGAGATACTATCGGAGCGTCTCTTCTTGGGCGAGTGGGCGATATCCATGCCGGCATCCGTCAGGTCGTAGCTGTCGGCGGTATCGAAAGAGTCCAAGTACGAGTCGTACGAATCTTCCACGATAGACGGTTCTCTGTCAAAGTGTTCTGCAGCGCGAAGTCGGTTAGCAAAAGTCTATAAGTATGTCGGAGATTTAAGACGAAAAGACACGGGGCTGGGGAGCAAGGGAAGCGAGCGACGTACGGAAATAATCGTCCTCGAGATCCCTGGGTTGCGCCCCACAGGGTTCTTCCTTAACTCCTGTCAAGGGATTCCGCGAGGAACTCTCCATGGAATTAGCGTGTCCCGGGGATGAAACCAGGGACGAAACCGAGCTGGAGAAACGCGTGTGGCCTTTGGCGGAAAAGAGGGACACGGCGGGTGAAACAGGCGTGGACGAGGTGGTGGTCCAGGGCGACGGGGGAGGCTGACGGGTCGAGGGGGACCACTCAGCCATGGTTTCAGAGCTATCCCGCCGCTTGGTGTCTAGAAACTGAGAGGGTTTTAACATGGTGGGCGAGAACTTGAAGAGCCCAACAGACCAGGCGAACTCAAGCTGGCGGTGACTGACTGCGAGCGCACGGATGGTGAGGCTTCCACTTCACGTGCCGGGGCAGGGCGAAACGGACGTGAGGAGGAACAGCGCAAAACGCAGGGGAGGAGATGGGCTTCAATTTGAAGGAAGACGGAACATCATCCGGTGATCGATTGCTTGCCCAGACCGGCGGGTTTTGTTTGTCCTGAGGGACCCCTCCTCAAATGAAATCGAATTGAATCAAATAAAATAAAGCGGTTTCAAGGACGAGGGGACTGCAAAGCAGGAGGGAAACAAGGAAAGAAAAAGAAAATAGGCAGTTTCGGACCCAACAGGCACAAAGAGTCCGAGAAGGCCCTGTGGTGTCAGGGAAGGCCTTTGTAAACGAAACAACGTGGCGGTGGAAGAGCAGCAGAGGCGCGGATGAGATGAACCGGCAGCAGCAGCAGCAGCAGGATTGGGTTACCGGGGACGGAGAAAGCGCGACTGATTGACTGACAGGCTTGGCCTCGGGATCCAGAAGTACGGCTGGAGGGAAGGAGTCGCGGCGGTAGGGCAGGCAAGACGTGGAGCCTGTTGGAGCCTGTCGGAGATCGCAGTCGACGAACAAGTGGCCGGGGCTTGGGGTTTGCGGTTTGCGGTTTGCGGTTCGTGAGGCCCAAAGGACGGGCTGACAGCTCACGGGGCTGCAGTCAATCGGAGTCCGTTGGTGCGGTGAGTGACAGGATCTCCAGAGTCCAGAACGGTGGTGGGTTGTAAAAAAGAAGTAAGGTAAGAGGGGAACCCGATACGTGAAACGGAAGTACGGGATAGAAACAAGAGGGGAAATGGCGAGGAGGATGTGAGGATGGGAGTAAGTGAGCCAGCCGGAAACAGACGCGGAAAGACAGACAGACGGACAGACAGACAGAAGAGGGGAAGCAAGAGGAGAGGAGAGGAGAGAAAAGAGGCGGCAGCGGCAGCGGCGATGGCGATGGCGATGGCGGGCGAGGGGAGCGAGCACCACCAACCAGTATTACTACTAACTACTACTAGGATGGGGATATCCAAAAGAACAAGAGCATTGTATCGGAATCACAACCAGACGGGTCCCTTCAGATTCTGCATCCACCAGAACCCATCAAGAATGCTCGGGGACCCTCTTGCGCGCGCGCTCGCTCGCTGTATCCTACGATGAAATGAAAATCTGTTTGTGATACTCGACAAATGAACCCGCTTTTTTCTTTTTTGACATGACCCTTCGTTCTTCGTTCTTCCGGGCCCCAGTCGATCCATTGGATCTCCAATGATCCAATCCACTCCCTGGCGTCACTGGCCCTTCCAGCGTCGGGGCTATCACGATTCTCGACTCTCCAGAAGGCTAGTAAGTACTACTACTGGTCGTGCGTCCTAAACGGCCGTTGGAAAATAGCTCCATAATTTCCAATAAAAAATCTTCCTAGTCTACATATACCCATCCAGCAATCTGACAGGCCGATTTAGGGCTGGCGACAAATGAGGGTAAAATAATAATTATAATAATAATCGCAGCGTGGGCAAAAAAAAATTTTTTTCTACAGAAGGAAAGCAGAGCCTGAAACCATAACCAGTTGGGCGGAACCACAGTCGGGGAGATCGTCGGGTTTCCATTGAACCAGAGAAGCCTTCAGGTGCTCCATTTCACTCGATGGGCAACGAACCATGGATCGGACGCTATCTTGCCACGGATCCCAATTGTTCTTTGGGCTTCTCTGACCATCGTGGGTCGGAGAAGACACGCGGTCGAATACTACTCTGGGGCACTCTCCCATTCTTCTGCCACGGATGGGCAGAAGAGCAACATCAGTGACAGGGCAGATGGGCCGGACGAGAATCGATCAAATGATGCATCCAGCAGCGGGGATGTGTCTGGTGTCAGTCTGTCTGCTGTCAGAGTCTCAGATGGGTTTCAACGGCCGCTGCACATCGGCCGTCTCCAGCACCAAGCGAGAATAATGGAGCCGGGCAGAGCCAGCGGCCAGTGGGGTGGGGGAACAGTCGACTGTCGACTGTCGACAGGCGACTGGAGAGGGTGTCTAGAGTCTAGACGTCTAGACTCCGACCGACTCGACTGGTCCAACACCGAGACCCCATCGGATGGACACAGCTCCAGTGGCTGGTGGATTCCTCTCCGTCTGAAGTGCTGTGTGTGAGCCTGTGAGCCTGTGCGACAGTGCGAACCCTCCCCCCCATCATCCCCATCGTCATTCCCTACTTCAGTCACCCGTGAGTTGATCAAGGAAGGAGACCCGAAAGGACAAAGTACCATGACCTATCACAGCCCCCGAGGGGTACATCACCCATCACCTTTGACATCGGACTAGTCCCGGCGGAACCGCAGGTGGCAGGAAGGCACCAGGAAGGAAGGGAGGGACGGAGAGACGGCGTCACAGCAGGGGGAGAGACTACTACTCAGCCAGCATTCAGCAAGATGTTTTGCAGTGGCCGGAGCTGTCGTGCCTCTATCCGTGGGGAGGGGAGGGACAGGCTAAATTGCGAATGCCGCGGGGGTCGTGGCACTGGCCCATTCCCAGAACCGGATCCCCCGTTGGCTGGATTGAAATAATGAGCTTTGTTTGTAGATGCAGTAGCTGCCTGTCGTCGGATGCCATCACTGCAGGCTTTGTTGTGTGCCACACATCCCGGCGCATCTCCCGTGTCTACACTTATATAGTCACCTGGCCATCTGGCCATCTAGCCATCTAGCCATCTACACAGTTGAACACTTACTCCAGTAGACAGTTATTATTATTATTATTATTGTGCGGGCGCTGTGGTGCCGACGTCAGATCCACATGGCTCAGCGCCAACCGACCGGATCTTGGCCATCCAGTTCCAGGGTTCGAGGGTTCGAGGGTTTGAGGGTTCCAGTGCCAGTGCCAGTGCCAGTGCTCAGGCCGAGGCCTCACCTCTGGTTCGCCCTCGTTGGTCTACCGGATCAAGAATGCCAGACGAACGGGTGGAAGGCCGGGGCTATTCCGCGGATGATCCGTAACAGCAAGGGATCTTGGCGACATGCTTGCTCTTGTAGGTACTAGGTAGGCCGTACTATTGACTTTTTATTTTTCTTGTTATTATTATTTCAGTGGATGGTCGGGCCGCCGAAACTGAACAGACATAGGCGAACTCTCCGCGACTCTGAGTTTTGCCGCGGCCAAACTGCCGGGCTGCAAAAGTCAATTCGACCGAGACTGACTTACTGAGGCTCGAGCCTCGAGAGCCTCTCGTCGGCACTCCGACGGGGCGGCATCCATCCGATGTCGGGGATCGCCTGCATCCCAGCGCCGTAGATACTTATGCTTTGTGCTGCAGTACACCGTACGAGCACTACTAGGTAGGTATCAAGAGACTAGTACCTAGTACGGAGTAGTAAGACTAAAGAGTAAAAGACAGAGAATCTTCCGTTCACGAATACGGATTACTAATGGCGTGCGTGCTGTGGCGCTAACCCCATCGGGCAGGTCCATACCTGCCTGTCTCATGCCTGACGATACAGGCATCAATCCGTATCTCCAACTCCAACTCCAACTCCAACTCTAACATCAACAATCAACAACCAACAATCAACAATCCACATCAATCCCTATAGGGAATGCGTCTGCCTGCTCCCCACCATCCCTGCCACTCCAAACCATGAAGTCCTCCTCCTCCCTCTCCCTGCTCGTAGCCGTCGGCCTGGCCTCGGCCGCACCCTCGCAGGCACCCCTGGGCCTCTCCTCCTCCTCCGCATCCGACATCATTGACGCCTCTCCCTTCCTCTCCTTCCACCGTGACCTCGTCCAGATCCCCTCCGTCTCCGGCAATGAGACCGTTGTGGGAGCCTTTGTCGCCGGCTTTCTAGAATCGCACAACTTCACCGTCATCAAACAGCCCGTGCCCGCATCCTTCCATGGCGACCCCCACCGCTTCAACATCTTCGCCTACCCCTCGGCATCACCAGCTCAGGATCGCCCCGACATCCTCCTCACCAGTCACATCGACACCGTTCCCCCTTTCATCCCTTACTCCCTCCATGAGGACTCCGGCAGCAGCCCCCTCATCGCCGGCCGCGGCACCGTTGACGCCAAAGCCAGCGTCGCCGCCCAGGTCTTCGCCGTCCTGGACACCCTGCGCACCGACCCCACCGCCAGCCTGGGCCTTCTCTTCGTCGTCGACGAGGAGGTCGGCGGCCTCGGCATGCGCGTCTTCTCCGACTCGCCCCTCAACCCGTCCCCCTCGCCGTTCCACACCGTCATCTTTGGCGAACCCACCGAGCTCGCTCTCGTCGCCGGCCACAAAGGCATGGTCGAGTTCCCCCTCCGGGCCACCGGCCAAGCCGCCCACTCGGGATACCCGTGGCTCGGCCGGAGTGCCATCTCCGCCCTGCTGCCGGCCCTGTCCCGGATCGATGTCCTGGGCCACACCCCCGTGGAGGAGGGCGGGCTGCCCGCCAGTGACAAATACGGCCAGACGACCGTGAACATCGGTCGCGTCGACGCCGGCGTCGCGGCCAACGTCGTGCCCGCGGCGGCGTTTGCGGAGGTCGCCATTCGCTTGGCCGCCGGCACCCCCGACGAGGTGCGCGACATTGTCGCGCGTGCCGTCAAGAATGCCACCGCCGATGATGAGCATGTCTACTGCGATTTCGCCGCCTATGGCAATGGATACCCCCCCCAGGATCTGGATACCGATGTGCCCGGATTCGACGTGATCACCGTGAACTATGGCACGGACGTGCCCAACTTGAAGGTCTCGGAGGGCGTCAAGCGTTATCTTTATGGGCCGGGCAGTATTCATGTTGCTCATGGCGATGATGAAGCCATCACCGTCGACCAGTTGGAGGAAGCGGTCCGCGGATACAAAAAGCTGATCGAGGCGGCAGTTCAGCGGCAACACATGGGCTAGATGAGCGCTTGTCTGTGTGTGTGTATGTGTGTGTTGATAGCTGTATATATATTATGATGATACCTACGGCTTCGATGCCAATGGACATTGGATAGAAATACAATGTGCAGTATGCAATATCGTACAGGAAACCAATCGCCAGTAGACCACCATGATACAGCCGCAAATAGCCAAGTTCCTGCCCCGGATATATATATATATATATATAAAGACCCTGTACAAGCAAGGGGATTCACAACCAACGTACAATGCAATAGAAAGAGATTTCTTATTCAACGGTGCGATCCGGAAACCAAAAAGGAAAAAAAAAAAAAGTAAATTGCAAAAACCTATACCGAAACCTCCTCACTAGTTTGGTCATTCTCCGTCGGGCTCTTCGTCCGACTCTGCCTCGTCCAGCCTGTCTTCAGTTCCCCAGTCGGCTTAAACCGAGGCAAGGGATGCGCCTCTGTGTTGAACACATTCCCCTCCAGGGAGATGAACTCCCGATCCGAGAACAGAAGATAGAAATACTTCAGCGTCTCGGCCATCCAGAAGCTCTCCATGTTGTCCCGGGTGACCGGGGGAATGGCGTCGGCGTTCGACAGAGAGGTAAAGCCCGTGATCCGGGCCGTGGCAGCAACAGGCTCGTCCTGCTCGCCGTCTTTTCCGGCGTCATGGTCCGCAAGGTGGTGCTCGGCGGGAGCGTCTTCGACCACCGCCGTGTGCTTGACGAAGGACTTGAACATCTCCCAGCCCCAGTGGCGGTAGATCTCGTCGCCGGTGATGCGGTACATGTAGAAGAGAGATTCGACAGTCTCGGGCCGTTGGAGGTTGTGGCGGTCCTGGCGGTGGACTTCGAGGTCGTCGCGCCAGGACGAGGCATCGGTAAGAGGCTTCGAGAGCAGCGGGAGTTCGCCGTGCGAGGAAGACTGCCCCTCGCTACCCGTGGCAATGGTCGAGTCCGGGTACATGTCGGTTTCCATCACGCGAGGGTCACCCACCTTGAAGTAGGTGATTTCCGGAGCCAGACCGGTCTGCGTGATCCGGTACGTTGCCCAGCAGGTCTTGGTCAATTCCCGGGCAAGAAGGATCTCTTCCTCCTGTCGTTGGCCCCAGTTGGGAGACTTCCTGGCCTCTGATAGTGGGATTCCACCAGTAGCCCCAAGGGCGATGGTGCCCGGCAGGAAGCAGACCAGGTGGTCCATCTTGGGCGAGAGCACCCCGTTCAGACCGTACGGGCGCTCGCCCAGAACCGTCAATTGAGCTTTCTGCGAGTATGTGACCAGGTGTTTGCGCATGCCGGCGAGAGCCTCGTCCCACATCTCTTTGTACACCGGCTCATGCTCGGACGTCTGGAGGTACTGTTTGATGAGGTATTCTGGCGAGGGCAGACGTCAGCAAACAAACAGACTGCTCTACAGACGTATGGCTATTCGGGTCCTTACCGTAGTATGAATCGCCCCTGCTCCCGAGACGGATATTGTCTCCCTTGAACTGGCCGGTCTCCGGATAGATATAGATCGGGACCAGGCCATCTTCCATCTTCTGGCCATCCACAACTTCCATCACCTTCTCTACGGTTTGCCAGTATGCCGCCTCGCCTGTCAGCTTGGCCAGGTACTTGAACTCGAGCTGGACGGTAGTCGCTTCCGCGGTAGACGAGGCGCCGTTGTCCGCATAAGAGGGGATACCCTCGGACTTGTTGAGGTTGATACTTGCGTAGGGAATGCCGGTCGACGACTCGAAGGCGCCCAGCAGTCGGTCTGCAAGATCGGTGGCCTTTTCGATATACAAGTCTTCCCCGGGAGAGCCCTCGTCATCGTCCGTAACCGGCGCCAGCTCAGGGTAGGTGGTGGACAGATGGTGTGCGGCGAGCAGGCCTCCTAGCATGCGAATGGTGGTTTCGAAAGTGTTGACATCGTGGTCCTGGTTGTACTGCAACGAGTTGTGGATCCAGCTGCGGGCGTGTTGCACTCGCGACGTCAAATTCATGATCATCAACGTGTCCAGCGCATCAACAATGATCCACCCCATTCCCCCGGCAATCATGTGTCGGCCATACTTGGAAATCGGGTGATACTCGTCGTAACCTGGGGCCCAGCAAGCAAGTCCGCAATCAGCAATCGGCTATCACCCCCCGGCTAGTGCATTCGAGCGTCTGAAAACATACCCCATGCATTCTTCGCATACCCATCCCAGCTGACAGTAAAGACATCTCGGACCTTGTCCCGCCTGGCATCCCAGTCGACCGTGTTCTGCTGGGAGCTCTCGTCATACTCCGGTTCAACCTCCTCCAGACTCTGCATCCATCTCCAGAGCTCTTCGCCCTTGGCCGCCCCCGGGGTATTCGATTCCGGCTGGCCAGCGCTGGAATAGTACCATAGGGCGAGCAAGATGAACAGACAGAGCCCGCCGTAGATGGCCTTGCGCCGCCTGGTTCTCGGCCCAGTGCGCCGGGGGGCGAAATAAGGCTTGTCCTTGTACATGGGGAGGGTGCGGTCGATGGAGAGAGGCGTGTTCAGGTTGTTGGAGAGGCCAGTTGGTGGAGAAAACCCATACCCAGGTAGCCCGTTGGTCGCGGGACTTCGACTGGCACGCCAATAGTTGTTCTGGAAGGGTTGCTGTTGAGAGGCAAAAGGGGAATTGTTCCGAGGGGCCTGGAAAGACATGACGACCGCGGCCGCCAAGCTTCTACTACTACTTCGGATATCTGTCCTCTAGATCACAGCACCGCAAGAGGAACAGACCACCGAGGCGCGACGCTGGCGATGATGGCACGGGAAGCTCCGCCGGGCCCAGGGGCGGTCGATCGGAGAAACACGCCTGGACTGGTTACCACCCGCTCGTGGCTCCTAACCTGGGTCGACAGGCGAACAGGTATGGGAGGTGGGGGTAATGCAGCGTGGAGGGAGGCTGTCAACGCCATAGAACGGGGAGGCAGAAGTCAGCAATGGGTCCTCGAGGCATGAAACATGAGGCACGAGGCACGAGGCACGAGGCCGAGACAGGCGGATGGCAAGGGTTTACCGCTGGAGCTAGAAGCCACCTAAACCTTCACGTTTCGCCCGATGCGCTGCTACCAAGTAGGAAGTACGTACCAAGTACCAAGTACGAACCCACCAAAGTCCGGAGTGTCGCCCGGAATGTCGCCCGACGGGGGGGGGGGGTGGATGGAGACTGGAGATTGCAGACTGAACAGCAAGCATTATTACATAAAAGGTGAGGATCCCATGGAGTACTAAATAGTAGTAGTACCTAGTAAACACTCTTTCCCTCCGTACTCCGTGCCAATCGTCGAGGCTGACGCGTGGAAGGCCCAGCCCATGTGGCGGCGCCGAGCCGTGGCCGTCGTCGTCGTCGTCGTTGTCCGCCCCCCGATGTCGATCGCGGATCGATTGGTTCCCTGCCCCGGCTGGGAGTCTGTATGTAGGGTACCAATACCCCGTACTAACTGCTATCTAAGATCTAGCATACATGATACCAGATACAGATTACTACATGGTCCTAGGTCCACCCCTAACCCCCAGATTTCCAATACATTTATCCGCCCAGGGTCCAGTGCTCGGGGTGGGGAACTCCAGGGCTACTCGCTACTGAGACTTAGTGCGGGCGACGGAACGGACAGAGGCAGGCATTGTCGGTGGGTGCATTGATTGTGTACATTAATGGAGCATCAGCAGCCTTCGGGCCCCGGGTGGCGGCTTCAATTGAACATGAAAGAATAGCTTTATAGACCACGGCAACTTTCCAAGCACAGGACTCGTCTGTCACAGCCACTACAGCTTCTGGTACTCCAGCTTGCCCTCCAGCTTCTTCGCCTCCGCCACCTTACGGACCGCTCGGTTGAAGTCATCCTGGTTGATCGCGTCGCGGTAATCCTTGATTGCAAACAGACCCCTATCCTCACGTCAGATATCATGGTACTAGATGAGCGCGTCAAAGGGGGGGGGGCATCACATACGCTTCCGTGACAACATTGCGAAGATCCGCACCGTTGAGTCCGTCGCTCATCTTCACCACGCTCTCAAAATCGATCTCGCCGTCCAGTTGAACGGTGCTGGAATGAATTTTCAGGATCTCCATCCGACCAACCTCGTTGGGCAAAGGGATCTCAATCTTCCGGTCCAGCCGACCGGCTCGTAGCAGAGCCGGATCAAGCGTGTCTGGTCTGTTTGTGGCCATGATGATCTTTGTCTTTCCCAGGTAATCGAACCCATCCAGCTGGTTGAGCAGCTCCATCAACGTCCGCTGGATTTCACGATCTGCAGAGGTACCTTCGGAGAACCGTCTTCCACCGATAGCATCGATTTCGTCCATGAAGATGATACAAGGCTCGTGTTCTTTGGCGTATCCGAACATCTCTCTTATTAACCGTGCAGATTCACCGATATACTTGTCAACAATAGCCGATGAGACAACTGGAACTGGTCAGCAAGCCAGGCTCGTCGGCGCTTACGTGAAAGTCGAATATGCCTACCTTTCAGGAAATTGGTTTCCATCGAACTTGCCACAGCTCGGGCCAGCAGCGTCTTTCCCGTACCAGGAGGACCGTAGAGTAGTACACCCTTAGGCGGCTTGATACCAACCCGTTGGAAAAGCTCGGGGTTCTTGAGCGGCAATTCGATCACCTCTCGTAGCTCACGGATCTGTTCGTTGAGACCACCAATGCCTGCAAAGTTGATCTGACCCGGGTCCTCCAATGACATGTTGTATACCAGTGGGTCGACCTCCCTGGGGAGCATTCGCATAATCGTCAGCGTAGTCATGTCGAGCGCCACGCGTGTGCCCTGCTTCAACTTCGCTTTATCGACCTTCGAGCGGCAACCGACGACATATCGAGGGCCCGAAGACGCCTTGACAATGACTGTTTCGGGTCAGCTCCTTCAAAACCAACACGCCCACCGGCAAGGAATTACAAGAGAGCCACTT
The DNA here is from genome assembly GCA_003184645.1 of Aspergillus ellipticus CBS 707.79. Classification (NCBI taxonomy): domain Eukaryota; kingdom Fungi; phylum Ascomycota; class Eurotiomycetes; order Eurotiales; family Aspergillaceae; genus Aspergillus; species Aspergillus ellipticus. The sequence continues at coordinate 14,039 of KZ825804.1, read as the reverse complement.
TGGGGGTGAACATACATCTCTCCTCATCCAGCTGCTTCAACACTTCGCCGATGATCTGGCCGACGCTTTGCAGGGCCTTGATGTTCTCTTCAGAGATATCAAATTCTCTCTGCAGGTCCTTGATGCCCATGCGCAGGGACTTAAGCTTGGCCTCCCATTCTCGAAGCTCCAGCAGGCTCCGCTTGTAATCTTCGAGCGCCTGGTCTCGCTCCGGGTCACTGGCGCCGTTCATGATGTCAGGCAATCAGGCGAACCGAAAACGAAGCCCAGATCAGCCGTGCTATTTGTGATGCTCTAAAGGGTTTGGTTGCGGGCCCGGTCCGATTAAAAGGCAGAGGTATGGGCGAGAGATAGGCGGGTTGATGGGATCTGATCTGACTGCTGCCAGCTCGGAGAGCTGTCGAGGAGCTCACGGGAGCCGCCAGGTCACGGGGATCACATGACTGGCGTCCATGGCGGCGACGCTCTCACGTGGATTTTCGCCTTGCTGCCTTTGGGGGGTCAGGCCGCAAGGATGACACCATCATGGTGACCGACCGCAGTATCAATTATCCGGAACCTGCTCAGGCACCCAGGTGTCGACAGCGCCGTGCCGGCGTTTTCGTCATTACGCAATGGAAGCTTCCAGACCAGCCGCAACATGCGATCGACCTGGGGGGATGAATGAGGTTGATCGTTGACCAATTGCCCATGGCTTCTTCATAATCGAGGGGGAATGGGTACTAGACTGTAGCAATTCGAGCTCGCAGCACAGGGTATGCGGTCTCTTGACTCTTCTCGCCCTTCAATCGGAGGGAGAAATGCTTGTCCGGCGCGCGCGGAGGACTGGCCATATCATCGTACCTCCCTCTCCCCAGCAAAACCAAGAGAGTCGGATGAGTTCTATGGGTCTATGGGCTATGGGCTATGGGCAGCTACGGTAGCAAGCAGAGCATCACCCGCCTTACCCCGAGGGTACGCGGGAGATCTCGCTGGGGAGCGTCACCGCAGAGGGACGAGGTGGTGGCTGCCCCACCATGGCATTGGAAAGATTCGGAGCATGAGCCCGTGAGCTGGATGCTGTAGTACTTTATTTACTTGCCTCGTCTGCCTTCTTCCATCCATCCATCCTCTCTGCTTCTCCCGACCGTGTACTACTGCTACCACTACTACCACTACTCCTCTTCACCGACGACTCTGGTGAGCTTAACCCGTCCTGCCCGTCCCTCCCCTCCCCTCCCCCCCCCTCCTCCCCCTCCCCCTTCTCCTCCCCCCTCTGCCCGTCACCACCTTCCACCCGTTCCCCCGCCATCCTCATCCTCCTACCTAACCAGTGCTGGTACTGTCTGTCTCCCTCTCCCATA
>KZ825804.1:0-12316 GCA_003184645.1 Aspergillus ellipticus CBS 707.79 | reverse complement strand
CCCCCCCCCTCAACCCCAGTCGGATTGATCCGCTCCTGCCGGTGCCTGCCCGGAAGAACCCAAGAAGATCGATCATCCTTGGGCCATTCGCAGCCGCCGTGCCGAGTCTGGTCCCATTATTTCTGATCGGAGCTCTCCACCTGGGAGCCATCATCCGCCCATTCTTTTTGGGTCCTCGGTGAACACTCACCACTTCCCCCCGCTGCTAGTGCACAGAGCACACCCAACGGCAGTCCAGAGCGTTTTCTTTTTTCCTGCTCCGTCTCTCCTATATCTGGGCCTTGTTCTCCCGCCGCCGTCTTCTGTTCTCACCCCAGTTTACTGATCCGTACTCTCCCCCAGCCCCTCAAAATGCCTATCTCCAAGATCCACGCCCGCTCCGTCTACGACTCCCGCGGTAACCCCACCGTCGAGGTTGACGTTGTCACCGAGACTGGTCTTCACCGTGCCATCGTTCCCTCCGGTGCCTCCACTGGTCAGTGGCCCTGCCACCATGAGGCCCTCCCGCCTGTTCGTTTCTTGATTCGAAGGGCTGACAGTTGTATCCAGGTCAGCACGAGGCTCACGAGCTTCGCGATGGTGACAAGTCCAAGTGGGGTGGCAAGGGTAAGTTTGGGAACCCCATTCGGATATCCCTGCCAGTCCGCTAACGTCAATTTGTCTCTTAAGGTGTCCTGAAGGCCGTCCAGAACGTCAACGAGACCATTGCCCCCGCCGTCATTAAGGAGAACCTTGATGTCAAGGACCAGTCCAAGGTTGATGAGTTCCTCAACAAGCTTGATGGCACTGCCAACAAGTCCAACCTCGGTGCCAATGCCATCCTGGGTGTCAGTCTGGCTATCGCCAAGGCTGGTGCTGCCGAGAAGGGCATCCCTCTCTACGCTCACATCTCCGACCTCGCCGGAACCAAGAAGCCCTACGTCCTGCCCGTTCCCTTCCAGAACGTCCTGAACGGTGGTTCCCACGCTGGTGGTCGCCTGGCCTTCCAGGAGTTCATGATCGTTCCTGAGTGAGTTACTACCCTGAATCTGATAACTGGAATCCATCAGCGGTCGATACTGACATGATTTAAGCACCGCCTCCTCCTTCTCCGAGGGTCTCCGCCAGGGTGCCGAGGTCTACCAGAAGCTCAAGTCTCTTGCCAAGAAGAAGTACGGCCAGTCTGCTGGCAACGTTGGTGACGAGGGTGGTGTCGCCCCCGATATCCAGACTGCCGAGGAGGCTCTCGACCTGATCACCGAGTCTATCGAGCAGGCTGGTTACACCGGCAAGATCCACATTGCCATGGATGTTGCCTCCAGCGAGTTCTACAAGGCCGATGTCAAGAAGTACGACCTTGACTTCAAGAACCCCGAGAGCGACCCCACCAAGTGGCTCACCTACGAGCAGCTGGCCGATCTGTACAAGTCGCTCGCCAGCAAGTACCCCATCGTCAGCATTGAGGACCCCTTCGCTGAGGACGACTGGGAGGCCTGGAGCTACTTCTACAAGACCTCCGACTTCCAGATTGTTGGGTAAGTACTCTGATGTTGAATTTTAATCGATTGGTGAACCTGTATGGCTGACCAATTTTTGCACAGTGATGACTTGACCGTCACCAACCCTCTGCGTATCAAGAAGGCCATCGAGCTCAAGTCTTGCAACGCCCTCCTCCTCAAGGTCAACCAGATCGGTACTCTTACTGAGTCCATCCAGGCTGCCAAGGACTCCTACGCCGATGGCTGGGGTGTCATGGTGTCCCACCGCTCCGGTGAGACCGAGGACGTCACCATTGCCGACATCTCTGTCGGTCTCCGCTCTGGCCAGATCAAGACCGGTGCCCCCGCCCGCTCCGAGCGTCTGGCTAAGCTGAACCAGATCCTTCGTATCGAGGAGGAGCTGGGTGAAAATGCCGTCTACGCCGGCGAGAAGTTCCGCTCCGCTGTTAACCTGTAAATGCAATCCGCGGCTATATACCTAGTGTCTCGAGCGGATGGCCCAGGGTCATGCTAAGCAGCCCTGCGCCAATAGTTGGGCGGAAAACAAGCTACAAAAGATCAGAGATGATTAAGATTTATGATGACGAATTGATAGGCCAGTCAAATGAATTTAGTGGCATTATAATGAAAACTTTCCAGTTCAAAATCGTGTCCTTGAATTCCTGCTTAAGTAGTATTCACCGCAGACCTGTATGTATGCTCGGCGACAGCCCAGGGGGGATGGCTGGCTATACCGGCGTACCTAGGTACCTTACTAGGTAAGAATAAGTCCCATACCCGTATACAAATTACCTTAAGGTACGTCTACTAGTCCTAGCTACCTACTACCTATAGTTAGTAGTAGTAATAAGTAGGTACGTACTACAGTGTGCTACGCAGTACTCCGTACCAAGTGTTCCAGCCTATGTTTGGGCAGCAGCAACCCGCGGCGGCACGTGACCGCGCCGCATGTGCCCCACGAGATCCGAACAGCCACTCGGTCTTCAAATTCCCTCTTTGACCAGCATCTCCCTCTGCCCCCTCCCCCTCCTTCCGTTGGGATTTACGGTTCTCGCCGGCTCCACTACCAGTGACCCCAGACAGGCACCTCACGACTTGTCATTTTCGCCCCAGCCTTGACTTGATTCTGCCCGCCATGGCTCCTTCAAAGTGGGGTAAGTCCGCCCGTGGGATTTTTGTGGCCCCTCCGATGCATAGGACTCGCTTCATCGCAAACGACCGTTCCGGCTGGCCATTCATACTGACCCCTCGCTAGATGAGGAAGAGGAGGAGAGTGTCTCCCCCCCTCCTGTTGCTGCTCGCCGCAAGTTCGACGACGAGGAGGAGGACGATGTCAGTTCACCCCCCCCCCCCCCCCCCCCTACCGCACACAAATGATTGGACACTGACATCCCTGCTTCGATCAGGTCCTCGACTCCTGGGATGCTGCTGAAGACTCCGAGGTAGAGCGCGAAAAGGCCGCCAAGGCCGCGGAGGCCAAGGCCAAGGCTGACGCCGAGGCGGCTGCGAAGAAGAAGAGCAAGGCAACCCGGATACAGGATCACAAAGCCACGCGGAAAGCGCAGGCCGATGCGAGCGACGATGAGGAGAGCGAAGAGGACGAGGCTGAGCGGAGAGCTCGTCTTGCGAAGACGGAGAAGGATGCCGATCTCAAGCACGCCGAGGACCTCTTCGGCGACATCGACCTGAATCGCATGCGGAACCGGGGAGCCCCCAAGGCTGTCGTCATCAGTGATTCGGCTGACCCGACCCAGTCGGTCGATCTGTCGGCCATGCCTCTGTTCAAGCCCGCCACCAAGGAGCAGTTCGCTCGGGTGACGTCTACCCTCATCCCCTTGTTGACCGTGCAGTCGAAGAAGCCGCAGTACGCCTTATGGGCACAGGAATTCATCAAGCAGCTCGTCAAAGACCTGCCTAGCCAGGATGTCAAGAAGATCTCCTCCTCGTTGTCGACCCTCAGCAACGAGAAGATGAAGGAGGAGCGTGCCGCCGATAAGGGTAACAAGAAGAGCAAGGCCGCCAAGACCAAGGTCTCCCTGGTCACGACTAGAGAAAACCAGGTTGACTCCACCTCGTACGACGACGATGGACTGGGCGACGATGACTTTATGTGATGTGTTAATTTCTTTCCTTCATTTCCAGTATTTCATTTACCAACCCCTTTGCCCTGTTCCTGCATTTTCGCTAGACCAGTCTTGACATGCTTCTAACATGTTTATTTTTGTATATCCGTCTTCAAACAATTTTCCTCCTTCCAGTTGTTTCTTGCCTTCCTTGCATTTGCATACGCTTTCTACGCATTTCGTACATTCGGCAGCACACTGTTATCGCGCTAGTATAGAGCGGCTGTCTTGGTTGAACTTCCTGTTTAGTCATTCTTAAGATCAAGTGGCTATAGATGCGGATTCTCTTCATACGGCCGATGCTGCAGTAGAACAAGATGAGTGGGCGACAATGTGGGGAAGCATGAAAGGAGGTATGGCAATAACCCTGCTGGCTCACCGTGGAGGGCCACCAAAGAAGGCCCGAGGAAAGGCCTATTGCCTGGTCAGAACAACCGGAGGCGAATGTTTCTCAAGACATGAAAAAGACAAATCAGCTCCCGCTTGCCACGGGTTCTTGGAACTGACGAAATTGGCTACTTTGATTTGAGATATTGTGAAGCTTAAGGCTCTTAACACGTACGAGCGAAACAGCAGCAGCAAGGGAAATCGGGAAAAGGGGCAGGGGTGAATAAGAAATTGAAATAAGACACTGTATCTTGCTGGGGTGGGAATAAAGAGAGAATAAAAGAGAGGTAAATTCCACTCAGCCCCTTTTCTTCGCTCTCCAAATATCAAACTCCGCCGGCCGACCCACACGATCCCGAACAAGTGGAAGATATGTGCCGGTCCAAACCAGTCACGCAGCTAAAACAGACCTTCATAAGCACTTCCAGGAAGTATTCGCGCGTCCAAGTAGGCACGCCGAGGACACAACCCTGTTTTTGATACAACAAGAACTGGAATCCATCCCTTTAAGACTCAGGGGCGGCAGGCTTGGCCTCTTCACCTTTGTCCTCGGGGGCGGCAGCGGGCTCTTCCTCAGGCTTATCTTCCTTGGAGGCAGGGGCACCCTCGGCCTCGTTGCCGTCGGAAGAGGTCCACAGAGTAAGGTTGTCACGCAAGAGCTGCATGATCAAAGTGCTATCACGGTAGCTCTCCTCCGAAAGCGAGTCAAGTTCCGCGATGGCGTCATCGAAAGCCTGCTTGGCAAGGTGGCAGGCGCGGTCGGGAGAGTTCAGGATCTCGTAGTAGAAGACGGAGAAGTTCAGGGCGAGACCCAGGCGGATAGGGTGGGTGGGGGTGAGATCGGTCTGAGCGACATCGGTAGCGTTCTAATACGGACCGTCAGCTACATGGCTCACACGTCAAGCAGACAAATCCAAAGGGCGCACCTTGTAGGCCTCGTGAGCGGCGGTAGCGGCGACCTTGCGCTTGTTGCCAGAGGCGAACTCAGCGAGATAGCGGTGGTAGTCACCCTTCCTATTCATCGGAATATGGTCAGTTCCTGAGTTCCTACTGTCTTCATAACGCTCCGTAATCGGAAGTGAAGCACTTACATCTTGTAGTAAAAGACCTTGGACTCGCCAGTCTCGGCCTTGGGGATGAGGGACTCATCAAGGACATCAAGGACATCTTGGCAGACCTTCTCGAGTTCGGTCTCGATCTTCTGGCGGTAGTCACGGATGATAGAAACGTGCTGCTCCGAGCCCTTGGATTCTTCCTTCTGCTCAATGGAGGAGATGATACGCCAGGAGGCACGGCGAGTACCGACCACGTTCTTGTAGGCAACGGAGAGAAGGTTACGCTCATCGACGGAAAGCTCGCCTCCAATCTGATGCGGGGTCAGTCCGACCGGTGGGTAAAGGGGGGGAAGTTACGGAAAAGGGGTTCTCGTCAAAGGCAAGGGGTACGAACGTTGGCGACTTCCTGTCAAATAGTTAGCGATTATGCTTCCCAAAGTCTGAGGGCTGACAGGCGGCTACTGACCTTCATGTACGTGACCATCTCTGTAGAAGGTAGGGATCAGCACGTGAAGTCAACAGAGTACGAGGCTTAAACAAGCATCTTACCATCATAACGCTCAGCCTGCTCGCAGAGCCGGGCGAGGAAAGTCTTGCTGGAAACGGGTAAGATGTCAGTGTTGCTGTTGTCGGCCACTGGTCGGGATGGGTCTGGATCCTTACTTCTCACGCTGCAAGTAAAGGGGGAAACAGTTAGCCATGTCCAGATTGTTCGCGACGAAGCAGCAAAAGGATCGCAAGCGAAGAACAGGGGCGGGAGAAGACGCGGCCAGAGATTAGACGGCCACAACTGGAGCAACGCCAGAAGCGACGGCCGTGGAAACAACGAGAGAGGGGTCAGGCTGGAGGGGGGAGACAACATACCTCAGAAGTCATAGTAGGCGATCTAATGCAGATAAGGGGATTGGGGGAGAGGGTGGGTGGTTTGGAGAGGAGTATGGAGTGAGAAACGAGGTGCAGGACAGCAAAGTAGAGCACGAGACAACGGGAAACGGGATGGAAAGAGGATGGGAATCACAAGAGGTTTGGCAGATGTGATCCTAACAGCAACGAGTGATGGACGGTGAAGGTGACGACCAGCCAGCTTTAGCGAGAAGCGGGCGCCTCGCCTGTTTGCGCCGTTTGCTTTGCGGCCTCAGGCAGCGTAGGGGTGACTCAGCCTCCCACCCTGGGTCACCTGCCCGTGCCCGCCCATCAGTCACGGGACCCTGACGTAATTACATCGGGGTGCTGACGGAGTACGGAGTACTAGTGAGTAGTAAGTACTACTGCGTGTGCCTACCTAGATACCAAGTAGTAGTAGGAGGTAGTATTTAAGTCGTAGGTACCTAGTAGTAAGTAAGTAGGTGAGCAAGCACGGCTGAATAACGGGAGCGCAAACCAAACGGGAGCAGGCGCGAATGCGAAAATAAATGGAAGGCGGCTAACGATACCAGTCAAATGGACTGGCTGCCAATTCCAACGCTATCATCTGCATAGATAGCACTTAAGTACTACTTAGGTAGTACGGAGTACTCCTCCGGATGCTCCTGCTCATTTGAACCAATATCAAGATCGGATCTGATGGCTCTGGTCAATTTCTGCGGGCTGTCCTCCGCAGGCTGACCCGTGAAATAATATACGTCCGTCTCATCCTCCGCATCTCCGATGATCATCCCCCCAGCATGCACGAGACCACGTATAGTCTTGGGCGCCAGGCAAATAATCATCATACTAATGACAAGCTCGCAGGTCTTGGGATCCGGTGAGGAGGTGACCAGTACCTACTTACTTCTCACTTATCTACGCCCCTACCTCCGTTGGGACTATCTGAATCTACCCGAGTTTCTAGCCACGCCATCATGCACGCAATGTTGGCGGATTCCTCCTCGAGAACACTCTCTCATCCGCGGAAGCCTGGGGAGATGAAGGGAACAAAATCGATCGCACGGGTCCTCTGCCCTACAAGGCTACAAGGGTGTCTGCCTAGGTACTGCCGTCTGTACCAGCCTACCAGGTCCTGACTGCCTGGTGTGGATGGAACCGATGGATGGCCAGAAGATCGGTCCGGGTCCGACCCCCCGGGCGGACCACCAAAAGACAAATCACAACCCACAGCGAAGGAAAACGCCCCTGGTTGTGCAGCGCCTTCCAATCCGAGCAGGCGCGCCCCAGCCCCAAGAGCCAGGATGAGTGGTTTTAGTGGAAGTCTTGCTGTCTTGGGAGTTGGGGCAAGACAGCATCGTTTCACAGTGGAGTGTATGGTATCGTTATGTCCGAGCGGTGGAGGACGCCCCGGAAAAGGTTACAACTTACAGGGGATAACTACAGCACCTACCTAGGTCCTACCTACTTACTTACCTACGGAGTCACTGAATGTATTTGATTGACCGGTGTAGGTATCTGCTAGATAGGTCCCTTAGGTAGTCAGGTAGGTACCAGACATACGTACTGTCTATACGGAGTAAGTGGGTAGGTAGTAGGGACCTAGGTAGGTAGATAAGTTGTAGGCAGACCCGATCCTTAATCCAGCGTTCAAGGGACTGCGGACGACTCCTTCTCCAACTATCTACTAGTGCTACGAAGTACTCCGTACACCCTACTTAGTACCTATACGGTTAGGAGCTCGATGGATAGATAGGCAGGCAGGTACGGAGTACTCCGTAAGCACTCAGGAAATTGGCCGTCCGAGCAAGAAGCACTGGCGGGCAGACTCGCGCCCGGGCTCGAAGCACGGTCATGGTACGGTTCAGCCCTGCGGTTTGGTACCGGCAATGCTGGTCCAGCGACGGGGACCGATGGATCCAGACACCGCAAAAGAGAACACGTTTGAGTACCTGACAAAGCCGCCTCTGGTTCACGGTTCCCGAGAGCCCCAGAGGCAAATTATAGATTTATTTTATTTATATTTCAGAATTTCGGTGTCGTCGTCGGCTGCACATCATTCCTTTGCCATCTTCCCCCCCCTCTCTCCTCTCTCCTCCCCTCCGTGTTTGGTGGTCAGTACCTACCCCGTACTGTAATTCCGGTTGGTTTTGCCTGCCTGCCTGCCTGCCTGCCTCTCTGCCCTGCCCGCATTCGAGAAATTGTGTCCGCTTCCCTTTCCTCTCTTCTAGATCCTTCCCGGCTGGGGACTAGAGGTACTGACTTATTATTACCACCGCTCGACTAGGTCCCTACTTACGACTAGGTCCCAGACTCCCAATCTTCCGGCCACTTGGCGTTCATGTCTTGATCTGGGCTATCTCCCCAGTCTCCTCCCTCTTTCTTTCTCCCCTTCTTTCCTTTCCCTCCTTCCCTTCCCTTCCCTCCACGTCGCTCCCCGTCCTGGTCACCTCACGGTTTCATTGGGGTCCAATATGGAGCACTCCTATCTCTCTTCTCCAGCAGAAGTGCTGAACCATTTCGGTGTCAAAGAAAGCTCCGGTCTATCGCAAGGCCAGGTCTCGCAATCGAGACAAAAGCATGGTCCCAACGGTATGTTACACTCTGCTTCCTGGGTGGCTCGAGAGCCGGCACTGATCTCCGGCGGTTTGATTGATTTTATTAGCCCTGGCGGAAGAACCACCAACCCCTCTTTGGCAGCTTGTGTTGGAACAGTTCAAGGACCAGCTGGTCTTGATTCTTCTGGGCTCGGCTGCCGTGTCCTTTGTTTTGGCCCTTTTCGAAGAAGGCGATGACTGGTCGGCCTTCGTTGACCCCGTTGTGGTATGTCCCGGGAACCTTCCAAGGTCGGCACATTGATGAGAGACTAACGAACATCACACCGCTCTAGATTCTGACGATTTTGATTCTGAATGCCGTGGTCGGTGTCACCCAAGAGAACAATGCTGAGAAGGCCATTGCCGCTCTTCAGGAATATTCTGCGAACGAAGCCACTGTTGTCCGCAATGGTACTACCCAGCGCGTCAAGGCGGAGGATCTGGTCCCTGGAGACATTGTTCATGTTGCGGTTGGGGACCGTGTTCCAGCTGACTGTAGGCTGATTGCCATTCACAGTAACAGTTTCCGGGTGGACCAAGCTATCCTGACCGGTGAGAGTGAGAGTGTGAGCAAGGACGCTCGCACCGTTCACGACAAACAAGCCGTCAAGCAGGACCAGACTAACATGCTCTTTTCCGGTACAACGGTTGTCAATGGACACGCTACGGCCATTGTGGTCTTGACTGGTGGATCTACTGCGATTGGTGACATCCACGAGAGCATCACCTCCCAAATCTCCGAGCCAACCCCACTGAAGCAGAAACTAGATGACTTTGGTGATATGCTAGCCAAAGTTATTACTGTCATTTGTGTCCTGGTGTGGCTCATCAACATTGAGCACTTCAACGATCCGTCTCACGGTGGTTGGGGTAAGGGAGCCATCTACTACCTCAAGATCGCAGTGTCTCTGGGTGTAGCAGCTATTCCAGAAGGCCTGGCTGTGGTCATCACCACTTGTCTCGCTCTCGGCACCCGCAAGATGGCCCAGAAAAATGCGGTAGTTCGTTCGCTTCCCTCTGTGGAGACCTTGGGTAGCTGCAGTGTGATCTGCTCCGACAAGACTGGAACTCTGACCACCAACCAAATGAGTGCGGACAAGCTTGTTTATCTCAATATCTCTGGAAACAGTTTTGAGCAGATTGACATTGAAGGCACGACTTTTGCGCCCGAAGGTAGACTCTTAAGCCATGGAACGGAAGTACAGAACATTGCCGTCTCCTCGGCCACCGTTCGACAAATGGCTGAGGTCATGGCTCGCTGCAACAGCGCAACTCTGGCCCACGATGCGAAAAATGGTCATTTCTCCTGTATTGGTGAGCCTACTGAGGGTGCACTGCGTGTCTTGGTCGAAAAGATTGGAACCGAGGATGCTGCTACCAATGCAAAGTTGTTTCGCCTGCCGGCCTCCCAACGACTTCACGCTGCGAGTGCGCACTACGAAGCCCGCCTGCCCTTGAAGGCAACATATGAGTTCTCTCGTGACCGGAAGAGCATGTCCGTCCTTATTGGCGAAAAGGAGCAGAAGTTGCTGGTCAAGGGTGCCCCCGAGTCTATCCTGGAGCGTTGCTCTCATGTTCTCACGGGAGCTGACGGACGACGTGTATCACTCACCAAGGATCATCAAGACCTGGTTTCTGCCGAGGTCGTGGAATACGGAAATCGCGGGCTTCGCGTCATGGCTCTGGCTAGTGTGGATGGGGTTGGTAACAATCCTCTTTTGTATAACGCCCAAACCTCGAAGGACTACGCTCAGTTGGAACAAAATATGACGCTAATCGGCCTTGTCGCAATGCTTGACCCTCCCCGAGTTGAGGTTGCCGCCTCGATTAAGAAGTGTCGTGAGGCTGGTATTCGGGTTATTGTTATCACTGGTGACAACCGGAATACCGCTGAATCAGTTTGTCGTCAAATCGGTATCTTCCGCGAAGGCGAAGATCTTACTGGCAAGAGTCTCACTGGAAGGGAGTTCGATGGTCTTTCCGACGAGAAAAAGCTTGAAGCGGCCAAGACCGTGTCCTTGATCTCACGCACCGAGCCTAGTCACAAGTCCAAGCTGGTTGACATCCTCCAATCTCAGGGTCATGTGGTCGCTATGACGGGTGACGGTGTCAACGATGCGCCTGCTTTGAAGAAATCGGATATTGGTGTGGCTATGGGAACTGGAACCGATGTCGCCAAGCTTGCCGCCGATATGGTCCTGGCCGATGACAACTTTGCCACCATTACTGTGGCCGTTGAAGAGGGACGCTCGATCTATAGCAACACCCAGCAGTTTATCCGCTATCTTATCTCCTCTAACATCGGTGAGGTCGTGTCGATCTTTTTGACTGCCGCTTTGGGCATGCCGGAAGCCTTGATCCCGGTGCAGCTTCTTTGGGTCAACCTTGTCACCGATGGTTTGCCTGCCACCGCCCTGTCCTTCAACCCCCCCGACCATGACGTGATGAGACGAGTTCCCAGGAAGCGCGATGAGCCTCTGGTCGGTGGTTGGCTCCTATTTAGGTACATGGTAATTGGTACATACGTTGGTGCGGCTACTGTCTTTGGCTATGTCTGGTGGTTTGTGTACAACCCCGAGGGTCCTCAGATCTCCTTCTGGCAACTGGTATGAAAAGCTCACGCCGTTCTTTTTTTGGTTATACGGATGCAGGCTTTGCTAACGTGGCACATAGTCCCATTTCCATAAATGCTCCTCTCAGTTCCCCGAAATCGGTTGCGAGATGTTCGCGAGCGACATGTCGAAGTCCGCGTCCACCGTGTCTCTTTCCATCCTGGTTGTGATTGAGATGCTCAACGCGATGAACGCTCTCTCGTCCAGCGAGTCTCTCCTTACGTTCCCTCTCTGGAACAACCCGATGCTGGTCTTTGCCATCATTCTGTCGATGGCATTGCACTTTGCGATCCTGTACGTTCCATTTTTGCAAGGCTTGTTCTCGATTCTGCCTTTGGATTGGATCGAGTGGAAGGCGGTCCTGGCCATCAGTGCCCCGGTTGTGTAAGTTTCCTTTCCCCAGCCCTGTTCTCCGAATGCCTCGTGGCTGACCAGATGACCAGGTTCATTGATGAGGTTCTTAAGTGGCTGGAGCGTCGCCTGTACACCAACGTCCCCGCTGGTGCCATCGAGCAAAACGGCAATGCCGAGAAGCCCAAAAGGGCATAGATATTGGGTGATGAAGTGACGACTTGAATGTCGATGGGCGTGTTGATGATGATAGATATAGATCTTGGCCCTCCAACGTTGTTATGCCCGGGCGGTTGGTCACATGTACGTACCACGTTGGATGTTCTGACGGTATAAAGAAAACAATGAAGCGATGAAATGTGCCTGGTCTGTCCCTGAAAAAAAGCCTCGGTTCCGTGGGGCCGACAGCCCCGGCGACCTTACTTCCCTATTTTTCCCTGCATGGCTGCCGGTCTGCGGGATTTTAGGCTGATTGTGCCACAGCCTTTGCGGGGAAGGCAAGGGCGGGTGGGTTTCTAGTTACTAGGTAGAAGGTAGATAGTCACTACTCCGTACTAATCACTAGTCGTGGTTAGTCGTCCCTTGGCCAAGAAGATCCAGGCGGGGGAATCCGTCCACAGAGAGTATATCGACTATACGACTATAGGAGGCATCCCAAGCGATTGGGCACGCCCCTCTGGTTGCTCTGGGAATCTGCAGAAGGACCAGCCATGTGGATATTCAGTCAAGGCCTGTATTCAGTCAGTTGCCCATCAAGTCTCCTCGCGCCTTCCTGTTCGGGCTCTTTCTTCCTCCCCGTCCATCTCTCCTTCACTGTTGTTCACCGTGCTGCCTCTCCTCCTCCTCCTC
>KZ825803.1:342084-395018 GCA_003184645.1 Aspergillus ellipticus CBS 707.79 | reverse complement strand
GGGAGGGGGGGGGAAGGGGGAAAACGAAAGCCAGCCCATCGGAGAGAGTGTGGGAGGGGGGGGAGACGCCGTGCCTCTGGGACACTGGAACGCTGGAAGGCATGCTGCTGGTACCGTGCTGGTGCTGGTGCTGGTGCTGGTGCTGGTACTGGTACTGGTACTGGTGCTGCTGGAGAAGAACGGACACACCAGCGCCTGCATGACTAGCAGCATCGACGGGACCGCCTGGCTTCCTGATCAACAGCAGCCGGGTCGACCAGCGCTTTTTCCCTCCTTCCGCTCTGGATGGATCGGGCTTAGCTGGTCCCGACAGTCTGGTACCTAGCTTGGCGAAGCAGCAGTGCGTGTCGCCAGGGAGGGCAAAGGTGGGCAAATGGGCAAATGGGCAAATGGGCAAATGGGCAAATGGGCAAATGGGCAAATGGGCAAATGGGCAAATGGGCAAATGGGCAAATGGGCAATGGACAACACTGCCCCCCCATGGTCGGGGAATACGCCGTGACCACAGGACCACCAGTCCCCCAAAGCACAGGCGGCGGTAACCAGCCGTGCCAAAGGGGAGGAGCAGGGCGGCGTAGAGTATACTGGTTACGTGATTTACTGGTGTTGGGTGTCACTACTACGTATGGGCAGCATCAGTGCCGGAACAAGAAGGAGGAGGTGGAGGAGGAGAGGAGAGGAGAGGAGAGGGAAGCGGCCAGGGCAGGAGGGGCATCCGGCCCTAATCCCGGCCGGAACCCAACCCTGGAATTTCGACAACAAAGAAAGCCCAAAAGGCTCAGGCCGGCCGGCAGGGAAGCGCGGATATCACACAGTTTCATTGTTATTCTAATCGCCCATTGTCAGGCTTACTATTGGATGGCCCGTTCTTCTCGGTTAATGTAATTTTGGCTGCCAGCCCTTCCCCTGAGTTCATTTCCCATTCTTTTGTCGGCTCATTGTATGCGCGCCTTATCAAGGTTGCTGAACCACCCAGTAATAGTATGTACCATGTCCAATTTAATATCCACCAGAACCATCATACCACCTATACACTCTCTATAAAATACACATGGCAAAATATCTACCCAGTATTGTCCTACGGAGAAGACGTGGGCGGCCAGCCACGGCACTCTCCCGCGGCACTGTATGGGCAGGGGCAGGGCCCATACTTGGAACATCAACTGTCAAAAAAAAAAAAAAAAAAAACAGACCAAACAAGACAGAACGCTAATCAAAAATAGATCGAGGTTGTAGATGACCGATCCAAAAATCCCGCGAGGTCGTGATTCCCAGCTGGCGCTGCAAGTATCTCCGGTTTCAAATTGGTCACAGGCCGGTGCCCACGCTAAATCTTTAGGCTATACAACCGGCCCTGCGGGATGTAGCGGGTGCGTGTGCATACCATCTCCAGCCGTGTCCTGTCCCCTCTGAACTGCGAAGGATTCCAGTTTCTTGCATCCGCCGTCAGCACCCTGCCTTTTATTGGCTTCGTCGGGTAAAGGCCATCGTTGCGGCCACTCGCTCCACTTGGGTGCGCAACCGTTCCACTTCGTCGATCACATCCGCGATGTCAGCCCGTCCGGCCTGCCCCGAGCTTGGCCCGCGCGCTTCGGGGTGCTGTGCTGGGTTAGACCGCTCCCTAAGCCTGCTAGATCCCAAGGAACGCCTATCGAATGCGGAGGCATGGGGCGGGGCATGGTGCGTGGAGAAAGGGAACCCCATCTGGATGGAAGAGGTCGGACGGCTGCTCCCTCCAGTCGTGGCTGTTGGAGGAAATTGGCTATTGCGCCGAGACACATAGCGGCGGCTAGATTCATAGGCCCAGATCAGTGCGACAAATGGGAGGTGTGTTGCTCGGAGCAGGATGATGCGCACCCGGCGGATGTGCTCTGCAGGGAGAAAGAGCCTCATGGGGCGGATACAGAGAAGGGGGATGAGATTCTATCGCCGAGTCATCCCAGCTGTCAGCCGCGCAATCCCATCATGCAGGGCCGCATAGGGCCACACGGGGGGGGTCGGGGAACTGACCAAGGGGGGCATGAAGTACGTTAGTCTCCGGGAATTGCTACTTTCCAGGACATAGATGGACAATCTATTTTCGGGGTCGGACCTGATCAGCGGGCGGCCATAGGGCCAGACAGTGCGAAGTGAGAGTAGAGCACTCACTGGAAAAGATATTCTTCGCGGGCATGGGCCATCACCTGGAGCGGGAGAAGGATTGGGTCGACACATTAGCACGGCGGACGGACGTATCGGGAGTCGGGACAGGCCCGGGCCCCGCATTCTGGGACAGGACGTACCCCTTCTAGACTCATGCTCATGAGACTGACCAACGACGAAATCAACAGCAGGTTGGTCATGGACACGAAAATCAACCTGTCAACGATCACCCATCAGCCACCATCTTCTCGCGCCGGGGCTGCTCAGTTGCGCGACGGGACGGATCGCCTGGATGCTCAATCGAGCCCTACGCCGCGTCCGATTGGCGCCACGAGTCGCCGGCGCCAAACGGGCCTCCAACCCCGTCGTAACTCCGGCGCATCGCCCCGTCCTCCAAAATCCAAAAGCAGGAAACGTCGAGAACATGGCTCGATGTCGCCCCGGGTATGGCAGCTGGGTCCTGGTCCGGCCAACGTGATCGAAGGTGTATGCGACCGCTACATCCCACGGGCCTGTGGCGCAGCATAGGGGAGACTCACATCAAACCGTAGCCGAAGATCGGGGAAATCTAAGAATTAGCGCGTCAGTCAACTTCACTCGAGAGCCAACCGATTCCGCCAAACCCTTGGCAATTGGGATTCGGACTGCATGGTGGCCGCGGATTGCATTAGACTTACTTCCTGAGCGATGTCCTGTTGCCAATCATTTCAGCCACCGTCAGTTTGAAGAACACATGCCGCCAAAAACAGGAACAACGCACGAAGCCCAGCACGTTCGATCTGCCTCGCCCGGTCAGTCCAAAGAGCGGTCGGCAACAGGGGATTTTCACCGCCATACCCAAAGAACACTTTCACCAAGAGCCACGACATTTGGCGCAGAGAGAGGCGGTCACGGGCGAGCATGGTGAAGGTGGTCAGGAACCCTGCAGGGGCATGCCCACCGTTAGATTGGCTCCCGGCCTACTTGCATGCGTCATTTCATCGGGGTCACCCACCCAGATACAGCACCACCACCACGGGCATGAACCGGAAAAAGGACTTTGTCTAGATCATCTTATCAGCTCCTTGCTACCTGCCACAGTCGGGCTGAGCAGAGAACTACTGTACCATTTCCTTGAGGACAGGGATCTATGCGCGGCATCTGTCAGCTTCGATTCCAGAACAGGGTTCCTTCCGCCGCGCGACTGCAGAGGCGGCCTACCAGACTTCCAAAATAGGAGTTCAAGCTCACAAGGGAGAAGATCCTGTTCAGCTGCCGTGTCAGAACCTGAAACAAGTATCAGTGGTCTGAGGACAGGGGTAGGCCTCACCGTGGGACCAGAAACAACGCCTCTAGCGACAGAATATCGAAGGACAAGTCCGTTATGACATCACTATGTCGAGCCAAACCAATAATCCCTGGATGACCGTTGAGTCAACGAGTGTGCCATTAACCCATTGCCAGATCTGGCACATGCGCTCAGCTGCGCAGAGTTGATCCAGCTGAAAGGGCTAAAATGGCTCAAATGGCTCAAAGGGGCCAAGGCAGATTCGCAGAGACGGAGGTGACTCACTGACGATAACAAAGGCAAGTCCTGTGCCAATGATACCCAGATTCCAAGCACTCCAGAAGTCCATCTGGTAAAAAAGCATACCAGCATCTGCCATTCCACTAACTTCGTCATAGGCAAAAGCAGCAATCCAGATATACATCATCGTCTCAAATATCCCTATCCCAGTCGGTTTTCTCTCGACCAAGACTGCATAATAGAGAAACAGAAATGAGACGAAGAAGGCAGCTTCGAAAGCCTTCCGATATACCGGAACCCTTAGACGGGAATACGGATCTGCCGTCCTGCATTGTGTATAGATTAGCATCTCGGCAGAGATCCGGGATAGCATACGGGAGAGTGTACCTCTTGTTGAAAAATTGGGGTCTCTTTTTCGACTTCACGCTAAGAGAGTCCCAGAAAACGATTTCTCCCCTCCAGATATTGTCGATCACCTTCTGAACTACCTTCTGGCTGAGGAATCTCTTCGCATGAGCAATAGCTGCAATTTCCATTGCATTTAGCCCAAAGAACATCGATAATTTCTCCAGCTCGTATGCATCGCTCGCAGAAGTGTTTGATCCTGGGTCATTGATGTCGAGTGAGCTCCCTGCGCGTCTCTTGCCGCCGAAGAAACGATAAAGAGACGATGATGAGCTCAACAATAAGGGGGTTCTTTCTCCCTCCTCTTGGTAGGCGTAGCCGGTCGAGACCGCATATCCAGAGGTCCCTCGTTCCGCTTGGGTGAGGTTGATACCACTTTGCACAGGGAGTTTGAGCTCCTCGAGGAGAAATTCAATAGTCTCACGTTGATCAACATGGCAGAGAAACTGCCAGGCCACGTACTCACAGGCATATCCCCGGCTCTCATTCAAGCCCCAGTCATTCTCTGCAGCATTGGTGAATTGCCACTTCAAAATCCTACGACAAATAAGTTAGGCTGGGGGGTCTTCGGGGTTGTAAAGCCAGGTGTGAATCACTGACATCAAAGCAGCAATGACATATGGATTATGGGAATTCTCGGCCAAGGAGTACAGGAGCAGCCTGAGACTCTGGCCATGAGGCGAATACCTCAGCTCTTCAAAAGTGCATGCGACATCATTTATGGCGACGACCATGTAACTAGGTGACAAGGGTCAGTCAACGTAGTCTAGGCGGTAGGTGGTCGCGCCAGCAGTACTTATGCAGTTTTCGAACCACATCCACAAGTGGCTCATTGTCATCAATAACGGGGACCTCGAACGGGGCCTGCTCAGCAGGTGCAATCGAGGAGGTGGAGGACTCCAGCCTTAGGGAAGCCATGTGGCAAGAGGACTGGAGGAGCTAGCTGGTCGACCTGGTCAGGGGATCAGCGGAACATGTTGGAATGACGCGACCGGGAAGAGGGATCTCAAAGGAATATACCCGACGAGGTTGTTCCTGACGAACCTGCGAGTTCCTCGGGCAAATTTTATGATCGGATTGAGGGTTGATGATTTGTCGGTGAGCAACGTTCCCCAGTTGATACTAACTTATTCAAGGGCTAGTAACGGGTACCCGCTACGTCGAGAGAGTTTATCGCACGCAGGCTCACGGAGAGCAAAAGGATGGGCCGGGGTTTATCGTGAGAGAAAAGACATATCGCTTGCCCCCTCTGCCGTGCAGCATCGAGTGATCCGACGGTGGTGGAGCCAAGGAGGTCGTTCAATCGTCTGTGGGTAAGCACCAGCTGTACAGCTGCCAGTGGGCGAGTGGGCGAGTAGGCAAGCAGCTTGGTTAGTTAGTACGGCGTACGGCGTAGCAGCAGCAGCTTAGGAGCTATCGCGTTATCAGCCAACGGGCCGATCGCCAGGAGGGAACCTGGTCGGGGCGCGGCCTGCGATTGGCCGCCGCCCTCGGGCAGCCAGTACGGGACGCCATTGTTGCCAGCGAGGCAGCCTCCGGTCGCCAGCACATCAATAATAGTTAATACACAGTACGGAGTACTACCGTGGGTGCCTAGGTACCTATAGTGAGTCAGTAAGTACTACTCAGTATATAGCGGGGGATCTATGACAGCTGGCGTTTCAGACATAAAGACATATGTATAGTACCGATCTACTACCGCTATGTATAATGGTGTAAGTATACCACGGACTCGAGTAGTACTTACTCCATGGTACTCAGGTACAGAGCGGTTGACCTTCCTGCAGCGTATCTAGCGTCAAGATGTCCCGGAAGCTTGTTTCTCTCTCAAGGGCCACCTAATACATTCACAGCGACTACCTACCTTGCCTCGATTGGTAGATACTACTCCGTAGTTACTACCACTTAGTAGTCTCGCGGAGCATCGTCACTCACCCCGGGCGGCAGGGCCTCACCGCCCTCTCCCCCGTCATGTGACCGATAGTGCTTATCGGCCCCCTCCAGGATTCCAGACGCGTTGACGGACTTCATCTTGCGGCATCCGGCGATCTTCCTGCTCGGCTCGATTCCTGGTTGATTCAACGCCGGTCAGCTGCTCGGCACGTAGCTCACACGAGAGCTTGTCGGTTTCTGCGAAGAGTAGTCTCCATATCTACCCAACTTATGAGATGAAGGCGCCTCAACACCATGGGCCAAGGCTATTCCCTCACCACCCTGTCCGCGGGTTCGGCGGGGATCGATGTCCCCGAGCTCTCGGATCTGGTGTATGAAAAGTCCATGGGCGGCGGCAGGTTCATGAAAAGCATCCGAGCAAGACAACATAATGGACTCGTCTTTGTGAAGGTGATTATGAAGCCTTATCCCAGCATGAAGCTGGAGCCATACATCAAAGCTATCGTTCGTAAGTTCTATGGCCACTCCTTACAAGCCTAGACAGGGGGCGAGCTCTAACGATGGCGGTAGGGGAACGTAAGCTACTGTCCGAGGTACCAAACGCGTTGAGCTATCAGAGAACCCTGGAGACCAGCACCGGCGGTTATCTCGTCCGTCAATACATCCACAGCTCTCTCTATGACCGAATGAGGTATGTACCCTAGCCAAAGCCCCGATGAGTCGATCCTGACCTGTCATAGTACCCGACCGTTTCCCGAAGATATTGAGAAGAAATGGATTGCCTTTCAGCTACTCTGTGCCCTGCGAGACTGTCACTCGCTAGATGTTTTCCATGGTGATATCAAGACCGAGAACGTTTTGGTCACCTCGTGGAACTGGCTCTATCTCTCTGACTTCTCGTCTTCATTTAAGCCGACGTTCCTTCCGGAAGATAACCCGGCTGATTTCTCCTTTTACTTTGACACGTCGGGACGTCGAACCTGCTATCTGGCGCCCGAGAGGTTCCTTGTTGCGGGCGAAGAACCAGGAAGTAGGCATGTTAACTGGGCGATGGACATCTTCAGCGCCGGTTGCGTGATCGCGGAGCTCTTTTTGGAGTCACCGATATTTACCCTGAGCCAGATATACAAATACCGCAAGGGCGAGTACAGCCCAGAACACAGCCAGCTTGCCAAGATCGAAGACCCGGAGATCCGTGCATTGATCCTCCATATGATCCAGCTGGAACCGGAGTCTAGATACTCGGCAGAAGAATATCTTAACTTCTGGAAGAACAAGGCGTTCCCCGACTACTTCTACAGCTTTCTACATCAGTACATGTCCCTCATGACGGATCCGTCGTCTGGCAGAGCGCAGGTCGAAGCCGAATCAGCGAACAGAGGGGAGGCCGATGAGAGGATAGAAAGAGTCTTCTATGATTTCGATAAGATATCTTACTTTTTGGGTGCTTCCCCCAAGGTCTTGAGAGATGGCTCTAGTCGCACCTCCCCCAGGCTTACCGGTAATACTTTTCCTGTCCAACTGGATCTACCCCAATACGGACATCCGACACCCAAGTCACAGTCCGAACCAGATGAAGGCGTGCTGGTCTTTTTGACGCTTGTGGTATCCAACCTGCGTAACACTTCCAAGTCATCTGCCAGAATCAAAGCTTGCGACATTCTCCTTGCCTTTGCGGAGAGGCTATCGGATGAGGCGAAATTAGATCGCATTCTCCCATACATAATGATTCTTCTGAACGACCGTACGGATTCGGTAAAGGTTGCCGCCATCCGTGCGCTTGCTCAGTTACTGGAAATGGTCCGCGTTGTCTCCCCCGTCAATGCTTATCTATTTTCCGAATACATCTTCCCAAGGTTGCAACCGTTCATCCCCAACTCCAATTCAAATCCGAGCCCACTGGTCCGGGCTGCATATGCATCTTGCATCGCATCTCTGGCACAATCTTCGCTCCGGTTCTTGGACATGATCCAGGTATTGCGCTCTGACACCCGTTTGCCCGCCCTCATACCAGCTGGATCTGAACCCCGATGGACTGAGGATGCCACGTATCATAACCTCTATGATGTTGCGAGAGTTGATCTTCTGGAGTATTTTGAAAATCATACCAAGGCTCTGCTGACTGACAGTGACGCTTCTGTCCGTCGCGCCTTTTTGGGCTCGGTTTCCGATCTTTGTGTCTTTTTCGGTAATCTCAAGACCAGTGAAGTCGTCCTCAGTCATCTGAACACATATTTGAACGACAGGGACTGGATATTGAAATGCGCTTTTTTCGAGGCTGTCATCGGTGTTGCGGCTTACGTCGGAAGCACAAGCTTGGAGCAGTACATTCTACCATTGATGGTTCAGTCAATGACTGACCCGGAGGAGTTTGTCGTCGAAAGAGTTCTCCGATCATTGGCGGCAATGGCAGACCTTGGCCTTTTCCAGCGCTCGACTACATGGGATCTCCTTCACATCACCGTCCGCTTTCTTGTGCACCCCAACGCTTGGATCCGCGAGGCAGCTATCCATTTTGTTGTCAATTCCACCAAGTTCCTCTCCGTGGCCGATAAATACTCCATCCTCACACCGCTTGTCCAACCATTTGTCATAGCCAATATCTTCAGGTTTTCGGAGGGAGAAATGCTCGACGCGCTAAAGAAACCGCTTTCGAGGGGTGTATACGACCTGGCATTTGTTTGGGTGTTCAAAGTGGAGAAGGGTGTTTTCTGGAAAGCAGCAAGCCGTGATGGGATATTTAGCTTGAACGGGCCTGACAGTGCATTCTCCAAAGTAGGACACAAGGTCCCCAGTCATCCGAACCTGCAGCCCAGGAATGAAGAAGATGATCAGTGGATCACCCGACTGAGGAATATGGGAATGAGCTCCGATGACGAGCCCAAACTTCTGGCTCTTCGGGAATACATATGGAGAGTATCAATACGTCAGACAAAGGACTCCGATAATGGAGCATCGGCGCTGAATAATGTCATCGCTCTCATGCAGCATGGGGTGACCCCTCAGACTGTATTCTTTGACAAGACTCAAAATATCAAGCCGCGCAGAAATTCTGTGGACAAGCCCGAGAATGATCGGGCCGAAGAGCGGAAACCATCCACTATCACGGATGCTTTACTTGACGCTTCGACTACGATCGATAATAGGCCTGAGTCCCGCCGAAAGCACATGCGCTCGAGGAGTCAAATGCAAAAGGAGATGGCGGCCGCTGGACTATCGATTCCACGACCAAATGCTCTAGAAAATCTCCGAGCAGAAAGATCGCCGGTATCGTCGCCAATCGCGTCGTCACCCAGTGCCGCTCCGGGCTCCCGGCCCTTGTCGCCACCTAGCTCAGATACCGACCGTCACGGTTCAGGAGGCAGGGAGAGCCCGGGACAAGACAGCTCATCAACTCCCACCGATGCGGAGAATCCTGCTGTAAAGAAATTGGGCTCTGGGGTGCAAAAGAAGTCCAGTGCTATGAGCTTATTAAACCGCAAGGATTCCGCCAAGGCATATGCAGAAACTGGCACAAGCTCGGCAAACGCCTTTGGTAAAGTGGATGTCCCCTCACAACGGACAGAGGCACCACCATCCCCTTCTCCTAACTCCAACGAGAGAAAGGCCGTAGAGTCTGGACCACACCAATTCCATGCCAACCACTCTTATGCGGGTGATGATCCTGTCGTCCTCAAGCTCCTCGATTCCGTGTTTGCCGAAAACTACCCTACTGACTTCTTCGACCTTGGCCCCTATGTCAAAGAGATAGACACCAGGCGGCCGATTGTGAAAGCCAGCGGACATGAGCCAGACAAAGTGTGGAAACCGACTGGGGGACTTGTCGCCGTCTTTGGGGAGCATAGTGGATCTGTCAACCGCGTAGTAGTGGCTCCAGACCACACGTTCTTCGTCACAGCCTCGGATGACGGCACTGTCAAGATCTGGGATACCACTCGTCTGGAGAAGAACTTGACCCCGAGGTCTCGTCAAACCTACCGGCATTCCTCCGAAGCCAAAGTGAAAACATTAACTTTCGTTGAAAATACCCACACGTTTGTTAGTGGCGCAAATGATGGCAGTATCCATGCGGTCAAGGTGGACTACCACAATTCCAACGGAACGGCTCGATACGGGAAACTGCAGCTCGTGCGTGAATATCAACTGCCAACGGCTGAAGATGGAACCGTCGAGTACCCTGTCTGGATGGAGCATTTTCGTGTGGAAGCACAGTCCACCTTGCTGATTGCCACCAACACCTGTCGGGTCGTGGCTCTGGATATGAAGACCATGCTCCCGGTGTATTCTTTGCAGAACCCAGTCCACCACGGGACCCCGACCACATTCTGCTGTGACCGAAAGCACAATTGGCTTCTTATCGGTACCACCCACGGCATCCTTGATCTCTGGGACCTCCGATTCCGCGTGCGGCTCAAAGCCTGGGGTCTTTCCGGATCAGGTGCCATCCATCGACTTCAGGTCCATCCCACCAAGGGACGTGGACGATGGGTCTGCGTCTCCGGTAACGGCAGTCATGGTAATGAGATCACCGTCTGGGACATCGAGAAGGTGCGATGTCGCGAGGTGTACCGAGCCGATTCGCCTGGTGTTGGCATTCCCGCCTCGAACG
Organism: Aspergillus ellipticus CBS 707.79; assembly: GCA_003184645.1. NCBI lineage: Eukaryota > Fungi > Ascomycota > Eurotiomycetes > Eurotiales > Aspergillaceae > Aspergillus > Aspergillus ellipticus. The sequence continues at coordinate 384,462 of KZ825803.1, read as the reverse complement.
GAAGACAACCGAGCACCGGCATGGACGGTAGCAAGACCAAGCCGACGTACATGAGCTCCAAGGACTACGAGGCCTGGCATGTCGAAGGCAGCCGGCCAGAAGGAATGCTCAGCCGGTTCGCCATGGAAGGACTCGCGTCTGGACCCACAGATCACCCATCGGGGCCATCGCCGTCTGGCACTCCTGCCGGAATCTGCGCCTTCGCCGTCGGGTTTGACTCCCCCGATGACGGCCGGGACAACAGCACTCGGTGTGGGTTCATTGTGTCGGGGGGTTGCGACCGCAAGGTCCGCTTCTGGGACCTGGCGCGACCGGAGCTCTCCTCCATCGTCAGCGGGCTGGACGTTGTGACCGATGGCGGCATAACCGGGAAGCCGCGCTACGAACTCTCTCAACCCGGACCATCCCTTCTGGTCACAACAGAACATCTCCCCAGCTCGTCCGCCCCTGTGACAACGACCAGCAAGAGGGGCACCAAAAAGGGTGGAAGCGGAAGACTGCCCCGGAGCACGGTCATCAGCCTCCAGCAGCAACAGCTCCTGAAAAGCCATTTGGACTTCATCCAGGACGTCGCGTTGCTCCGAGCGCCTTACGGCATGGTGGTGAGTGTTGACCGAGCGGGGATGGTCTATGTTTTCCAATAAGTCATTTGTTGTGTATGATACGATAAGCAAACAAGCAAGCAAGCAAGCAGTGCGACCTATGATGCGATCCATGGCGTCAAATAATATGATAGATCTGACTCGGAACGTTTCTCGCCTTACTTACGACGGCGTATGTGACCTGTCCCTCCCCATCGGGGATAAGTATCTCCTTGGTTTAGGAAGGTAGCCTCGGACTACCTCCGTGGACTGTCAGCGACACTACGGGTAGAGGGTAGACAAACGGCACGCAGGGCCCCATCCGTTTATACTTTCCAACGGCCAGGCCGTGCGAACATGACATATCGAATGCCATCCAGAGGCCCGGGCCAGTACGTAAGTCATAAACACCTACCCACCTGATACCTACCTAGTACCTACCTACCTACTTCGTAGGTGCAATCTACCACTACGTACGTACCTTACGGAATATACTTCCATACCGATGTACTGTATCTAGTACCTATACTCCATCCCACCCACCCACCAGCACGTACCATCCATCCCCAACCCAACCCAACCCACAGTAGTTACATACATATTAAGATAAGACATATCCGTTATACCAGCTAGGTAGTAGGTACCTAGCTAGTAATACCTCCCTCCCTATATACCGAAGAATTAAATATCTAGCACTCCGTACTCACCTTTCAATCAAACCAAGCCCACTAACCCAAACCCAGCACTAGACACCAGACACCCTGCACACGCACCAAGCAAACAAAGAACAACCCTAGGTAGGTAACCAACCAACCAACCAGTACCTTAAACCCCATTAACTACCACACCAATCCCACCCCCATCCCGCCCCCAAACCCAAACCCCGATGCACAAATTACCGACATATATATCTACGACCTAGACTAAATTAACCACCGTGAACGAACCCGATAACCGTAGCCCCCAAGGCCCCATGAGTGGATCCCTCCGGGAGTCGAAAGAAAGAAAGAAAAAAAAAAAAAAAAAAAAAAAAAAAAAAAAGTGCTGCGCTGCGCTGCGTGGTGAATGAATGAATGAATGAAACTTGAAACACTAGGGCGATGGATCCGGACCCGGAGACACACGGATCGGCGTAACCGATATTGGGGGATTGTCTGTTTGTTGTCTAGTCTAAATACTACGTAGATGCTAGATAGCGTAGGGGAGGGATTTGAGGAATTCTTCGTTCAGGATTCTGTGTTCTGTGAAGCTATGAACTACGTACTCTGTAGTACTTGGTGGATTGGCGGGGTTTGTTTTGCTGGCTAGGTTCGAGGGTGGGATGTGGCCCGTGGGATGGGGCTTGGCTCCTTGGGCCTTGGGCCTTGGGGTGGGTGGTAGGGCGGGGTCTAGGAGGTTCTGGGAAGATATGATGTGATTAATGTGATACTTGGGTTATGGGTGATTGGGGGGAAGTACTATATGGGAGTGGATGTGGTAGGGTGGTTGGTGGTTTGTTGTGGGTGGGATTTGCTGGTTTGGGGAGGAGTTTGCGGGAGGTAGATAGCTGGGTCGCTAGCTAGCTAGCTAGCTATATATTAAGGTATTTACTATTAATAGCTAGATGATATTTGCTACGTACTATGGTCGATGGTAGATGATGAGTGGATGGACCCCGTAGCTGGGTAGCTAGCTTGCTAGCTATGTACAGTTATTAGTGCATATCTGGATTAGAGGTAGAGCTTGGATATCTCTCTGGTGAGGCTTATAGTATGTTTAGCCGATCAGATCTAGATGCTGTCGTGGGTTTGCATGTCATGTTGGACAAGGACATAAACTCTGAGTGGGGTTTGCTCGGGCGTTGAAGGGAAGCGATGGCCATGTCACGAGTAAGTCGACTCCATGCCTAGGCAGTTCTTCATCCTACTTGAGTAAGTACCTATCTTGGGGTACGTACGTACTTAGCACGTAGTACATACTTCCTCGGTTATCGGGAAGTTGTGCCCACTGCCGACAGGTGCTGCGAGTAAGTGGGAGAGGGGCTTGCTCTTGCGGAGTACTGCGATACTCCTACCTATCTAGGCACTGGTAGGCACTGTGTACACTTAGTGTAAGCATACTCCGTCGCAGTATGCACGTTAGTCAGCGGGCGACAATGAAGGACCAAAGATGAGATGTCCGGAAAAGCCCCGGTTTTGGAGCTGGTGGTGAACAGATTGACGCAAGCACACCGCGACGCTCGGACAGTTGATAGGTCCAGTGTCAGGCAGCCGCCAGAGACAGGCGGCAGGCGGCCGGCGGCCAAACCGTACCTGACAGTACGGTACCTGGGGGTCTTCCCGGCGGTCGGGCGCAGCGAGCAACAGTTCAGTACGGTCAGATCGGTACCGAGCAGACAGCGAACCGTGGACGGCAAGATTAGGGCGATGGCGCTGACTCTCGCCAGCTCCATCTGCAGGGCCAGACGCCCCGGCGAGGGTCCTCGCGGTGTTCCATATACAGTGCTTTCTTTGTCATTCTTCATTCTTGACCCTCGCCACTTCGTATCTTTTCGCTTCTCGAACAAGTTGCGGTGTGTGGTTTGCCTACCGTTTGCCTTCAGCCTGCTTCACCCCCGGGGCTGGCTGGCTCTATCACAGCCCAGCAGTCGGGGGCTCTGCGCCGTCGAAGGAGGATGATATGCGTCGAACTATCCATCTTCTACACGGGAATTACCAGATGAGGCTATGGACATGTGCGCAGCAGATTTCCAGCGGACGGGTCAAATCCCGATCCCTCAATCACGGGCGCGCATCAGGCCGGAGATCTAGATCGACACCTGCATATTGCATGCACTGTATCTGATTTTCCGGACAGCCGATGGATTCTGGAGTGACGGTTGGACGAGTGTCAGGGAGTTCAGGGTAATTGTCGGACTGACTCGATCGGTGGATCGGACCCAGTTGCGGGCAACAGACGCGTCGCTTACCGGTCTGATGGGGCGTCTGTCTACGGAGTAGTCGGTAGTCACTAACTAATGATCCGGAGACTGTCACCGGAATTGTCATCTACAGCGGCGGCGGACTAGTAGATGCCAATATGCTCAACAGTGAGCAGTCAATCCTCAACCGAGAGAGGAGTCCGAGGGGCTGCGAGTTGAGCGAAGGACGAGGAAAGAGAAGAAGAAAAAATGGGAAATGACGCTAACAGCGAGTGTACGGAATCCGTACCAGCGGCTTCAGTCCAGCGGGGGTCATTCTGAGCTCCGAGTCCAAGGACCCGACAAGGATACTGTGTACTGTGTAGACTCAATCTGTTACATTTTCGACCTCTGGGCTACCCATGCGTCTTGAGCCGCTTTAGGAGAATTTTGTGCCTGGGACGTCGTCAGCAATGCATGTCTTGATGCGAGTGCGCAACTCGCGAGCAAACCCCTAACGGCCTACCGAAGGTTCGACATACACCAGACCACTCAAGTACCAACCAGTCTTAGCAACGAGCCTTAATGCCTGGTGTCTGAGAGCGAACCACCGCAACGAAATGATGATCTCCCTTGCGCAGGCAGGGATGGCTGATCCGGCGTGGGCGCGCGAACAGTCAGAGTACGGAGCGGCAGGGCTTCAACAGCACGGAATGGCGGTGCTGCTAGGCGCTGTTTCGATTTGAGATATCAAATTGTCGATACACGATCGACTTCCGTGCCTCGAAGGTGCGGCAATCTGTCGTGTTGCCCTCGATGAGGAGGGGGGTGGGGGGGGGGGGGGTACGGCAGCGAGACTGCAATCTCCCATCCCGGACGGTGTCTTGGTCCCGTACCCAGCAGGTACTCCGTAGAGACCCCTGATATTGATAAGCGTGCCCGCCTCCAGGCCAGAGGCGGACCGTTTATCTCCCCTTGCTATATTTATCGAGCCGGAGATTATTACGACGCTCAAAAGGGACAGCGCACAAAGAGGGCATAATAGTGTTGTCCGACCTGTCCGCATTAGCGGAGGCCCTTCGTACAACATTCGGTGCAGATAACCCTGCAGAGGAACACGACCTGACAGATTGAAACAACGCCGGGCAACCTCATGCGGAATTGTAAGGGGAGCAGAGCAGGTGTACATACTACATAGCATGTACCTAGATTTTAGCCTGGTTTGAAGCCATGGCTCGGTATCGGACAGGGCCGGGGTCTGACCGTCCAGCCTATACGGAGGAGGGAGGCCGCCGTCCTTAAGAATAGGACCGCCGGGGTCAGGCTCAGGCACAGCACTAAGCGGTGTTTTAACTTTCGACTGAACCTTGCGGGGGGTGAGAAGGGATTTGTCAATTCGCATCTGCGTCCGCCGTAACTGCGATTGCCGTTCCTGCTGCTCTGCCCTCGCTTTGCTTTGCTTTGCTTTGCTTTGCTTTGCTTTGCTTTTGGGACTCGATTTTAGGTTTGTCTCGCCCAGCCGCCCCTCTGGGTCCTGAGTCTTGAGCCCTGAGTCCTGGAGTGAGCGAAGGAATCCTCGAATCGTCGCGTGGGATCGAGACTTCCGGGCCGTCCGTTATGCTAGCAATAGATAGATAATAGTATTCAGTCTTATGATGACCCAAAACCGGGATTTTGGCATGACTTTGGAGCTAGCCGGTTGCATGGTCAGACTCTTAGATTAACGGTCGTGGCGAGTTCCCTCCCCCCCCTCCCTCCTGCCTTTTGTTGTTCTCGTCCTCCTCGTCCTCCTTGTCCTCCTCCTTCTTCCTCCCTTCTGCCCTGTATTCCGGTCATCTACAGTCATCTCCAGCCCGTCCCTAGGTAAATACTCCGTCGTAGCAGAAGCTTCTTCCCCGCACGGGCGCAAGGACTGGCGAGTCGCAGGCGTGCAGGTGCAGCATTCCAGGCCGGATTGGAAGTTTGAGGCAGACGGACGGTACTCTACTTGGCAGCTAGACTGGGACGGGAGGATTGACAAGCCAACCAAGAGGCCGCAGCTGCACGAGGCCAACCCGTGGTGGGAGCGACTAAGGCGAGTGTGTCCCTGACTAGACGGACTAGAAGGGCGACTAATCACTTCCCCACCCGCGCAGGAACGACTCGCCGTACGGTATCTACCGTATCCACGGTATCCGGCGGAAATGGTAGGTAATATTCACTGTCAACTCCCCCCCATCTCCATCTCATCCGGAAAATGGGTGAACCATCCTGGATGATGGACCCATCCATGCCTTGCGACCCAGAGACCTAGATTATAATACGGGTACTAACCTAGTGGCTCTTGGGTATAGCGAGAACCACTCTGGACTGACTGCTGCTGCTACTGCTACTGCTGCTACCCACTCTCCACTCCCCCCCTTTACTCTTGAGTGGTCATCCACCAACTAACTACCGCTTCCTCTGGCAGTACCTTACTCTTCACGGTCAAGATTGGCTCCCTGCTGCCTTTTACCTCTCCCTTCTCCTCCCTCCTCCTCCTCCTCCTCCACCCAAGCTCTCTCCTGCTCTCGCGCTTTTTTTCTCCCTCTTCCCCTCCCTCTCTTCTTCTTCTTCCTTCCCTTCCTTCCTTTCCCTTCCCTTCCCTTCCCGTCCCGTTCCTTATCCAACTCCTCCCCCTCCCCTCCCCCGAGGATCAGGTCCATCCATCCCTCTCGACTCTGTCGCCACCCAAGGGAGACGCTCGCCTCGCTGCCACTCCTCGTTGGTTTCTTCCACATCTGGCATGCGTTGTTGTATAGCGTAAGAAATGCTCCTCAATTGAGTTCGCGCGCAGTAGTTGTGATCGATCCGCCCGATCCCATCTCTCCGCGGTGCTTCCCTCCTTTGTCGCTTACCCCCCCTATTCCGATCACTGTCTTTCTTTTCGCCGTACGCCTTTTCCGACCTCTAGCAGCGCTATAATATTTTCCAGCGACAAAAGCTGTTCCTCCTTGGACTTGGACCTATCCGAATTTCCCTCCTCCAATTACGCCTCTCGGAACCAGGGTTCAGACACCGCCTGCACCCAGAACGGGAAAAAGGAAACATTACCCCATCCGATACTGTACATATAAGATCCGCCCATCCCTCAAATCCGAGACACAACCATCAATATGGGCCCTTCTCTCAGAGACCACTCCTCCTTCGCTCGTCCGTCCACCCGCGACCGGCCTTCGACTCGCGATCAAGGAGAAAACTCCCTGGTCGTCCCCAGTCGCACCTCCTCGCTTCACTCCCGTATCACGCAACCGATCCCCTCGCAAGCCAGCCCTAAGACCGCTCAACGGACCCCCAAGACCCTAACCCATGCCTACATGGTCTGCGGTGTGGGCCGGGAACCCTCCCAGTGGGTCAGGGCTCCCGCCCCGGCTCAGGGAAAGATCGGTCATATGAAGGGTGCTGTCAGTCAATTCTGGTTACCCGAGATTCTCGGGAGCAGTCCCCGGTTGGAGCAGGATAATGAAATCGCCAAGTCTTTGCACTCGGCCATGAGGGTGCGTTTTCACACTCCCTCCTCAAGCGGAAGGTCCGCGGAAGCTGACAGCAATAGGCCTGTTTCCCTCACGATGTAGAGATTTGCACCGGCAAGACCCAACCCCACTGTGTTCACCATGCCTTCGTCCTCCAGCAGGATTCCTCCCACACCTTGTACGGTATCGCTTTGCGCGTCTGGTCCCGGGCGGATGATAAGCGTGCGGAAACGATTCGCGAACTCAGAAAGAAGACGGAGCCGGATTTCTACGACAACCCCGATGAGACCTACTGGATTCCCTACTGCCTGAGCTTTCTGTCCCGCTACCCACTCTACGACTTGCTGGGCGACTACCTGCGTGGCATGTGGATTCATTGGAACAAAGCGACCAACCTATTTCATGCGGAGGAAGTCTCGCGGATCCTGAGTTTCCCTGCGCCTCGCCTCAATGATCTGGTTCGCATCGATATGAAGGACTATGCGCTCTGCTACCAGTTCCCGTCGTCCCCGACCGGCTTCCAGAACTTCTCCATGTGGTCTCTCTTCACCTGTCTGTCGATCCCCAACGTCGTGGGTGTAGTCGAGGCTGCCGTGTCGCCCACCCGCCGCATTATCTTCGTCAGCCACTACCCTGCCATGCTCACTATGGCTGCCGAAACTATCCGGTACTGCGTGCGCGTCTACGAGTGGAGCGGTCTCTATGTTCCTATGGTACACGCTCGTCACATCAAGGATCTGGTTCAGGAGCCGGGTCCCTACATTCTCGGTGTCACCGCTGAGTGCCGGACGCTGTTTAACGCCCCGTCGGATGCCTTGGTCGTGGACCTGGACCGCAATTTCGTTCTTACGTCGAGCCCACCGGACGTTCTGACCCCGGGCCAACGTACCAAGTTCATCAACAGGTTGACCCAAGCCTTGAATGGCGATGTGTCACCCTCCGGTGTCCCGAACCACCTCCGTTCCGCCTATGCGGGCGGCAAGCTCATTCCTGCCGGTCAGATTATAGTCATGCGGGGTGAAGTGGAGAGCGTGCAGGATCCATCTTGGTGGAACCAGGATGCCGTGATGAATGTCATGGACCACGTCTGTGAGAAGCTGGTTAGTAACCCTTTTTGTCGATCGCGGGAATGTTTATTGATTATTGATCCAGGGACGTAACACTGGCATGAAGGCCATCTTCGGTGGCGCTGTGAAGAAGCCTCTTATGACCAAGGTGTCGATGCGCCACCTCAACGAAATTGTGCGTGAGAGGAACCAGTACTCTCGTGACGCGATGGAAGCCTGGCAAGACTTTATCAACCTCAAGGGCCGTATGGACACGGAGTTGAGCAAGGTCACCAAGCGCAACAACTTCCTGGTCGAGGAACTGGAGACCTGGAAGCAGCAGGTTAGTTTCTACTCTTCCCATAACGTGTTTCCAACGCCAAAACTAACTCCATGCAGTTCCTCAAGTTCCAGGCCTTCGCCGAGCAGCTCACCAAGGAGACGTCTGAGCTCAAGGTTAAGATCGAGAACCACAAGCGCGAGAACCGTCGCCTTACTGGCCTCATCGATCAGCAGAAGGACGACGTATCTCGTCTTACTCTTCGCCTGTCCGGCACGGAGAAGCAGCGCGATGATGCTCTGGAGGCGTTGGTTCTCCAGCAGGAAATTGCGGAAGAACTCGAGCGCGAGAGGAAGCGCAACCAGAAGGAGCTTTCTGGCTTGAAGCACGCCAACTCGTCTCTCTCGCGGCAACGCGACGAGGCTCAGCGGGTGGTCCTACACCTCCGTAGCCTCATTAACGGTCAGACACACCATATGGAACACATTGTCCGCTCGATCGGTAGCTCTGCCGAGCTGGCCGACCACGAGGCGGTTGCGGAGACCAAGGAAATTGAGCCGGAGGTGGAGACCCCGAGGGAATCCGTCATCTCTTCACGACGCTCAAGCGCCAATGTCTCTGGGAGGAGCGTCAGCCGGGATATGGGCCCGGATTTGGAGCAGCATCTCTTGAACATTGGTAATGGGCACAACCGTCTCGCGCGTCTAAGCATAACTGATGTTGCAGATCGCTACTTGCGTGACAAGACCGATGCGATCTCGGATATCATCCGCAGCATCAGCGATCAGTGCGCCGCCGCTGTGGAGGGCCTGCAGCTGGCCCAGGATGCGGAGGATGACGACTCGGAGAGCACGGGTAAAATGACCCCAAACGGGCGCCGGCTCACGACGATCGGCCACTTGACCCCGGCCGGCAGCGAGATGGGGGACGGGGACAACCATTCCCTGCACCGCCATTCCAGTGTGCCACCCACCCCGGACCTCGTGCACAACCGGTCCAGCACCTCGATGTCGATGGTCAGCAACTCGACGTTCCCGGAGAGGTCGAGCCAGCAGTATGGGCCCAGCGAGATCCCGACCCGGATAGTCGAGGATGACGACGAGCGGGCCCATGAGACCGATGGTCTTGACGACCACAGTGAGACGGGCACTCTTTCCAAGCAGGCCAGCGAGGATCTCATCCAGGCCGGCTCCTCCCGACTGGTTGCGTAATTGTCTTTTGGGAACGACGATGCAACGCTTGATTTCGACGACTTTTGACGCGACGTCTGCTCCTACCTCATCCTGTCCGAATTAGAGCGAGTTGTGTGTGTGGCCAATCTTGGCATTGGTTTTGGGCTTTGATTTCCGTGCCATTTACCCTGTTATTCCTTCCTCTTTCTTTGGAGATTCCCACTATTTGCCCCCCCCCCCCCCCTTCGGGGGCTCTACCCAGGTGTTCATTTTCATTTCCATTTCCTTTCTTCGGGGGACCATGTCAACCCAGTCGATTTTATATGGGAGGGCCACGTTGCTTGCATGGGTTCTTCTTTCCACCCCTCCCGTCACTATACCACCTTTTTACTTCTCTGTAGTCCTCGGGGACTTCTTGCGCCTTGTAGTAGAACATTTTTTTTGGCATCCATATATTGGGCCGACCCCTCATTCACCGGACTTTCCTATCCTGTCACCCACCTGTTTCCTTTTGTCCATATCTTCACCTGTTGGCTAGGGCCGCTTTGAAAGCTGCCGTGTGGAGACCACGAGAAACTATATCGGTCTCAAATCTACCGTGGAGTAAACCAACCTGTACGGTTATTCAAATCTAATCTTTTGGTTTAAAAACTTCATTTGATTGTGCATTCCAGTACAGAGTAGTGGTTCCCGCGTATTACTATAGCTATAGACAGACCGTTAAGCCAATCTGCCCGGCACGAACGGGTGTCCCGCCGTCAGTCCACCGCAGACAGCCCACGCCTGTCCGTTGACATAGCTGCTCTCATCGCTGCCCAAGAACAGCGCCACCCGAGCGACTTCATCCGCGACCCCCCCGCGCTGCAAGGGGTTCAGCTGACCGATCTTTCGCTCCGTGCCTCGGGCACGAGCAGCATCATACATCGCCTGGGTCATGCCCGTCTCAATCACCCCAGGACAGATGGCATTGATGCGAATTCCCGTGCCCGCCAGTTGATACGCACAGGACTGCGCGATCGAGACGACCGCCGCCTTGGAAGCAGAGTAATCCGTCGACCCAGCATTACTCCGCAGGCCCGCCACGGACGACGTCCCAATAATCGAGCCGGAGGGGTAGGGCTTCTCAGCCGAGGTCTGTTTCATCGCGATGGCGGCATACTTGGCGGCTAGGAAGACGCTGCGGAACATAAGTAACAAGTAAGCCTTGTGTAACACCACCACCACCACCAACAACAAAAGCAAAAAGGAGGGTAAGGGGGAGGAAAATCTCACCCAACTGTATTCGTATTCAGCGTCTTCAAGAACTCCTCCCCCGTAATCTCCGTAAATATCCTCGGTTGGCCAATAATCCCGGCATTCGCGAAGAAGATGTCCAGCCGGCCATATTTCTGTATGGCATCCTCGACGACCGCCTTGACGGCCTCTTCGTCGGCGGCATCGAACTGGCGCACGTGGATGTCGAGCCCCGGGTACAGCGACTCGATCTCGCGCTTGTGCGTGGCGAGGTTCGAGTCGTTGTAGTCGCAGATGTAGACGGCTTTGGCGCCGTTGTGGGCGTATTGGTGGGCGGTGGCTCGGCCGATACCCGCGGGGGAATTGGCTCCTGGGATGGATGGACCATGTGAGTAGGTGTTATTATGGGTATGTGTCTGTGTATGTATGTAATGCTCGCGTGGTTTCTGCGCGTGGTATGTTTTGAAGGCAGGGGTGGGCTGTTTGCTCGGTTGCTGCTTACCTGTTACGATTGCGACTTTGTCTTTGACTCGGCTGCAGTATATGGTAAGCATTACATACGCCGTGGCGCAATTTGTCAGAAACATCGATGATGATCAACTTACGGGCCAACGGAGTCCTGGGCCACATGACGGATCTTGGGAATGTCCTCGAATTTTCCGGCATCCGGGATGCCTTCGACCAGCTGTTGGCTGACGGCTTGTAGGCGACGTTTGGCTGTGAGGGTGTTGGACATGGTGGGTGGGTGGTTGGTTGGTTGGTGAAGTATGTACTTGGAGACTATAGGTAGAGGGTGTATACTCCGTACACTACTAGTGCGGGTGGATGAGATGGGTGCGGTGGGAGTGAACTTCAAGAGGGGGGGGGATTGAGAGTGGGAGGAATGAATCTGGGCCTGACGAAGAAGAGAGGACAGCTCCAGGAGAGTGAGTCCCCCGAGAGCATTGGCAGTTGACACCGAGTGACCGAGGATCCGACAGGGGAGACGGCCAGACGGCGATGCCCCCGCGCGGCAACCGCAGCTCCCCCATTGCGGAGAGCCGAGGCTGTCGGTCAGGTGACGGGACCGGCTGACTCAGCGCCGCGAGGATCGCTGCCTAACTAACTAACGCGCGAGCGGGCTAGCTAACTAGTTAGTTAACTAACTAACTAGTGCAGGCCGGCGGGCTTACCTAAGGGGACTGTCTCAGCTCAGCAGCGCCAAGTCACGGGCTGCAGCCACACGTCATGGGCGCCCAAGCCAGAAGCATTCCAGACCCTGTGCTGCTCTGGTGCTTGCTGCAAGTCCCCCTGCCCTCCCCCTCGTTCTTTTCGCCTTCGTCTGCTCCGCCCCCCCCCTGTCTGCGTTCCAGTCGGCGGTGCTTCGATTTCCGCCCCGTTTCGCGTGCGGGTTTCGCCTCGAGTTTGAGTTTCAGAATCACGGCTTCTTCCGCACAAAACAAAGTCGCAACCGGCCCGCCGCCAGAACGAAGGAAGGAAGGTAGCACAAGGCGTCACTTGCGGCTATCACTCCATAAACAAACCACCAGACACACGCCCGCCCGGCCTTGTTCGAATTCCATCCCCCCCCCGATCTTTGCCCCTCACCGATCCCCCGGAGAAGCATACATGAGGGCCGCAGATCTGTTGTCCTGCTCTGTTCACCGCCCCACGAGTTATGGCGGAGTCCGATATCCCAGAACCACCACCACCAGCACCACCGCATCGCTCCTCTTCGCGGACGTCCTCTTCTTCCCGGCGCAGTCAGAAGGCTAAGACCGTGCGTGCCCTCTCGCAGAAACGCCATTCGGCCTCCTCCAATGCCACCACCACCGACCTGACCTCCTTTCCCTCCCTCTCTCCGGACCGCTCCCCGGAAGGGTTTCTGGGCCAACCGGCGCTGAACCGCGCATTGACAAACGCTCTGCTGGACGGCGAAGGAGGAAGCGAGACGACCAATATGGGAGATGTCAGTCGAGACCGCAGATCCACCCTGGCCAAGCTGACGGGTGGTTCGACGCCTAGTCCCGGTCGTGCAGCCTTGTTTGGGGACTCCGCGCCCATTCGTGATTTCCCGGGGGCGTTGCACCTGGCTGATGAGGCACATATTGAGCGTCTCATTGCGAGCACCGGGGCTTCCAAACTCGTGAGACAGTTTGCCCGTGATTTGGCACAGCGTGACGCGGAGATCTCCGCGCTGCGACAACGTGCCGATGCGAGGGAGCGGGAGTTGAAGAGAATGCTTCGGGAGGTTTCCGTTTCAAACCAGGACATTGAACGTCGACTATATCAGCTGGAAAATGCGCCTTTGGGAGAGGAACCTGGCCCGGACAATGGCGGTAACGCAGAGACGGGGAGCTCCTCGTCCAGTGTACACGGACTGATGCAGCAGGCAATGATCGATGGTGTGGGATCCCATACCACCGAGGATGTGACCGAGGCTGCCCCCGCGCAGGCTACTGTTCGCGGTCCGCAGCGTCTCGATAGTGATGCTCGGTCCGGCACGTCTAGCGTCGGCTCCGGGACGAATCGCAAGAGGCACAGCTCGATCCGCAGCTGGCAGGAGTTTATCTTTGGCAATACCGTCGGGAGTCGGAAAACCAGTCGAGCGAGTAGCATCATGGGTGACGTCGAGGAAGAAGAAACCCAGCGCCAGCGCAATCTCAACAACCCGTCCGGTCGTCGGAGAGCACTGGACGATCAACTATTTCAACCTCCGGAGGGACAAGCCGGGCCTGCGGCGGGTGAGATTGCTGGGAAGCGTCTTGCGGCGGCCTCCGGCGGGGATGACGCTAGTACTCATTCCCGCAAATCATCCAGGTCGCTATCCTCGTGGACGGTCAAGTTGTTTGCCGGGAATACGCAGGCGAAGGAAGACAGTAGCGATAATGACACGCGCGGTAGAGCCTCGTCTGCTAATCGAGGCAGTAGCAAGGGAGTTTCGCCTGCCATTCCCCCGAACGCCAGAGGGGCTGTTTCAGCTGTGGCATCTTTGAAACGCATCAATAGCAACACTAGCATCCACGGGGCCCCTGGACGGGCAAATGGATCGGGCACGGCCAAGTCCGGCCAGATCAGCCGGAGACAACCATCGTCGAGTGTCTCGCAAGGGGCAGGCGCGGAGGCTACGGTTAAAAACGCGACCAACCTCGGGCCCGTTGAGATGGATGCTATTCTTCCTCTCGAGTCCCGGCCCCCAAGTCTTAACGTGTACAACAACTATCAACCGCGCGACCTACTGACCGACCGGTTCGGTTTCATTTACGACCAACGTCGAAAGAAGAGACAGAGGGAAGCCAACATCTTTAAAAACAGCGCAGGTAACCGCCTTAGCATCGCGGAAACCCTCAGCAGCTTACGCAGCGACGCCTCGGATGGCGATGACACTCCAGACTCCCCGAGACAACTACTCGCTGCCGCGGACTCTCAGAACTCACCCGCATCTGCATCGCCTGAGACCGCCGAATCCGACACCGTCGCCCTTCGCAAATGGCAAGACTACCTGAGGGTTCCTACCGGACCGACAGAGTTGCTGTCGCACACGCCCTCTGCTGGTCCCATTGTATCCCTGACCACGGGCGGCGACAACCCACCGCGTAACACAGCCGTGGCGGTCGACAAGCGCGGATCCGTCTCCGTCAACTCTAATGCCCAGCCATCGGCGTCTACCTCCACGGTCGTTGCAGATCGCCCGGAGTTCGCTGGATCATCCTCCGACGAGCTCGCCGCGTTGAGCATGGCCGCGAACGAGAACGAGCCCGTGAAATTACTGCTGGAGCAACTGACCGAGTTGCACGATTCTCTGCAACGGGATCGGACTGTGCGGTGGAACGAATTCCTGCGCAAGGTGCGTGCAGAGCGTCGCAAGGATGGTGAAGCCGCCGCCGCAGCAGCCGCAGCGTCGGACCGCCCGTCGCAATCCGTGGATATGCCCGAGGCCTCGCTAGCGGACGGGGAAGTGGTGGGCATCTCAGGGCTGGGCAACAAGGGCAAGGTTGGTCGCAACAAATGGCGCGAGCTCCGGTCTCTGGTGCTGGGAGGGATCCCAGTCGCCCTCCGGGCCAAGGTCTGGTCCGAATGCAGTGGCGCCTCTTCCATGCGGGTTCCCGGATACTACGATGAGCTGGTGGAGGGGACTGAGGGCTGCGACCCCGACCCGTCCGTCGTGGCACAAATCGACATGGACATCAACCGCACCCTCACCGACAACGTGTTCTTCCGCAAAGGACCCGGCGTCGACAAGCTCAAGGAGGTGCTGCTCGCCTACTCGCGGCGCAACCCGGAGGTGGGCTACTGCCAAGGCATGAACCTCATCGCCGCCTCCCTCCTTCTGATCACCCCCACCGCTGAGGACGCCTTCTGGCTCCTCGCCTCCATGATCGAGGTCATCCTGCCGGAGCACTACTACGACCACGGGCTGCTGGCTTCCCGCGCCGACCAGGTCGTCCTCCGCCAGTACATCGCCCAGATCCTGCCCAAGCTGTCCGCCCACCTGGAGAGTCTAGGCGTCGAGCTCGAGGCGCTCACCTTCCAATGGTTCCTCTCCGTCTTCACCGACTGCCTGTCCGCAGAAGCTCTCTACCGTGTCTGGGACGTCGTCCTCTGCCTGAACGTGACCAGTGCTGTGAACAGCAACACCCCTGCCGCCACTGCCTCCAATCCCTCGTCCTCCACTCCCGCAACTACCGCCGACCCCAACGACCCCGATCCGACCTCGACCAGCGTCGGCGGCAACGGCGGCGGCAGCACCTTCCTCTTCCAGGTGGCTCTGGCCCTGCTGAAGCTCAACGAACAGCAGCTGCTGACCACGTGCTCCACCCCGGCCGAACTCTACACGTACATCAACCACCAGATGACCAACCATGCCATCAGCATCGACGGCCTCATCCAGGCCAGCGAAGCGCTTCGGAACGTCGTTCGCCGCGAAGACGTGGTCACCCGTCGGGCTGACGCCCTCCGTGAGATGCAGGAGTTCTCCCGCGGCCGACCAGCAACATCCTCCTCTGATGGCAATTGAGCGGACCTCAATTTCCCTCCTCATTTAACTAAATTGTATTTTGCCCATCCCAAATTTCTAGGCGCACAAAAGAAAAAAGCCTAAACCAAGAACCGGTGTTTGTTTGTTCATTTGTTTTTCCCTTCTTACAAAGCGCACCGCTGGCAATCTGTTCTCATTTTCTGGACCATCATCATGATACCATTATGTCTCTCCTTCATTATTTACTTCGACGACAACTATAGACGGATACGGGGTTTTCAAGCACTATCGCGAGCGTTTTCATGTTTCTGTCTGCTTGTTCTATAGACTGTCCTGCTTGTGTTATCATTATCTGGGAGTAGCATCCACTCACTCACTCGCTCACTCACTCACCTACTCACTCTCTCGCTCCCTCCCTCCTTTCGCATTACATTGCATTACATTCTCTCTCCTTTTCTGGCCTGATTTTTTTTTTATTTCACTGCTGTGATTGCTTGCTTGACTGCTTTATTGCATATACCTCGGCGCCACTCTCTCGCTCCCTCCCTCCTTTCGCATTACATTGCATTACATTCTCTCTCCTTTTCTGGCCTGATTTTTTTTTTATTTCACTGCTGTGATTGCTTGCTTGACTGCTTTATTGCATATACCTCGGCGACGTTCCTTGCATCCTTGATATACATACATACCCGGTGTACTTATCTGATCTTTACCTTTATCTTATTTTATCTTACTGGACTTTTTGCATGCATTGCCTTGCTTTCTACTATCATCTCTAGTTTTATGATATACTTACTTACTATGCTAGCAAATTGAGCGGTTGTTTATTCATATGATACCCTGCTTTTTCGTCTTCTTTTTCCTTTCCCCCCTTTTTTCCCTCCCAGCGGGTTGTCTTTCTATCTATCTCCATTTATTCATCTATTATCTATTTAGTTAGATAGGTAGGGATGGGGTGGTATTTAGAGAATGGAGTAGCTGTCTGGTCTAGTCTAGTCTTCTGGGGTTATACGTAAATACCAAATAGAGAATGTTCTGTTTAGGTGTGCTTTATGAATGGGGTGTTAAAGGTGAGAAGTAGATGAGATATTGAGATTGAGATTGCTTGATTCGATCTATCCAAGAGCACTACTATCAGTATCAAACGTAAGCAACAACCACCGTACATTGCCATTGCTCTAGACATCCAAGTCTTATACCACACAATCACATGATATCCAACACCGGAACCAGGTCACATCCGTAGGTAAGTTAGGTACTACATCCATACGCAAACGCAAGGTCCTATATGGCGCATAGTTATTTAGTAATCACTTTCACTTTCATTTTCACTTTCACTTTCCTTAATCACAAGCACAAGCACATAGCCGCCCGCCCTATGGGATGAGATGGATATAAAACCGCGGTCTCCAAATACATTCAATCTGTTTTTTTACGTTTGTTTGTTTGTTTGTTTGTTTGTTTGTTTGTTTGTTTGTTTGTATGCTTGTTTGTATGTATGTATGTATGTTTTGTGTTTGTCCCCAGAACAACGCTAGGTTATGTCCCGCAGTGATAATTGTGGTATCTGCGTGGGGTCTTTAGCGTGGTCATAAGAGAAAGAGAGAGAGAGAGAGAGAGAGAGAGAGAGAGAGAAAATCATGTTGTGTATGGGAAGTAGAGCATCCACACATGGCCAGAGGGCTGGCTATATCAGTTGTGTTGGCGTTGTTGTTGTTTCTTATTTCAGACCAAATCAGCCCAACCTTGACTCAACCCAAAAAAAAAAAAAAAGAAAACATAATATCCCCGAAGATAGAGAGAGGAAAATGAAAATAAATATCAACTCGTTGGCATCATCTTGGCATCTCCTTGACAAGTAAATCATCAACAGTCTTGGAGGGGTATCATTGCGATGTTCGATAAATATCAACAGCGAAAGAGGGGAACGCTTTTATGTGCGGACAGTCGCCGAGGGCGAACGGGGCGGATACGCCGCTCCTCTAACGGAACGCATCCGGAAGTAGCCAGAACCCTTTGTTGTCGAGGACGGTCGTAAGATCGATCTGATCCATGTTGGGGCGAAGACCCAGGTCCATCACATCGCGGGCGACCGCCTTGATCTGCCGCATGATCGACTGCGAGATGGCCCAGGTGCGAGCTAGGGTCTTGAACACACCGATCGTGAGGGTAAGTCGGTCACGACTGGGATCCGGCATCTGTCCGGCTTTCACGGAGCATGCCGCCAACTGCACCATGGAGCTGAGCACCAACGAACAGATGAAGAAGGGAGTATGCTTGACGACCGGCATGCGGATGGACGCCAGCGTGGAGATCTCACTGGCTGCCTTGACCGCCTTCATGGCGTGGGCATGGTGCGAGAACGCCGGGATGCTCAGCGGACCGTGATGGCCGCAGATGACCTCGGCCGCGACGGCTGGCGACGACAGCAGGTCAGACCGCGGGAAATGCAGGTAGATGGACGAGCCGTTCACGATCATAGTCGCCTGGAACATCATCTCGTCCACAGTCCCATCGGGCCGCAGTAGCTCAGCCTTAGACTCGGGCAGATGGTGGAACCAGCTGGTGATCCGGGCGTCAATGGCCTCGACCTGGTCCTGCTGGCCCTCGATCAAGTCCTGGATAGCTACCACCCGACCCAGAATGCGGGCCGCCTCAATGCGGTAGGTGAATGAGGAGAAATCCCGCTCCTCGTCCGCGAAAACCCGCTCGTCAAACTGGGCAATGGTTGGGGAAGGTGGAGGGGGCATTCCATCCTGGTAAATGCGCTCCTCGCACGGCAAGGGCACCTCGAGGGGCACTGTGTTACAGCGGAAGACCTGCTGGACGCCCAGCGCGGTCAACATGCCTTCTATGATGAACAGCTCCCACCAGGTCCGTCTCAAGCTCTCCTCCCGCACGGGATCACCATCGCTCATCGAGGGTGCAAAGCCCTGGGTGTGCAATCCCAATTCGAATGCCAGATCCACCGCCGTAGCCACGCACTGGCCCGCTTCAGCCCGCTCATTCCGGGAGTGGAGGACAATAGCCAGGAGAACCAACGCCTGCAGTTTCTCAATGGTCCCTTCCTGCGCCATCACGGACGACATCACTGTCGGCCGGTATGTGTCGCTGGACGCAGCCGGGGTGAAGTGCGTCCCGATGAACTTGATCACATGCTCCAAGAACGGAGGGACCTGGGTTCGGTACGGGATACGGAGCGGAGCTAGAACCGGATGGGAGGGATGGAAGTATGAATAGTAGATGTCGACCAGATAGCCATCGCCCGTGATGGAGGAGAGTGACTCCGGGGTCAGGGGGCTATTGACCGGGAGGGGCTGCGAGGAGACAGAATGGTCCGTCAAGTCCGGGCTTCCGGACGGGACCGACGAGGAGGGCAGCGAGGTCGGCAGCGAGGTGGTTGTCGGCATGGTATACGACACCGCACCTGGGAGCGCCCAATCGGCCGGAACATTGAAGAACTGGGGCTCGAATGCAGCGGTCAAATCGGTGGGCACCTGGTCGGGGGAGGAGGGATTGGCCCGGCGCTTCTTCGAGGGGCCCTTGTACCCACGACGCGAGGGGGTGTATTGACAGTCTGCGCCCGTGGCCGCACAGCGGCCACACAGGGGGGTTTGCCCATCACACTTGAGATGCTTATGCCGACACAGCAGACAGGCGAGGAGGGAGGGACCCGAGTTCTTCGGAGCCAGAGGATTCTTCGCGGCGATGAACGGGTCCTGGATGCCTTGGTCCATGATGGCGGGAAACTATCAATGAAGCAAAGAATGAGCCGATGGCCTCGTACGAGCCGGAGTAAGACGAGAGGGACTCGAGAGTGGGGGGGGATAAGGATGGGTCGAGGAGGAGAAGGGGCGGTGGAGAGGACGAGGGCTGACAGCCGAGATGGGATGGATGGACACGCGGGGAACAGATGGGGGGGGGGACGGACGGACGGGTTTATGGAGGGAAAACCGAGGGGGAGAGGCGAAGAGGAGGAGGGAAGCAGCAGAAGAAGAGGAAGGAGAACATGCGATGGATGGCGGATTGATAATGGTAGGGTATTAATTAAAAGGGAGGGAAGCACGAATCATGCATGGCCAGGGGGGGGGGGGTCTCTCTGTGCGAGGTGTCGTCCGTACCTGTTAGTCTGTCTGGATGGATGGATGATGGATGATGATGGATCAATAATGAAGCAGCGGCAGCTCGGGTGCGGGCGTGGCGATTGGCCGGGACGGGCGATGCCCACCCACGGCTGCACCGCGCATGTCAATCGCGAATCGCGAATCGAATCGAGATGCGGATGGGGATGGAGCAGGCGAGACGCCCGGGCGAGGACGAGGCGAGGCCGCGGAGGTGACACGAAGAAGAGGGGAGAAGCAGCGGAAGCCGACAGTCAAGTTATTCAGTGGATGAGCAGTGAGCAGTTGACTGTCAAGTAAACAGAAACAGTAACTAGCAGAGCAGCAGCAGATGTGCTGACTGAGCCGTTGTGTACATAGTTAGTTAACTAGTTAGCCAATTCCTCATACATACGTAGTCATACACTATACGTACCCCAATCCACTCCCTCCCTCCCAAGTCCATCATCCCATCCCATCCCAAGTCCATCCACCCAAAACAACCTCCCTGCTCTCTCTCCTCCCGGAATCTTGTTTCTGCAAGCAAAGTTCTCCGGAACCTCCGCCGATTAGGTTCGTCCAAGCCCGGTTCTCCCTCCCTCCCTCCTTCCCTCACTCTTTCTCCGCACCGCCTTAAAGTCCGTAAACTAATCAATCAACGTGGCTTCCCGAGCAGAGCAACCACCAACACCCATCACAATTGCCATTGCGCCCGCGCACCACCCACTCCAATTCGCCTACCGATTTCATTCCTTTTTGCGCCCCAAACCCATCCTCCCTTTCCACGGAAAAAAAAATAAAAAATAAAACATCCTACTTTCCTTCCTACATATCTTTCCATCCCACATCATGATCACCGACAACGAGCTCCACCGTCTGGCCGTCTTCCTCGGCTGCTGCGCCATGATGATGATTGTGCTGTACCACTTCCTGGAGGTCAATGCGAAGGATGATGGCGAGGAGGAGGTTGTTGCTGCTGTCAAGGGCGGCAATAAGCAGCAGGCTGTCGCTGCTGGGGAGAGCACATCTGCGTCGGGGTCGTCGTGACCGGTAGCGCTTTTTTGTCGGTTGCGGGGATCTGTTGTTTTGCTTTCTTGCGTGTTCTAATAACTACTATTACTACCTACCTTACCTACTACTTGCGTGTGTGTTCGATTGATTGGTTGATTGAATTGTTCCGGAGCGATGATCGGGGGCGGATATACTGGCGATGAAATGGATACCCGGGTGGTCGCCGTCAGTCAATGCAGGATCTTCCCTTCCCATGATTAGATTGTGTGTATGGTACAATTCGGGATAGATGGATTGCTCTCCCGTCCTCACATGCTAGTAGGTAATTTACAAAGTGATGCTGGAAACGCGCAATGGGCTGGTCGGAGCACTCTCGAAACGCGCGCTGAAACCGATCCTGAGCGACCGACCGACCGACCGCCGCGGCGAGATGTTGGGGGAAAGCTAGACTACTATTCGAAAGATATCCGTCCTCCACATGAGAAAAAAAGAAAAAAAAAAAAAAAAAAGGCGGGATCGCAGGCCACTGCTGTGCTCCTAGGATGCAGGCAGTACCTTGTAAAGCTCCTCCTCGTGGCTCACTGGCTGGTTGCGCACCACCTTGGAGAGCCTTGTCCCCCCGATATCCATCCCCATCCCAATCTGTTCCTTCAGTCGCAGCACCGCCCTGTACACTTCAAAGGATTTGTCGTTCTGGGTGACATTCCCGTGAGCTTTGTTAAACGCCCGCATGGAGCTTTTGCTGACAGGGAAGACAATAGAGTCTTGGTTGCCCGGTCGAGCGGTGTCCGGAATCCCCAACGGCTCTGGACTCTGACTCTCCGAAGCCTCGTTTCCTACTAGATCGCACACGTCAAGTTAAACATTAATCACCGGTCCGAATAATCAAAGTAGACGCAGGCTGAAAATGCAATCATCCAGATGCTTTCTCACCAGTTCCAGGCACGGATGGCCCATCGCCCAGCTTCCACGCCACAGCTTCCAGATGGTCTTTTTTCACGTGCTTGTGCAGCTGCGCCGCAGGCAAAGGCTCTTTCATGGTACACCCTTTCCACCCGCATATGAGATTCTGCGACACATGGGCCTTGTAGACGTGCTTTTTCATGACCTCCAGATTGTGCATCTGAGACTGGCAACTCTCCCATCCGCACGGGAAGACCTGGTACGGAACCGGCGACTGCGCAACGGGTGCCTGCTGCCGTGCCTTCCCGCTTCCCGGAGGTCGACCCCGCGGTCTTTGGCCTGACATTGTTCCCCCTTGCCCGGCAGCCTTGGATGTGCTGGGTGTACTGGGTGTGCTGGGTTGAGGCCGTGGGTGTGGCTGCGGGGTTGCCTGCGACGTAGGTGGAAGCTGCTGTGGCTGTGGGCGCGGGGGGAAAGACACTTGCGCGTGAGGCTTCTTGACCAGCTGCGATGGGCAGGCAGATGGCTGTACCCCGGGGTGTGGACCAGGGCGTGGTGATGGCAGGTATGAATGCGGAGGTGGAAGGTGGGTGTTATTGACAGGAGTCGAGGAAGCTGGCGGTCCAGGCGCGGGACGCGGCGCCGGCGCGGCGATGGGCCGTGGCCTGGGAATGGGCGGTCCCGGGTCACGTGGGTCCACAGGATCGACCAGATCCCAGCGAAAGGTCGACAAGTCCGACGAGTAGTCCACATGAGTGAATATATCGCGCAACCGGAAGAGATGATGGTTCAGTTTCTCATCGGTTGGATGCCGTCCGTTCGCTATCAAGACGTCTCGAGCAATGCTCTTCGGATCATATGTCATTTTCTCCGCAGCGTCTTCCTCCCGTAACACCTGCACAATATCGGCCCGGTGTTTCAAGTGAACCTTATCCGTAGGAGCGCCTGTTTCCAGGGGCACAAAATTGTAGGCTGCTATTCCGCCGGTCGGAAGCCCCCCGGAAGGTGCCTTTGCCTGCGAAGACATGGATGGCCTGCCGGATTTTCCGGGTGGTCGTCCGGGCCGCCCAGGCGTGTCGGGGCCTGCTATGCGACGCTTCTTGGCCGCAGGACCTGGCTCTCCATCAGTCCCAGGAGTAGCAGTAGGTTGCGACATAGGAGGATGAGCCGGAGCCGGAGCCGACGCTTGTGGGGGTGGCATGTGAGGGGCAACCGAGGTTGACACCTGAGGAGCTGGAACAGATGACGGACGAGAGTTGGGTTCTTGACCACCCTGTGGTATGGACGGACGTGAGTTTTGTGCCTGTGTAGGAGGGATGGTTGGCGGGGCCGAGCTAGACGTCTGCATAGGTGGCATGGGAGGAGGGATTGTGTTGTACAGTTGCGAGGGTGCTACAGTCAAGGGCAGTGGGTTTGGTGCCGGTGCCGGTGCTGGGATCGAGTGAGACTGCTGCGAAGAAGCTGGCTGGGGGGCTTGCGATGAAATCGGCTGATACCCTTGAGTGGGCGCCGGCTGGGAAGCGGCTGGGAAGGGAACATTGGGTGAGGCTGGTCTGTATCCTGGAGGCGGCTTGGACGGCTGAGGCACCGGCCGTGGTAGCTGAGGACGACCCGTTTTATGTGCTTGTACTGGCTTGGGAAGCTGAGGGGCACTCTTATTGTATTCCTTCGCGGGCGGCTGTTTGGGGATCTGAGGAGCACTCTGGTTGTAGTCCTTCGCAGGTGGCGGCTTCGGCGACTGAGATGGGAACGACTTCGGGCCCTTAGGCGGAACAAACCGATACGCGCTTTCAGCATGCGAGCCTGGAGGCGGCCCCATGGTTGGGGCTGGGAGAAACGGGGGTTGCCCTTGCCCTTGGTATGTTCGAGGATAAACAGGATGGGCCGGATGCTCTGCGGTTGAGCTCGATCCAGGAGGCCTCACATTCCTCTCGTTAGAGTACGATTGATTGTATCGAGAGCCAGGCGGGCCGTTGTGCGCGTGGGTGTAGGACGACGATGGGGGTAGGGCGAAATATGGATTCGACTGGAAGTAGGCTCCAGAGTCGTCCAGGCTTTGAGCTTCGGGGTCGTAGCCATGGCGCAGGTAGCTTTCGAGCCACTGCAAATCCTCACTGGACATTTTGCGCGAGATAGCACCAGACGACGCGGTATTAGGGATTCGGGCGCTGATCGTTTGGTGTTATTGGCATGGCGGACATTCACAGTGCGCGGGGCCAGCCAGGGTCAGGAACACGATTCCGTCCGATCACAGCGGGGTGATCGCGTTATCCACGGCGAACTGGAGGGCACTGGCACTGGAGGGCACTGGTGGTCAGGTTGACGCGACCCGGAACTGGCTGACACCGCGCTTCCAGCACAGCCACCCATGATTATTGTCGATCCGGGCCGCTTCGCGCGGGCGGTGAACCCGCCCCTCGCCCTTCAAGAGGCACCCGCGCCGGCCAATCAGGGGCGGCCTAGCCCTAAGCGGGATGTCATGTGACGCACAGTCAGCATCTATTTCCCCAACCTCCTTCTGCGACTTCGGTTTTTCTTCCGGTCCATAACTCCATCATGAAGAGGCCTTGCCAAAGGACTGCAGGGTCGCCATGAACCTGGATATACTGTCATCACCAACTGGATTTACTATCGTTCATTTCGATCCTAGCAAAGAAGTGTCTGTGACATGGAATCCAAATTCTCGAAGCTTAAGGGATGTGTCTTCCGGTCCATCCTCGATTCTTGCTGCAACAGGGTCGATGTACGAGAAAGAACCTGCTCCAACCAGGTCTACTTTCTAGCCACTCTCGAGGGCAGGAGAAACCCTCCAAGTCCGCTCTTAATGCATGAGCACGCTTGGATATCTCCCATGATGAACTAGAGATTGAACCATTTCAATCACTGGCCCGACAGGTGCACTTGAGATAGTACATCCATCACCCCACTCCAACCAACACTTCCCCCCCTAGCATAGCCATCCCCCCTTCCCTACACCCCCCTAAAACGCGCTTTATTATCTCCTCGTCAATCCCCTCCATTAGGACGGACCATGGTTGGAGAGGTAAACGACTTGCGCAGAAGGATACGCACGCATGGCTTATATGGACATGCTTGCCTCGCTTGCAGACTCGCACTGATGCTTCGGCAAGGACGCTGTGAGTTTGATAGTGAGATACATACTATACTAGCTTTCCACAATTTGTGTTGGGGTTTCGTAGGCTGGCTGGCTTGGCTGGTATTCAATATATTTTGATGACTTTGCTTGAATCTTGGTGTCTATCTCTTTCTACTCCGTAGTAATTGTTTCTTTCTGGCTTAGTGGGCTGGAGAGTAGTAGTATTCTAGTAGTAATCAGGTTCGTGTTGGATTGTCAATGCGATGATCGACGGACTAGGTTATCGCGCTGCTTCCGTCTATTTGTCAATGGATGGGGTAGGATGGGGTTTGGTATGTAGTACTTTCAAGTAGAATAATCAGGCACTTGAGTAAACCATTCACTTACTTAGTTGCAAAGGTTCCATTATAACTAGTGAAGCAGCGCATCGAGTATCTCTTGTCTTCGGAAAGTCTCATCAGATGTATATCCATCCTCTCTCCTCTCTACAGACCTACCACACCCATCAGATAAAAAACTAAACCCGATCTCATTAAATAAAACCACGAATAGCCCAGAACCGAGAACAAAAATACAAGCGAATTATCATCATATCATACATACAAGCACAAAATTCCCGCTCAATTGCCCGAAACCCGCATATCATAAAAGATATCCGAGCCTGCCCCCCCCCCCCCCCTTCTCCTCCCACCATCCCTCCCTCATAACTCATCCACAGAACCTAACCTACTGCTTATGCCCAACGCAAGCCCCCCAACCAGGAAACCCACACCCCAGGCCCACAAAAAAGTAAACCAAAAACAGCAGCACGAAAACCAACAGAACGACCAACTTAACATTCTTCCACCACATGCGCCTCCTCAGCCCGCGACTCCGAACGCGGAAATCATGCGCCGAGCCGCCCAGCCGATCCGTCTTATCGACCAGCAGATCAATGCGCTCTCCGCGCTCCAGCACCCGCTCAATGTTCTCCGTCATGATGTCGCGTACGCTATCGATCTCCTTGCGGGCCGAGGCGAGCGAGTCTGCCGGCGGGGCGGTGTTGAAGGTCTGCAGCAGCGCGCGCAGGTCATTGTTGAAGGCGGCGCAGCCGTAGGCGGGCAGGGCGGAGAAGTCGGTGCTGGAGGACGTGTAGGCGGCGAGGAACTTGCGCTTGATTTCGAGGAGGAAGGCGAAGGGGATGCGCCGGCCTTGTTCGGCGGTGGCGACTACGATGTAGCTGAGGGGCGCGTACGAGTTGGGTTCTTGGTCGGTCGTGCCGGTGGGCGAGTCCGCGATGTAGTGCACGAAGAGTCGGTCGTGGGTGTACGTGAGCTTTTGCGGCTGGTCGTGGCTGATCTTTGGGAGGATCACGGAGGCGAGGGAGGAGGCGGCGCTGGAGGAGGTGCCCGGGGAAGAGTGTTCGGCGAGGATGGTGGTGCGGTGGGCGATGCAGGAGCTGAGAGTGGTAGGGTGGTTAGTGAGTGTGTTGGGGTTTGAGAGGGTTGTTGGTGATGGGCAGGTAGGTTGCGTACTAGAGCAGGAAGCTCGATGGCTTGGATGAGGAGGCGGCCATGGCTGGTGATAAGCTTGAAGTGAGCTGATCCCTGGTTTTAGTTGATGGTGGAGGGGATTGAATTGGTGGAGCCGACACAGTGCCCTGAGCGCTGGAGGTGGATGGAATGCGAGAGGATTTGGAGATAAGATCACCGCTCCGTGACGTCGCCGCCCTGGATCCCCGGATTCTGTCACGTCACGTGAGGCGGTGCGTGCCTGGCTTTGTTGTGCGGTGCGTTGCATACGTGATGCGATGTGAAGGCTACGTACTCCGTATGTGAGGGAGGGGGGGGGGGTTTATTCTTTTTAAAGCGTCAATCATGTCATTACATTTATGGCAGAAATTAATCCTAAGCTAAATCAGCAGTCGGGATGGACCCTGTATCCGGGAATTAATCGGAAAGCGCTTCAACCCCCAGATCAAGGTGCTCTACCTTCTCGGCGACTTCCTCGATCGGATCAAGTGTGCTCGAGGGACCCAAGATCACGGTGCTATCGCCTTCGCTATCGCTGTCAAAGCAGTCGCCCTCTTCATCTCCCGCAGATGTGTCCATGTTTAGGGAAAACTCGTCCTTGTCTATCAGTTCTCCAGACGAGATAGAGGCAGCTCCAGATCCTACGGACATGACGTCTGTCCAGTGGCCTGCGGTGGCCCTGTGAGAAGCGCCATGGGCTGTGCTTTCGTATTCACTAGTACCGGCGCTAGAGAAGGAAGCGGTTGATGAAACAACAGTACTACCCGTATGGATCCCCGGCCCCGGTGTGGAAAACCCGCCTGTCTCGAGGTGAGGGATCACTTGGCCCATGTAAACGCCCCCAGATCCATCGTCATTGCCCCCTGCCCACAAGGGAAGAAACTTGATCTCGTTCTCTGTGAGACAGGTGAGCGTGTCCGTGAAGACGAATTGGGCATCCGTGCTGGTGGTTTGGTTCATTCTCTCTGAGATGATGGCCATATATGACCCAGCCTGGTTGATAAATTCCATTGGATCAAATGCAGTGCTCACGTATTCCCATGAGATTGTGCCTGGCCAATGCGTGTTACCGTGCGGGTCCAACTGCCTCAAACGATCTGGGCGGCGCATACCTCGTGGTTCGATCAACGACGTCAATGAAAGTTTGCGGAATCCAAATCTTGGAATAGAAGGATCGATGTGTCTGTTGTACTGGTTAACAACGGAGAGCAAGTCTGACAAATCCACACTCCCAATTTTCGCATCGCCCTGAGCCAGAAACGGGTATAGAGGCTTTCCAACGTCGGCAATTGCGCGACCCCCAAGCTGCGCCCCCGGACTTGCGAGACTGTCAGTATGACTATCTGCGGGCACAACAGTTTTCCAGAAGCTCTTGCTCATTATCCGTTCCGTCAAACGCATACTATTGCAAGCATTCGCGAAGTCCTGTGACGGGTATTCGTCGGTACCGATGTACTGTCTTTTCTCCTTGGGCAAGACTGTAGCGTTGTTGGCCAAGATCGCGAAAATGTGTCCCCGGACGTATTCTTTCAGGATAGCCATCAGCTCTGACGCAAGGTTGCAAGAGCCCCCGCATTTGTTTTCCACATGTGCCTGGATGCTTTGATATGCCGGCAGTTGCGGGAGCCATGCCATTTCGGCGCCTGCAAGATCGATGAACTGTTCGATGATATGCTCCATCATGTTCTGACCGGCATATTCAACCCGCTGGTAATCGTCATCGTCCAAAAGCTCGCGGATGCGGCCATGGAACGTTTTCTGCGGCCTCTGAAGTCTAGGCTCTTTGCCCACGTCTGCCAGGCGGAGCAAAGCCTCTTCCCCGACAAGGATGCTGAAGGAATCACGGCACATATGCACACATTGGACCCCACAAGCGATTCTGAATGTAACCTCTGGATGTAGTTCAATAATCTTAGCATTGGTTGACTCGTAGACCCAGGTCAAGATATGATCATTGATCCGTGCTTCGTTGCCAATGCCGAACACCTTGGCTAACGCGAAGAAGGTCCAAAGCTTGCAGGGAGTGTCCAGGCCGGGATCGATTTGATGCAACGCTTTGAGTATATCCACAATACCCTTGCGATGGCGGGAATCCGAATACTCGACCGGAAGGGTTGTTTCACGACTATAGTCTTGACCTTCATCTATGCCACCAACGAATTGTGAAGGCAGGCTCCAACGGTCCATCGAACGAGCCCAGGTTCTGATACCAAGCGGACATGACAACTCCGTAGTGAAAAGTATAGCCTCGTCATCTGTTGGTGGCGGAGTAAGGTCAATAACGTATTTGATTCCCTCAGGGAGTGCCCCATCCAGTCCACGACGTTTGATAGTGCGAGATACTCTTCTTGGCTCAAAGGCCTTGACGAAGTAGGGAGATCCTGTATCCAAGAGGTTATGGCTGATGACACGGTGGGGGATCGACGCGGCGGACTGTGGTTGCAATGTCCAGGCTGGCTTGAAGGATTTGGGGTCAATGTACACCAGCGTGTCGGCACCGTCGATAAGAAGGATCTCGTGGCCAGGATCGCTCAACGCCGGAGCAGTCCGTGACGGAGGACTGGAGGACAGGCTTGGGTCGGTAGTCTGGAGTGGGCGGTACATCTTGAGGGGATCCATGGCATCTGAAACGGGGTAGGGTTGAATCATTATCAGTCCAGCACGTGGGTGGATGACGAACAAGAACCAGATGATGGCCAAGAGGATTCAGCAGGGATGATGGGAGGATGACTGGGGTTCCTGGAGAAGAGAAGAGAAGAGAAGAGAGAAGGTTAAATGACGGCCACTGGGCCCTTGTGGAGCGGGTGACGGACGGTGAATGGGAAGATGGCGAGATCCTTTGGTCCTCACAGCCTCATTCAGCCTTACCGTTTGGCGGCTGCCTGCATGTGGGCACAGACCGGCTACCAATCAAGGCTGTGCTGGCGAGAGGGTGGAGGCGATGACGAGGATGGCGATGATGTAGATATAGATATGGGGAAGATATGGGAAGATAGTATGGGGATGACGCCAGAGGTGAGGTTCCACCTGCCTGACTATCAGAATAGCTTCAGTCATCATGAGCTTGGCGATGCCGCGGGGGTGAGTCATTGGCCGGAACCCAGACAGCCCCTTGCCTTCTGGGGGACAGACAGCCCGGGCGGATCTCTCCGTGGTACCTTGACAGTTTCACATCAACCTTTCATTCAGTGCCCGGTAGGCAGAGAAGGACATGCTCTGGGCCGTGGGTGGGAGAAGGATCCGATCCGGAAGGAACACTGACTACTACTACAAGGGTAAGGGTGGTAACACCGCCCAAAACGGACCACGGACCAATACGAGCAACATCTGGTAAGATAGATTTAAAGTCAATTTTGGCATCGTCGAGATGAAGATCATGGTAACATCAGGGTATCAATTGCGGACACTTCACAGTTCCGAAGCATTGTTTGAAAAGTCATGAGGCAGCCAACCCAAATATTTTATACAGAAGCGTCAAATGCAGCATTATTTATCACTCATAAGCATTTCACTCCCCCCCCCCCCATTTTGTCGCTGTTTTCCATCATCCGTGGGTCCGACTTCTCCGCGCAACTCGGCCGATGGATCGTCAGACCACTGACCTTCGCTGCTCTCCTTGCTCTTCCGAGATCCCGGGGGAACCTTTCTTGGTTCTTTCTTCTCCGCACGTCGCTTCTTCTTCTCTCGCGGGGTGTTTCGTTGCTCGTCGGGTCGGCTTTGGCTTCGACTGGTTCCTCCGCGCCGGAGGTCTTTGACTTCTTTGATCACTTCACGGAAGCCCTCCTCAATGTTGTTCATCCGGGCGAGCACAAGCTTGCTCAGCATATCCTGACTCCCGCCTGGGCTGTCAGGGCGTCCGATGTTACCCGTCGCATAGGCCATTTGAGTCGTCAGGCTTGAAGGAACACCACCTAAGAAGCCGTTGGCAATCGCTCTGTTGTCTCCTAGGTCCGAGCCTAGCCCATCTAGAATAGTCTCCTGCAGACGCCTTCGGAAGTGCGAGTCAGGCACGGAAAAGCCACCCAGATCGGGCACAGACATTGGATCGGACCGGGGTATCCCGTTTCGAAGCCTGCCGCCATCTGTGCTGTGTCTTCTCAGTGTCCATTGATCCGCAGAGGTCGAGACCATGACACCGCCTGCACGATCGGGGGTTTCTGCTCTCGACCGGACAGGTCTTGGAGACGACTTGGCTTCTTCATAATTGTTGCCCGAGGCGATTGGATTGTACAGCATCGTGGCGCCCGAGTAGTTCCGTGTGTGATACTTGATCCGCCGAACGGGACTGGTCTTGCGAGACTTGAGTCGCGCAGTGGATGGCCGAGAACTGAAGAACTTTGACGGTGTTTTGATTGGGCTTCGGTTCACGCTATGTGGAAGCTCATTCTCGGAATTCATCGGGTCCAGTTGCTGTTCTCCGATCCATTCGCCGTTGTCATCACTCGTAAGCTCATCGTCACCCTCCATACCGGTATGTCGCGACAGCTGTCTTGATCTAGCGGGGGCCAGAAAGCCCCTCCCATCACGCGGCGTCGCAGGGGAAGAGGCAACATGCTGAACATATTCCGGGTTGGAGTTAGCAGAGCGATTCGATTCTGTAAAATCGCGCAAGCTTCTGGTAAGTCTCCGATGAGCTCCAGCCCGACCTCTCGGTAATCTCTCCAAGCGCTCCACCTCCTCCGAGTCCTGCTCATCGGGAGGGCTGACCGGTCCTGAGCCCATAGTCTGCATCCATTTGTTGACCACGAGATGACTCTCCTGTCGCTTGGCTGTGGGCCTAGTTGCTCCGTGCTGGAATGGCTGTCGAAATACCTCGTCCAGAGCGCGATCTTTCTGAAACGTCGCCACAGACGGTTCTCGCACGAAGCGAGCAGCGTGTGAGCCGAACGCCTTGAATCGACTAGGGCGGGTCCGGAAACGGCCCGCTGATTCAGATCGACTGGTCGACTCTATGAGGTCGGTAGAGCCGATAACCCCGGAGCTCAGGATCATCTTCTCATAGAAGCAAATGGTAAAAAGGATGGGTAGGTGGGTGACCTTGATGGTAGTGCGGTTGATCCGGACGAATTCTCTGAAGGAGATGAAATAACGAAGTGGAGCAATCAGCCAAGCAAGGATGTTGAAAGGAGCCACGTAGGAGAAGAGAGCATCGGATTTGACCATTGAGATCGCATTCACGGCGAAAAGAAACTGGTGTTCCTGGTTGGCGTTCTGTACGATGCTCATGAAGGAATTGGTCAGGACCGTGATCAGAATGGTCACAACAACAAAGTGACAAATAAAGAGGAAGATAGTCAGGATGATCTTCCCCAATACATTATAGTCGTTCCAAAGTGTCCACGCAGTTGGGGTAAATCCCATCAGCATCTGGAATAAGGCATAGGCGACGGCACCCGGAGAATGATCTTCGCCATTGCCAAAGGCCAGCGTGAATGCGACGAAGAAACCGCTGCAAGCAATGATGATCAATACGAACACTGCGATGAGGTCGGAAGCCATGATCCTGAAGGCGATTAGCAGTTGGGAAAAGTAGCGGTAGTGGTCAAGGACCGAGAAAAGTCGCGGAAAGAGAAGGACTGCATTCGCGGCCAAAATGTCATATGCTTGGTCGGCGATGATGTGGTTGCGGGTATAGGGCATGACGGCACCATAGAGTCGCATGCAATAGTAGCAGAAGAGAAGGAACAAGATTCCGAGA
This sequence comes from Aspergillus ellipticus CBS 707.79, assembly GCA_003184645.1. Lineage (NCBI taxonomy): Eukaryota > Fungi > Ascomycota > Eurotiomycetes > Eurotiales > Aspergillaceae > Aspergillus > Aspergillus ellipticus. Next base: position 352,504 of record KZ825803.1, on the reverse strand, counting down.
TCGAAAAGGTTCCAGAAACTCATGAGATACAAGCTGAATCCCTGTTCATTGAAGCCGACGATCTCATCCAACATAAACCCAGCGCTCCAAAACCAAAACACCAGTTCTAGTGGAGTGATCTCGAGGCTACGTTGCTGCAACACAGCCAGGAACAGTCCCAGTAGAACAGCAAACGATAAGGTCGACAAAAACTGTCTGTATCGAGGCACTCGCAGCCGGGAGAGTTTGAACAAGGACGCATCCCTTGGATCATAAATGGTGACCGAGCGTCGAAGCCCAGACAAGTTGAACTGTTCCTGACGAGGCGACGCATCAGAGGCACCAGGATCAGGAGCTGTCCCATACAGTTGTCTTCCATTGCGAGCGATTTGCGCGGGCGAACGATGGAGGTTGTCGGCTGCCGAATGGAAGACAATGGTCCCAGCCCAGATCGCTTCTAGCTGTTGTACCACAAGGGGGTGTGACAAGAACCGTTTCGCCTGAGCGCGGATAGCCACCTCGAGGCAGGAAATCCGAGCAATGCCCGGCCGCTTGCTCCCCTGTGAAGGGTACCAGCCAGGGGCTCGTTCGGACGTTGCAGTCGCCGACGGTGTTTGGCCGTTGAGAGGATAGAATTCGTAGGACAGGGCGTCGATCAATTCCCGCGTTGAGTACTCTCTTAACAGCTTGATAGCAAGAAGCTCGCTAACCATCGCTCTGGTCTGGCTCACGCCGCTGTTTCCTGGATTCAGATGAACCTCCTTGGTGAATTGCAGACAGTTCGTTATCAGCGCATATAGCGTGGCTCGAGAAAAATGCATCCCGCGGATTTTCTGTTGGATAGGCTTGACCAGGAATTGGGAGATCTGAGGAGACCGCAATTGGTCCCAGGTCAGCGTGGTTTCGCAGTGCGCGACAATCAGGGGACGGATGGCATGGGTGATGTCGTAAACTGGGAGAGTATCTAGCCACAAGAAACCGAAGTCAGTAGGGAGCTTTGTTTAGACGCTTGCATTCGCGACAGGAATAGCTGTACCTAGATGCGAGGCAGAGAAGATCGGGAGCAAAGGAGTGGTCTCAATAGGACCATCGTCTTCTTCATCCACATCATCCTCGTCCACATCATCCTCCCCGGAGACTGCATCCGCCTCCTCATTGCCACCACTATATCCATTGATCTCTTCGTAGCCCGCACCAGGGTCCCCCTGTCGGCCGTTGTCCCGGAAGAAGGGCCATGGCGAGTCTCGCGTTGTGTAGGGCGAAGAGAATGGCGAGCGCTCCGCATAGGGTCGCCGTTTCTTGGGGCGAAGGAGAGAGGCAAGCATGGCGCGGTTGCTCTCAGCGCATGTCGGGACGGGCAACGGACAAAGCAGGAACGACGCGTCGCCCGGAGGGGAGGGAGGCAGTCTGCTTAAGAGGGTCGCATGGAGCTGTTAGTGGGCAGTTCGCGTGATCCCAGAGGTATTTCCCAGGGCCGATAAGCAGGGAGAGCTACCAACCCGTTGAAACGATTTGCTGGTGAAATTAACGCAGCTCACATGCGCCTGCAGTGCAGTGCAGTAGTGGAGGGGAGGATCGCCGGGCAACAGGCCATCGCGAGATTTGCCTGGGAGTCTAGGCTGCGGCTTAGCGCAAGATAAGTATGGGCTACGGGTCCTGAGTCCGAGAGTCGACTGTCGCAGGGCGCAGAGCACTGACCCGAATTGCAAGATCATTACGTAGATAGCTGAAGGGAAATGGGGGCTAATTAATACCAGTGGCACCGTATATCCCCTCGAAAGTACTAAAGCACCCGGGCCGCCCACCCGCCCAACACGTTGCGTCCACAGCGGCAGGATTGGGGCCATGGTCCTTGCAGATTCCATGACTTGCATGCTGAAGCCATGAAAGGCCCGAAGCCGATGGAAAATAAACAGGATCGCATATAAGGGCGATCAGGCGCTACCACGGTTGGCCCGATGCAACCCGTGGGCGGCGAAGAACCCAGAACAAGGCCAGAAGGCGGGAGGCAAGAAAGCATGCAAAAATACCTCCGCACCCCGTCCAACCTCAACCCTCCGCGTATTTATCCTTTTCCTGTCATAGCACCGATCCTAAGGGTCGGAGTACGGGGGTATTTCTTGCTCGATCAGGTAAGCAGGTGCAGCCTGCAGCGGCCCCCCGTCTTGTCGGCTGATATCGATCTCCTTGCCACATTCCATTCCACTAGCTAGCGACCTGACCTGCTCAGAAGGACCCTGACCCTTTCCTTGCTTGCGTCGGGGGTTACACAGTGCGCCGACGTGGAGCTTGAGAGCTTCAGCTCATCTGATTTGAATTCTGCAGGCCCTCATCACTCAAGTAAAAGTGAAAGGACGGGATATATTTCTACCGTCCCAGTACTAGCACACAGTAGATGCTTCTAGTCTTCTACAGCCCTTCGGTATCATCTGCCCCCCCCCCAAGCACTCCCGACGCCGATAACGGTTGGCCTCGAGCCTCCCCGATAGGGCAATTAGCGGTTCTCATTGGGAGAGCTTGCCGATGCACCGGACCGGATCCAGACCCGATCCAAGGAAGGCAGAGAAACCGGCTAACACTGACCGCCTGCAGTGGCACGGCTGCAAGCGCGGTCGATCCGTGTGGCGAACGCCTCCGGTGAGCCAATCGCGGCGCCGGAGACTGAGCACTTCGGCAGATTCTGACTGCCCCTCCATGAACGGACCGGCTTTGACTCTTTGGGCGAGGAAGCTTACCCATGACCTCATGCACCTCTCACTTCACTAGCCACACACACAATCCAGCCACACAAATTAGACCAGGATGCACGAGGAAGAAAGGGTGCAAAATGTGATCGAATACTGCCGTAGGTCATACGTAAGTAAGTAGTCGTTGGGACTGCGGGATTCTCCAGGCTTCGCCCATGACTCGCCGCGAGCCATTGCTGGCCTGGGGGGTCTGGAGAAGCAGAGGGAACGTTCCCGGACTCCGGCCAAGACAGAACGCTTAGACTCCAAAATTAGCAATGGGAAGAGGGTAGACGAGGGAACCCCCCCAAAACCCCCCAAAACCCCCCAAAACCGTCGAGAAAAATTTTCCTGGGGGCGGTCGGGGGCAGCAGAATGGCGCAGGATCCCCGGATCGGTCAGGCGGACAGTCCAATGAGAGAGCTCCATCAGCCCGCCGTACACAAAATTTTATTCTGAGAATTCTGCTCCTCCTCTTCTTCCTATATTCCTCCTCCCCGTGCAGAAGCAGCAAACAGACATCCCTCTCTCTCCTCCCTCTTGCATCTCTCTCAAAAGGGTCTTGGAGGCTGCTGATGCTACGGTAGAGTGAACACCCCCTGTCATACAGTCCCCGAGAGGACCTTTTCCCCTCCCCCCCCCACAGACACCACCACCGCAATGCCGCAGTCCGGTCACGAGGAGGTCGCGCTCCCTTCCAGCCCCTTATCTGGAGGAGCTGTCGCCTATAACCAGATCAACAAGGAATTGCAGCCGCTTCCCCCGATGGAGGCTCACAATGGTGCCGTCATCCCCCCTGCCTGCTTTCCCTTCCGCGGTAGCAGTGGGAGGATGACCTCCCTCGAGCTCGAAGACGGCACCGTCTACCAGGGTTACAGCTTTGGCGCTGAGAAGAGTGTGGCGGGTGAATTGGTCTTCCAGACCGGTATGGTGGGATACCCAGAGTCCGTGACGGATCCCTCCTACCGGGGCCAAATCCTCGTTATCACCTTCCCCTTGGTCGGCAACTATGGTGTTCCCTCCCGGGAGACCATGGATGAGCTGGTGAAGTCTTTGCCCAAGTACTTCGAGTCCAACCAGATTCACATTGCGGCACTCGTCGTTGCCACCTATGCCGGGGAGGAGTACTCCCACTTCCTGGCTGAGTCCTCCCTGGGACAGTGGCTGAAGGAGCAGGGCGTTCCTGCTGTGCACGGTGTGGATACTCGTGCCCTCACCAAGCGCATTCGTGAGAAGGGTAGCATGCTGGGTCGTCTGCTACTTCAAAAGTCGGAGACTGTCAACGATGCCACCGTCATCCCCACGGAGAAGGATAGCTGGAAGCCCTTCTTTGAACAAACCGAATGGGTTGACCCCAACAAGAAGAACCTGGTGGCTGAGGGTGAGTCGTCTATATGATATCTTCTGGAATGGGAATAATGTGTTCTGACCGATCATGATAGTCTCCATCCGGGAACCCAAACTTTACACTCCCCCCGAAAATGTTGCCCTCAAACACCCCTCCGGCCGCCTAGTACGCGTCCTCTGCCTGGACGTTGGGTTGAAGTTCAACCAGCTGCGCTGTTTGCTTGCCCGTGGCGTCGAGGTTCTTGTCGTGCCCTGGGATTATGACTTCCCCACTCTTGCCGGAAAGGACTATGATGGTCTGTTCGTCTCGAACGGACCCGGTGACCCGGCTACGCTTTCCGTCACTGCCAACAACCTGGCGAAGACGATGAAGGAGGGCAGAGTTCCGGTGTTCGGTATCTGCTTGGGTCACCAGCTGATTGCCCGTTCCGTCGGTGCCCAGACGTCGAAGATGAAGTTCGGTAACCGCGGTCACAACATTCCTTGCACCAGCATGGTTTCTGGAAAGTGTCACATCACCTCCCAGAACCACGGTTATGCCGTGGACGCTTCCAGCCTCCCTGAAGGCTGGGAGGAGCTCTTCGTCAACGCCAACGATGGCAGTAACGAGGGTATCCGTCACGTTAGCAAGCCTTACTTCAGTGTCCAGTTCCACCCCGAGAGCACCCCTGGTCCCAGGGACACCGAATACCTGTTTGACGTCTTCATCAACACCATCCAGGATACCCTTGCTTCTCCGGAGTCTCTCAGCAAGCCTGTGGCTTTCCCCGGTGGATCGAAGGAGGAGAACGCGAAGCTTGCTCCCCGCGTCTCTGTGAAGAAGGTCCTGATCCTCGGTAGTGGTGGTCTTAGCATTGGACAGGCCGGTGAATTCGATTACTCCGGAAGTCAGGCCATCAAGGCCTTGAAGGAAGAAGGCATCTACACCATCTTGATCAACCCCAACATTGCTACGATCCAAACCTCCAAGGGTCTGGCCGACAAGGTTTACTTCCTCCCGGTGAACGCGGACTTCGTGCGCAAGGTCATCAAGCACGAGCGCCCCGATGCCATCTACGTCACCTTCGGTGGTCAGACTGCTCTCCAGGTCGGTATTCAGCTCAAGGATGAGTTCGAGGCCCTTGGTGTCAAGGTTCTCGGTACTCCCATTGATACCATCATCACCACCGAGGACCGTGAGCTGTTCGCTCGCAGCATGGAATCGATCAACGAGAAGTGTGCGAACTCGGCTTCTGCCTCCAGCTTGGAGGAAGCCCTCCGGGTCGTCGAGGACATCGGATTCCCCGTCATTGTCCGCGCTGCCTACGCTCTTGGAGGTCTTGGCAGTGGATTCGCCGATAACATGGACGAGTTGAAGGATCTCTGCCTCAAGGCATTCGCCGCCAGTCCCCAGGTCTTGATCGAAAAGAGTATGAAGGGCTGGAAGGAAATCGAGTACGAGGTTGTTCGTGATGCCAGAGACAACTGCATCACTGTCTGTAACATGGAGAACTTTGACCCTCTTGGTATCCACACTGGTGACTCCATTGTCGTGGCTCCTTCCCAGACTCTCTCTGACGAAGACTACAACATGCTGCGTACGACTGCTGTCAATGTCATTCGCCACCTTGGTGTTGTTGGTGAATGTAACATTCAGTATGCGCTGAACCCCTTCTCGAAGGAGTACTGCATTATCGAGGTGAACGCCCGTCTGTCTAGATCCTCTGCTCTTGCTTCGAAGGCTACTGGTTATCCCCTTGCCTTCATCGCTGCCAAGCTTGGTCTGGGTATCCCCCTGAACGAGATCAAGAACTCCGTCACCAAGGTCACTTGTGCCTGCTTCGAGCCTTCTCTCGACTACTGTGTTGTGAAGATTCCCCGTTGGGATCTGAAGAAGTTCACCCGTGTGTCTACTCAGCTCGGCTCTTCCATGAAGAGTGTTGGTGAAGTGATGAGCATCGGACGGACATTCGAAGAAGCTATTCAGAAGGCCATTCGTTCCGTTGACTTCCACAACCTCGGTTTCAACGAGACCAACGCCCTTATGTCCATCAAGGGTGAACTGCAGACTCCTTCTGACCAGCGTCTGTTCGCCATTGCCAATGCCATGGCTGCCGGCTACACTGTTGATGACATCTGGAAGCTCACCCAGATCGACAAGTGGTTCCTCAGCAGACTTAAGGGTCTCAGCGACTTCAGCAAGCTCATGACCTCCTTCAACGCGACTAGCGTGCCCAGGCCCATGCTCCGCCAGGCTAAGCAGCTTGGATTTTCCGATCGCCAGCTTGCCAAGTTCCTCAGCTCCAACGAGCTTGCTGTCAGACGCCTGCGTGTTGAGTCTGGCATCATTCCCATTGTGAAGCAGATAGATACCGTTGCTGCTGAATTCCCTTCGGTGACGAACTACCTCTACCTCACCTACAATGCCTCGGAGCACGATGTCACTTTCGACGACAATGGTATCATGGTCCTTGGTTCCGGTGTTTACCGTATCGGCTCCTCCGTCGAGTTCGATTGGTGTTCCGTCCGGACCATCCGTACTCTCCGTGAACAGGGTCACAAGACTGTCATGGTCAACTACAACCCGGAAACCGTCAGTACCGATTATGATGAAGCCGATCGCTTGTACTTCGAGAACATCAACTTGGAGACTGTCCTTGATATCTACCAGTTGGAAGCTTCCAGCGGTGTGATCATGTCCATGGGTGGTCAGACCCCCAACAACATCGCCCTCCCCCTCCACCGCTTGAACGTCAACATCCTTGGTACTTCTCCCGAGATGATCGATGGAGCCGAGAACCGTTACAAGTTCTCTCGCATGCTTGACCGTATCGGTGTGGACCAGCCTGCTTGGAAGGAGCTCACTAGTCTTGAAGAGGCAACCTCCTTCTGTGACAAGGTCGGCTACCCGGTGCTTGTCCGGCCCTCTTACGTGCTTTCTGGAGCTGCCATGAACACTGTCTACTCTGAGCATGATCTTGCCAGCTATCTCAACCAGGCTGCTGATGTTTCCCGGGAGCACCCCGTGGTTATCACCAAGTACATTGAGAACGCCAAGGAAATTGAGATGGACGCTGTTGCCCGCAACGGTGTTATGGTTGGTCACTTCATCTCCGAGCACGTTGAGAACGCTGGTGTCCACTCCGGTGATGCTACTTTGATCCTGCCCCCCCAGGATCTGGATCCTGAGACTGTTCGCCGCATTGAGGAGGCTACCCGGAAGATTGGAAATGCCCTGAACGTTACTGGACCTTACAACATCCAGTTCATCGCCAAGGACAACGACATCAAGGTCATTGAATGTAACGTCAGAGCTTCTCGCTCGTTCCCCTTCGTCTCCAAGGTCATGGGTGTGGATCTCATTGAGATGGCTACCAAGGCCATGATCGGAGCTCCCTTCGCCGAATACCCTCCTGTCTCCATCCCCAAGGACTATGTTGGTGTGAAGGTGCCTCAGTTCTCCTTCTCCCGTCTGTCTGGTGCCGATCCCGTTCTTGGTGTCGAGATGGCCTCCACCGGAGAGGTCGCTTCTTTCGGTCGTGACAAGTACGAGGCTTACCTCAAGGCCCTGATCTCCACCGGGTTCCGCCTTCCCAAGCGTAACGTGCTGTTCTCGATCGGTTCCTACAAGGAGAAGATGGAGATGCTTCCCTCGATCCGCAAGCTTCACCAGATCGGTTTCAACCTCTTTGCCACCGCTGGTACTGCGGACTTCTTGAAGGAGAACGGTGTCCCCGTCAAGTTCCTTGAAATCCTTCCGGGCGAGGATGAGGACATCAAGTCTGAGTATTCCCTCACTCAGCACTTGGCGAACAACCTCATCGATCTCTACATCAACTTGCCTTCCAGCAACCGGTTCCGCCGTCCTGCCAACTACATGAGTAAGGGTTACCGCACTCGTCGTATGGCTGTCGACTACCAGACTCCTCTGGTTACCAACGTCAAGAACGCCAAGATCCTGATCGAAGCCATTGCCCGCCACTTTGCTCTCGATGTGCAGACCATTGACTACCAGACCAGCCACCGCACGATCATCCTTCCGGGTTTGATCAACGTTGCTGCTTTTGTCCCCAACTTGATGACTCCTGGATCCAAGGACTTCGAGCAGATGACCAAGGCCTCCATCGCCGCTGGTTTCAGTATGGTGCGTGTGATGCCTGTTGGTGTTGAGGGCTCGGTCACGGACACTCGTGCCCTGAAGATCGCCCAGCAGAATGCCCAGAAGGCCTCTTTCTGTGACTTCAACTTCTCTGTTGTGGCCACTGCCACCAACGCCGACCAGATCGGACAGCTGACTGGAGATGTTGGTTCGCTCTTCCTCCCCTTCAACCACCTCTCTGGCAACATCAGCAAGGTTGCCGCTGTCACCAGCCACTTTGCTGCTTGGCCCTCCAGCAAGCCTATCATCACCGACGCCAAGTCTACTGATCTGGCCTCCGTTCTTCTCCTGGCCAGCCTTCACAGCCGCAACATCCATGTCATGAGCGTGACCTCCAAGGAGGACATCAACCTCATCGCTCTCAGCAAGGAGAAGGGCCTGAAGGTGACCTGCGATGTCTCCATCTTCAGTCTCTTCCTTTCCAAGGATGACTTCCCCGAGTGCAGCTCTCTGCCCTCGGCCGAGGACAAGGCGGCCCTGTGGGAGCACCTGAGCACCATCGATGTCTTCTCCATCGGCAGCATTCCCTACCAGCTGGCTGGCGACAAGGCCTCCCCCGTGGCCGGTATCGCCGAGTCCCTGCCTCTGTTGTTCACTGCTGTGTCGGAGGGTCGCTTGACCGTCGAGGATATCATTGCGCGCCTCTACGAGAACCCCAAGAAGATCTTCGAGCTCCACGACCAGGCGGACAGCTCCGTCGAGATTGAGGTTGACCGTCCTTACCTGTACCAGAGCTCCGGCGCTTGGTCTCCGTTCAACGGCAAGAACGTCAGAGGATCCGTGCAGCGTGTTACCTTCCAAGGAAAGACCTCCTGCCTTGACGGTGCCGTTACCCCCGATGCCTCCAAGGGATTCGATATGTCTGGACACCGGATCGTGCCCGCCTCTCCTTCCGTGAAGGCTATGTCCCCCATGGTCCGCGCCCGGCCCGAGAGCTCCCTTGATAGAAGACTTTCTATCTCTGGAACCCCTCTGCGTCCCCGCAAGCTTGCTGCTGACCAGACCACCGCCCCCGCGACTGAGCTTGGACCTCCCTTGTACACGCCAGTTCCCCAGGTGTCTTCTTCTCTGCTCGAGATGCTTTCCCGGTCTCCTTTCAGACAAAAGCACGTGCTCTCCGTCAACCAGTTCACCCGGGCTGATCTGCACTTGCTCTTCACCGTGGCCCAGGAAATGCGCCTCGGAGTCCAGCGCCAAGGTGTTCTTGACATCCTGAAGGGCCGTGTCCTGTGCACACTCTTCTACGAGCCTTCCACCAGAACCTCTGCTTCTTTCGACGCTGCCATGCAGCGCCTTGGTGGACGCACCGTTGTCATCTCCACCGAGCACTCGTCGACGAAGAAGGGCGAGACCCTCCAGGACACCATCCGCACTCTGGGATGCTACGGAGATGCCGTTGTTCTGCGGCACCCCGACCCCAGCAGTGCCGAGACTGCTGCCAAGTTCTCTCCTGTCCCGATCCTCAACGGTGGCAACGGTAGCGTTGAGCACCCCACTCAGGCTTTCCTCGATCTCTTCACCATCCGTGAGGAGCTTGGAACCGTCACCGGCCTGACGATCACCTTCACCGGTGACCTCAGGTACGGCCGGACCGTGCACTCCCTGATCAAGCTGCTCCAGTTCTACGACGTCCGGATCCAGCTGGTCGCGCCCAAGGATCTCTCTCTCCCCGAGGAGGTCCGTCAGCAGATCATTGCCTCCGGCCAGCTTGCGCTGGAGTCTGAGGAGCTGACTCCCGAGATCGTTGCCCAATCCGACGTGCTGTACTCGACCCGTGTGCAGAAGGAGCGGTTTGCCGATCTTGCGCAGTACGAGCGTCTCAAGAACAGCTTTGTCATCGACAACGCTCTTCTGAAGCACGCCAAGAGCCACATGGTTGTGATGCACCCTCTGCCCCGGAACGCGGAGATCTCGGAGGAGGTTGATTTCGACCAGCGGGCGGCCTACTTCCGCCAGGTTAGTTTTCTCCCCCCTCCCCCAGTTGGAGAATCGATACTGACGTTGGAACTACAGATGAGATATGGTCTTTACTGCCGTATGGCTCTGCTTGCCCTGATCCTGGCGCACTAGGTCATTTCGGAGTTCTGACGATGTGTGCGAATGAACGAGGGAACCTGATGATGTCTGTGGCTTCACAGTTCTGGACGGCGACCTCGAATCACGTCTTGTGATTTCTTTTCATTTTCGTGTTTCTTTCAGCATTGGCTGGTGTTTTTTTTTTTTTTTTTTT
>KZ825803.1:297922-342074 GCA_003184645.1 Aspergillus ellipticus CBS 707.79 | reverse complement strand
TTGTACATCCTCCTTTTCTCACGTTGTTCATCTTTTGGCTGGTGTTTTTTTTTTTTTTTTTTTCCTTTCAAAAGTTGTGCAGTGTGATTACATATACCGCGTAGGCTGCGAGGCAACCTAGAACTGCCCGTACGATAGATAGATCAATTTTCTTCCTATGAACTCGTGAACCCATTATACGTGATGTATATGGTTGTACCGTGTATTGTGTGTGTGTTGTGTGTTGTGTGTGTTGTGCGTGATGTGTGTGTTGTGTGTTGTGTGTTGTGTGTTGTGTGCTGTGTGTGTGTGTTCTATGTTTTGTGTGGCGTTTTCTATGTTTTTTTTGTGTTTGGCGTGTCTTTTCCTTTCTTTCTTTTCATCTTTTTTTCCTGTTCACCTTGGGATTTGGAAACATTTGGGCTTCGGGATTTGGATTTGGATCGGGATTTGGTATGGAACTGGCGTTGGATATACCGGCTGGACGGGAGGGACCCTATGGATGGACAGGCCCTACAAAGATACCCCTCACGACGACGACTATAACTACTACTTCAAGATGTCGCTGGCGCATCTTGATCATGACTTGCAACTTGCAAACAATTGAATCTAATCTACTACTTCACCATCAAATCTTCAACTTTTTGCCATCTAACCCCTCTAAGGATAAGGTTTGTTGCCTGCCTGACGGCCTCACGATTGGATGACCGGAGAATTTAACTTCGCCAGACTGAGCCCGAGTCAGGGTCCATCCATCCATTTATTTCATGAGTCGAAATTCTGGTGCTGTTTAGATACTGCTTGCTTGCTTGCTTGCTCACTATAGAAACCTCACTATACTTAAGTAGTTAAGTAACTACTCCGTACAGAGTACTACTAAGTATGTAACAGCGAAGTCCATTGACCAGTTGTCTCCGAACATGCAGTACATGACTCGAGTAAGTGGCGTGATTTGACCCCCCGAATACACCCCCCATCCCCCTTCCCCCCCCCCAACACCCTACTCTACCTTGCCTTGAAGGCCTGCACGCTGATTCTGAAACATAAAAGAGCTCCAGTTTTATACATAGGATACAAAATACTTCCCCATGTGGACCACGCAGTGGGTGGGCCTCCGGCTCAACCAGGAACATTAAGCTACAACCATGCTCCATAGCAGCACCACAGTAACCTGAAAGAAAGATGGATACTGTGTAGTGTGGAGAATATAGATCGATAGACATCCCCACCGCGCTCGTCATCGCGGAACCATATTGCGCATTTTGCCTATCATCCACACCCACCACCCGATGCCTGTACTTTGTATGGCGTATGGCCGTGTGGCTTCCAGCCGGCGCAAATCATATCATCCGGATTGGATCCTGGTATGCAATTATGATACTGTAACCCCACTGGGGCCCTGATCCGGATCCTGATCTCAAGATGGCAGGGATGGATGGAAGTTGGCGTGGAATCGGCCGAGATGATGTGCCTGTTTGCCTCTCTCCATGTGTGTGTGCGTGATCGACGTTTGTTGACAGCACGCAGGGCTTAAATAAGCTGGGTTCGTCCTAGGTTTTCAGCCCTGCCCCTGCTGCTGCTGCTTTAGCTACACCTCTCTACTTGTCAACCTTGTCAACTACGAAGATTTTTTGTCTGGAAGGCTTGCCATGCCAGAGGCTGCCGAAAAGAAAGAAGCCGGCGCGGCGTCTACGCCTGGGGATGCGGCGAGCAGTATTGAGAATGTCGGGATTAACGAGAAGGCGCTGCTGCGCAAGCTGGATTATCGACTTTTGCCGCCGCTGACGATACTTTATCTACTGTCGTTTTTGGATCGGAGTAATGGTATGTATCACCTATCCATGCACTATGTCTTGGGTTGGAGGTTGGTGTTGGGAGGGGGCGATGCTAACTTGTTTTGATAGTTGGGAATGCAAAGCTCGAGGGCATGGCTGCTGATTTGGATATGAGTGGGTGGAACTTATCTAAGAGTACTGATGGCATTGGGGCTTGAGGCTAACTTTTGAGGTTCAATGCTGCAGCTGGGGATCAGTACCTGACGGGTCTGACCCTGTACTTTATTGGATATGTGCTGTTTGAGATCCCCTGCAATATCGGGCTGAAGAGGACGACGCCGCGGATCTGGCTTCCTACGCTGGTCTTGGTCTGGGGGGTTGTGGCTACGCTGCTTGGGGTTGTGCAGAATTATGCGGGGTATATTACTTCGCGGACGGGTATGTTCTGAATGATTATGTTGCGGCTGGAGGTGGTGATGCTAATGGGGTTGGGGTTGTAGCGTTGGGAATCGCGGAGAGTGGACTGTTCCCTGGGGTGGTGTTCTACTTGTCTATGTGGTATAAGAGGAATGAGCAGCACTACCGCGTAGCCTTGTTCTTTAGCGCTGCGTCGCTGGCGGGTGCGTTTGGTGGGATTCTTGCATGGGTTGGTGCTATCTCGCTGCTGGGTTTTGAGGACGCAAGATGTTGACTGTCTTAGGGCATTGCGCATATGAAAGGCGTCGGGGGCTACAGTGGCTGGCGATGGATTTTCATTCTGGTATGGGTCGCCATGGTATCCTTGTGAGGTCAGTACTGACTGGGTGATAGGAAGGGCTGTTGACGGTGATTATGTCCACTGCCGCGTACTTCTGGGTGTACAACTACCCAGCGACAGCCGAGTTCCTGTCCGAGGAAGAGCGGGACTTCATCCAATTCCGCCTGAAGAATGACAATGACTCCACGCGCGACGAGAGCTTCACGTGGTCGGCAGTGTTGGACGCCTTCAGGGATCCGAAGGTCTGGCTGTATGGCCTTGCCTTTCACACGATGTCGCTACCACTGTACACCTTGTCTCTGTTCATGGTGAGTATCTCGCAGACCTCTTTCGTCGCACCGATTCTGACTGGACGGTCTAGCCCACGATCATCTCCGAGCTGGGCTACAGCGCAGCCCAAGCCCAGCTGCTCACCGTCCCTCCGTACGCGGTGGCATTCATATTAACCGTCGCCGTGGCCATTCTATCGGAGCGCACCCACCGTCGGGCCCCCTTCATCATGGGCTCAACGGCCCTGGGCTGTCTCGGATACATCCTGCTCCTCAGTGACCACCGCGCAGGGGTCTCCTACCTTGGGACCTTCTTCGCTGCGTCGGGGATCTACCCCGCGGTGGCTATCGTGCTCGCCTGGCCAGCAAACAACGTCTCCGGACAGACGAAGCGCTGCATTGCCAATGCGATGCAGATTTCCATTGGCAACCTCGGCGCGGTCCTAGGAACCCAACTCTACCGGACGGAGACCAGTCCTCGGTATTTCCTGGGCCACGGGTTCGCACTGGGCTATCTGATAGCCAACATCATCGTGGTGGCCATTCTGTGGCGAGTCCTGAACCGGGAGAATGCGGAGAAGGCCCGGGTGCGCGAGCGCGAGGGCATTGAGGCGCTCATGGGAGATGTGGGTGACGCGGAGGGGGATTTCCAGGGCGATAAAGACCCGCGGTGGATCTTTCAGACGTAGACGTCTGCGTTGACGATGTTATGAGAAACCTTTTACCTAGTAAATTTAACCCAAGTTCGTGATTGATTCTCTGCCATGAGGTGTTGTCAAGCGGGAGGGTGTAGTTGAAAGTAGAAGATAGACAAGAGGCGGGAAGTCCGATGATGACACTCCGCCGACCGCCTCCATCCTGTGCTGCACCTCCGCAACAGCAGCTCCAACCTCACCTCCCCCCTTCCCCCCTCCCCTCTCCCCCCCACACCACCACTGTGTCCCTCCCAGGTCTGCACCGCCAGACACACCTCATGCGCTCTTCCCCCCTCATCCGTCCCTAAACCGCCCCACCCCCGTGAAATCGCGCCACGATGTCCAAAACCAAGTACCTCCTGGTATCGTTCCCGACGTCCATCACGCCCTCGCACCACCGCGACGACGCCCTCGACGCTATCTCCGCGACCATCGCGCCCGAGAATGGCTCCGCGGCGCCGTTCCCCGTCCCCGAGTTCAAGATCGGTACGCTGGATGCCCTAGTGCAGCAGGCGGACGAGCTGGCCAAGCTCGAGGCTTCGTGCCAGGGGGTGGTGCTCAAGGTCGGGGATGCGCTGAAGAATATCCTGGAGGGCGACGAAGCGCATATTGATAAGATGAAGGCTGTGAATGATAGTATGCTTTGCTTTTGCTTAATGACACCCCGGGCTGTTGATGGGATAGTGTTAACGCATAGTGGGGGGGGGGCTCTAGAACCGGTGGACCAGTATCTACGGACGTTCTCGTGGAATAAGGTCAAGTATCGCGCGGATAAGCCGCTGGCGGAGTTGATTGATTTGTTGCAGAAGGTGGGCTTGTTTCCTCTGCCAAGATTGATTGAGGGTGATGTTAACGAACGGCAAACAGGAGGCAGCGAGTATCGATAACGACATCCGCTCGAAATATACCCAGTACAACCAGGTCAAGAACAATTTGGCGACGCTGCAACGGAAGCAGACGTGAGTGTTTTCCCTTGGGGGGGTGGGGTGGATAGGAGGGGTGTTGACGCAGTCTAGTGGGAATCTCGCGACCAAATCCCTCGCCTCGGTCGTCGACCCGCGCACCATCGTCCAAGACTCCGAGTACATCGAGACGCACCTCGTCGCCGTGCCCCTCCAGCAGGTCAAGGAGTTCCTGAAGCTGTACGAGACGGTGGCGCCCATGGTGGTGCCGCGGTCCGCGTCGCTGGTGGCCTCGGACTCCGACTTCAACCTGTACGCGGTCACGACGTTCAAGAAGCACAGCCTGGAGTTCGTGCACAAGTGCCGTGAGAACAAGTGGATCCCGCGCGACTTCAAGTACGTGGCGGGGGGCAAGGAGGAGGAGCGCAAGGAGGTCGAGCGCGTGGGCGGCGACGAGCGCAAGCTCTGGGGCGAGACGCTGCGGCTGGGCCGGACGGCGTGGAGCGAGGCCGTCATGGTCTGGATCCATGTGTATGTGCTGCGGGTGTTTGTCGAGACGGTGCTGCGCTACGGGCTGCCGCTGGACTTTGTGTGCACGTTGATCCGGGTGCGTTCCCTTCTTTCCTTGAATCGCATTTCTGCTAACAACGACACAGACTCCCGGCTCGAAGCAGGCCGACAAGGCGAAGCGCAACCTGGACGAGAAGTACTCGTACCTGGCGGGCAACGCCTTCGGGCGCGACAAGAAGGGGCGGGTGAAGCGCGACGACCCGGGCGAGTTCCACGGCGAGGGCGGCGGCGCAGAGTATACGGCCTACGTGTATTATGACTTCGAGTTCAACTAACCAACCACTAACTAACTGCCTGCTTATTTCCTTCCCGTTGCTGTGTGACCGTGACTGCCTGTTGATATGTTCTAGCGTACCGTACATATAGAGCTCAGCTCCCTTCTTCAGCCATCTACACCCCCCTCCCTTCAACGAAAACAAAGACGTACAGCGTAACAGCACAAGAAACCACATATAATTCTAAAAATCCATCTACCCTTCTATACACCCCCCTCTCCCAAAACAGATTTACTCCTTCTTAGGAGGCAAATACCCCTGCTCATCCAAATACTGAATAATCTGCCTAACAGCCTCCTGCACCGGCACCTCATGGTTCTTAATATGCACCTCAGGCTTAGCAGGCGCCTCATACGGCGCACTAATACCCGTAAACTCCTTAATCACGCCCTCCCTGGCCTTCTTGTACAAGCCCTTGGGATCGCGCTGCTCGGCGACCTCAACCGGCACATCGACGTACACCTCGACGAAGGGCAGACCGCTCTCCTCGCCGGGCGTGGGCACCTCGTGCAGCGCGCGCGCGGTATCGCGGTCCTTGCGGTACGGCGAGATGAACGACGTGATGGCGATGGACGCGCTGTCGGCGAACAGCTTCGCCACTTCCGCGATCCGCCGGATGTTCTCGTTGCGGTCGGCTTCGCTGAAGCCCAGGTCCTTGTTCAGGCCGAAGCGGATGTTGTCGCCGTCGAGGCGGTAGGCGTGAACGCCCCGGTCGTGGAGGAGTTGGTGCTCGAGTTCCACGGCTACGGTCGATTTGCCCGACGCGGAGAGACCGGTCAGCCAGATTGTTAGGCCGCGCTGTTGGCGCAGGTTGCTGCGCTCCGTGCGGGTGAGGGCGCTGGCGTGGTAGGTGATGTTGCTGTTTGGGGAGGGGGGGGAGATTGGGGGATTGGGATTGGGATTGGGATGGGATGGGATAACGTACGTAGCCATTTTGAGGGTGGGATGTGTAGAGGAGGATACTGAAGAAGACAAGAAGCAGGTTAGAGGGAGGGGCGGCCAGAAGTAGTCGTCAGTTCAGTCAGTCAGCCAAGCGATGGATGAAAAGGGTGAAACAGCGGGGCGCCGATCGCGGGGCGCTTTTCATTTGCCGCCGCCTTTCCACGTACCCCCCGGCCTGGCCGTGGAACGGGCACAGGCACACTTGCGTACACCTAACTCTAATCCTATTATTGCGTTTATGACAGGGAAGCCTACAGAGTAAATGCCTTAAATTGTATACGGAGTACGGAGTACGGAGTCTAATCTCGCCCGGCCAATTCAATCACCCGCTTCGCCGCCGCCTCGAAGCTGTCAAACGCCTCCAACGGCAGCCCACTCTCCGCGATCTATCCGCGACGTTAGCATCCGCCTCGCCTCCATCAAGCAATGATCTAGCAATATCTAGCAGCTCACTCACCATCCGCTGTCCACTCTCCTCGTTCGTCCCTCGCAGTCGCACCACCACCGGCACGCTCATCGCCAGGTCCCGAAACGCCAAGATGATCCCTTCCGCGATCATGTCACACCGCGTCAACCCCCCGAAGATGTTCACGAAGATCGCCTTGACTCGCCGGTCCGACGTGATGATCCGGAATGACGACTTGATCGTCTCCGACGTGGCCTTGCCGCCGGTGTCCAGGAAGTTCGCGCAGTGCCCGCCGTGGATCGTCAGGGCGTCGACCGTGTTCATCGCCAGGCCCGCGCCGTTGACTGGTGGGTTAGCGGGTGAAGTCAGCCATTCGAAAGGGTCTTTCTTACCTAGGGTTCCGATGCTGCCTTCGCCTTCCAGTCTGTCTTCGTTAATGTCCGCCTCACTGTTGTTGCATGCCAGAACACTCACCTCACGTAGACAATGCCGTCTTTTTCGGCTTCGACTTCCTCTGCCACTTCTTCCGCCGGGTTTCTCAGTCGCTGCACCTCTTGCTGGCGTCCAGAGCTCCGGAAAGCAGCGTCGTCAAACCCGAACCGTGCCCCCCGTACTTCAAACGTTTCTGTTGCATTGGCCCGTACTTCTAGCAGGTATGCCTCCTTTTCCGTGAAGATCTGCCACAGACCTTGCAGCAAGCCTGCCACGCTCTCGCGTGCCGCTGCAGGGAGTTGCAGATGAGAGGCAACGGCCTCGACGACTGGATGTGCGCTGCTGAGGCCCGTCCCCTCGTAAGCAAACGGGAACCGGCCCGTCTGCGCTGGCTCGAATCCAGCGGACGCAGACGCAAGGATACAGGGCGACAATGCCGTCCTGTCGACGGTGAGGGACAGGAAGAAGTCCGTGTCCGAGGTGGCTGTCTCATTGACCGGGATGGACCGTTCCCTCAGCATATCAAGCGCCTGGAACGGTTTGACGTAGAGACTCCGGGTCTGGGCCTTTGCCGTTCGACCAGGGACAACCCGTCTCACCGTATGCAGGCCTCTCCGCTGGCTTGCGCCATTGATCGTCTGTACACATTAGCAGGCTCACTCCACACCCCGTAGACCAAACCCACCGTAGCGCCCCAACCACGGCCCCGACTCCCCAGGAGGGTCTTCATACCCTGCCCAAATTTCTCTGGATGGTTCACCATAACCGCTCCCGCCCGCTCCAGCGCCTCATACTTGACCTTAGCGTCCGGCTCCCCCGGCGCCGTCCAGGCCCCAGCATGGCCCATGACCCTTCCAGGCGGAGCATGCAATCCCCCAACAAGAGCCATAATAGGTCTATCCCCTGTCAGCACTATACACCCCAGCCCCACTCAACCGCATCAAACATACTTAGGATTGGCAGTCCTCCGCCGATAATCCGCAATCCATTCCGCGGCATCCATCTCCGCCGTGCCCCCAATCTCCCCAACCAGGATAATCCCCTCCGTATCCGGATCCTCCTCAAAGATCCTCAACCCATCCACGAAGTTCGTCCCAGCCAGAACATCCCCTCCCATACTAATACACAGGCTCTGACCCAGCCCCGCCCGCGTCGTCGACGCAACCGTCTCATAACTGAGCGTCCCCGACTTCGCAACAATACCAATCGTGCCCGGCGAGAAACACGGTAAAGGCTGGAACCCAATACGACATCTCCCTACCGCAGAGATAATCCCCGGGCAATTCGCCCCGACGAGTCTCGTCTTCGATTGCGATTTGAGCATCGAGTGGATCTGCAACCAGTCAGCAACTTGACTCTCACCTAGTGCAAGGAATGGGATATCATTACCCGAAGAATATCATGAATCGGCACGTGCTCCGCCACAGCAACAACAAGGGGTATCTCCGCCTCAATGGCCTCTTCAATCGCCTTGGCGGTCTGGTTGCCGGGTACGTAGATGGCCGAAGCATCCGGCTTCGCTTTCTCGTGGGCCTGTATGGCATCAACATCACACATTCATAATCACAGTAGAAAAAAAAAGCTGGAAGCTCATACATACCACCCGCACAGACGGAAAAACAGGGAGTCCCAGATGCTCGCCCTCCACGCCGGGCTTCACGCCTCCGACGATCTTCGTTCCCCATGCCAGGGACTCCTGGACGTTGGCGGTGGCCTAGTTGCATTAGTTACACTTGCATTTATCTGCTACCTGAGTTGTTCAGGGAATCATACCTGTCGCCCTAGATCACAATGTTAGTATACATGTATGCAGACTGTCTGATAGTTAGATCTTACCCGTAAACCCCTGGAACAGAACCCTCGTGTGCGCGCCTATCTTCAGGTTCGGAAGCGTGTCCGCGTAGTTGTATCTCCGGCAGGTGGTGGAGAAGCGGTGTCGTGGTTGTTGGAGGAGAGAGAGCCGCGCCGGCGCGGGGAGCGGGTGGATGCGGGGCATTGCCTCTTCTCTCTATCTCTGTTTATATGTTCGTGGGGATGTATGTATGTATGTACCTATACTCCGAGAAAAAAGCAATGAGGAGGGGAAACCAGTTGCCCGGATGAGGTTAGTCGATGGCGTATATGCACCCTTTCCGGTGGCGGGGTCAATTGGGGATGGTTCGTTGGGTTAAAAGAAAGATATTGATGGATGGTTTTTCGTTTTTATGATTTATCCAAAGAGTAAGGCACGCATTGACACCCGTAGAGGAGGATACAGATGCTGGGGGAGGTGGAGGGGGAGGCGATGGGCCGAGGTCTTTGATGACGGCTGCGTCGCCGGTCTCGGTATTTTTGCCGATGCTTTCCGAGGACTGGGGGACCGGGCTCTCGAGACGGTGAGGGGGCGCTGTGATTGGGTTTCTCGGAATAGGGGGTGGCGGGGAGGATACTCGGAAGATGGCGACAGAGGAAGGGTGGGATGGCTTTCACGTGACGTTGTCTACTGTAGAGGGATTGTGGCTGTTGGATTATGCTTTTTTTTTTTTCACTACTTAATCTGTGGGGGGATTTTTTATGGAGTTCTAGATTGAAAATTTAATTACTTGTGTGTCTTACAGAGATAGATTGCACGGTGAAGTTCTATTTCTGTAGAGTCTGTTGTGGAACGCTGAGTCTGCAGAAGCAGTTATGTATGGATTATTGAAAAGAACATACTATGAAGTATTAATAAAGCTAGTCTATCTTCGTGATTACTTACTCAAGACATAATCTGCTGCAATTGCGCAAGAGCCACATAGCCTGTACTCTGTACACTTCCAAAGCATGCTGCTCACCGCATGTGGCGTGACACCCATGCCGAGTAAAACCTGCCAAGATGTACATAGATTCATGTTGCCTCTGATGCAATGCAATGCTTTGACCCGGGGATTTCCCATCGTTATAAGCTGTACGTAATATGTATTGGCTCCGCTGCTAAATACAATATGAACAATTTCTCAATTGCTAGCATACTAAGCATTCCGTGCTAAAAAATAAAAGATATGCAGCCAATCCCATCGTTGTGCTTGTAAATAAGAAAAGTCTAGTGACACAACCGCCATAACGGCCTTCAAGAAGGCAGTTCCCTGTCTCGGTGGCCGGTCGTGGAGCCTCTTTATTCGCCCGCTGTGCCTGGCAGCTCGTTACATCGAACACTCCCCTTGATGCATATGTTACCAGGTAGCATGGATCTCGCCTAAATGCTTGATATGTCGGATAATTATTGGAGTTCCAAGATTCTTCATCAGAGCCTTGGTTGAGATTACAAGACAGACAGACGATATAGTCCCTATATTTAGCCAACCTAATTACCCCACACTCCATGTTGCTTAGTCAGGCTGTTAGTGAGAAATCAAGTAGTTAAGTACTATAGTATACAGAAGCACGATGGGATCATCGGCATGCTAAGGAACGTAAGTAGTACTTCGCCCAGGAGAGACTCACATACCTGGATGTCCATCACACGACTCTACCCCATGTCATGATGACTTTCCAGCGACCATTCCCGCTCAGTCAGGAAACAGGCCCTCCACTATCCAGATCGGACAGTGATAGACCAACCGCGTAGATCCCAACACTATGGGAGGTGGGAAAATCAACCAGCCCTCCCAGAATCGCCCGCGGACGATCCGCATCCCGACCTCCTCCCCAGACTTCACGTCTCAGACTCTCAGAACTCAGAAGAACTCAGAAGGCGCGCTGGCCGGACGCAAACAACCGAACTCTGGACGCGCCGCGGCCGAGCCAATCAGGCGGGCCGGCGACCCCGAGGCGGGGTTGGATTCCAGGACTGACGCCATTCATGATTTCACCTTCCCTGCTTGAGGGCCTCGTACTTTGTACCACAGTCACCGATCCTCTTTCATCAGATAGACGAACATGGCGGCGCATCCCAGCCCAGACTCCAATGGTCCGTCCGTCTTTTATCTTCCCTGTCCCCCATCTCCCCCAATTGATTTGCTGCCTGTCTCACATCTGCTCCCCAACCCACTACCACCACCCACCAAACACAACTTCCTACACACACACACACACACACATACATACCTCCCATGCTCCACAAACTAACACCACCCCAATGTCCCTCTCAGCAGCAACCTCCGAACTCCAATCCTCTCTCCGCGACCTGGCCATCGCCAACAAAAGCCCCATAAAGGACATCGCGCGGCCCCCGACCTCCACCCCCGCCGGCCCCAAGAAAAAGAAAGCCGCCCCCGTCGCCGACTCCTGGGAAGATGAAGTCGACGAGTCGGCCTCCGCCTCCGAGCCCGAGCCCGCTTCATCATCAGCAGCAGCAGCAACGGCCGCAGTAGGAAAATCCAACGCTAGCTCGCGCCTCGACTCCCCCGCACTATCGCCATCCGTTCGTTCCGCCGAGGAGGACCCGTTGGATCCCCCGCCCACGCCGATCTCGCCCCAGATCACCCCGTCGCAGTCGTGGTCGCCGTACGGGAACAATGCCGGGTCGCCGTCGGGGTCGAGGTCGCCGGCTCGTCGGCCAGAGAAGCAGACTGCTGTGGCGGGGAGGATGATCGCGGGGGCGTTGGGGATCCGGGCGCCCAAGCGCACCGAGGAGCAGCGGGCGTATGATCGCGCGGTTAAGGAGCAGGAGATTAAACGGAGGAATAGAGAGAGGGAGGAGGCCGCCAAGGCGAAGGAGGATGAGGAGAAGGTGAAGGCTGCGGTTTGGGATGATTGAGGTAGAGTGTGTGTGGGGGCGGAGATGGGTGAATCATGCATTTTTTTCTTCTTCTTGTTGATGTTGTTTTTAAATGGGCTGGGTGTATACATACATTCCTTCCTTTTACCTACTTTTGTGGGCTGGTTGTTGTCTGGTTTTCTCTCTTATACAAGCTTACCTACCTACTTACCTTCCATGTCCGAATATACGGGACTTTAATATAGTACTATAGTACTATAGCACTTAACAGCATACACAAAAACAGCTGCAGTCATGACTGTGATGGATCAGTCAAGGTTCTGATGGAGCTTGCTATCATTCAACTAGAACTATCGAAACTACCTAGAGTGGATCTTGGCCAGGTCAGGTTAATACTTAATATGTAGGAATTTCTATACCTTCTCCCAGATTAATAGTCAGATTATTAAAAAAAACAATCAAGAAGCGATGTTCTCTCCGGGAGAATTGCTTTTCGGCGAGAATATGGTTTATTATCGAGGATTTCGATATCTAGACGGCTCGAAGGTTCTAGCTGATGGCCCAGAGGTCATAGTAGGACTTCTTCTAATCCCGGCTAGAAGGCAATCTATATCTACTCGATATAGAGGATAGTTTCCCCAAAGTCGTGAACTTAGTACCAGGGGATTCTGGCATGATGTTCTTGAAACCAGCGTGTCCACAGTCTAACGCTATATTGTCTTCATTGTAATAATCTTGCCAGGGTCTTGTAGTGAACACCATAACTGCTCTCCTTGACTACTACTTCTCAAAGAGTATTTCCTCTAATTAGCCCTCCAGGTCACTGTACAATCGCCACCCAGAGTCCGAACTTGGATTATTAAAACATGTTTTGGCATCATGATTAGAAAGATAGCTGTTATTTTCGGCGCCAATTTTACAGGTCCCCAGTTTTCTAGATGTAAACCGCATCGCTTCGACGAGGATGTCTAGAGCACGTCGGGCACAAAACCCTCTAAGCAATCAGTGGAATGACAAAAGTCGTGTTCGTTTCTCTTGTTCTTGGTTTTTCGTAGCTGGCAAAACAACCGCTCCTCATTCCCTCCGGCTCAAAATCCCATCATCCAGGCAGGCGTCCACTCCAATCCGAGCGGAGCCCCGGACCGACGACCCAAGCTCAACACCATAGCGCCTGTGTCTCCAGTTCGTGAGATAGAAAAGAAGAAAAAAAAAAAAAAAAAAAAAACAAAGTGACAAGAAGTAGATAAAAAAATGGAAGCCCGGTGGGTCGACAACGAGCTGGATGTATTTAAGACGTGATCATCATTCGTCGAGGATTAATCTATCTAGCCACCGATCTGTTCTTGGTGGACCTCGAGAGTGTCGCCGTCCGCCATTTCGAGCTGCGGGTTGGAAGAGAAGCGGTTAGTGTTTCGTTCGTCATCTTGCGTGCGGCGTGGGAAGGGTTGCAGATATGATATGGGGGGGGGGAAGGAAAACATACAGTGTCGGGGGTGTCTTCTGGACGTACGCGGGTTCCATCGAAGAGGAAGCGAACGGTTGAGGCCTGCTTGCCCTGTCTGTCGCAGAAGGCGTCCATCAACTTCTTGAGTTGCGTCGACCGCTTGATCTTGAAGAAGACCTCGTTGTTGTTGTCGGTGACTTTGATGTTGAGGTGCTCAACAGCGGCGGGGGCATCCCCAGTGGGGGCTCCAGAGTCGGCCATGGTCGTGGAGAGTGTAAGAGAGAGGTTGCTGGGGGGTGGGTTGAGATATGTCAGCTTCGTGGGATCTTGTCGCATGATATGGGTTGGGTGCGAGCGGGTAGAGTGAAGTGGGTTGGGGATGGATGGCATACCTGGTTTTTTATTTTTTATTTTTTTTTTGGTAAAAAAGGCTGCCTGCGGGGATAGCTGGACGGGCGGAGATGATGCGAAGGAGTTGGAGGAGGTGAGGAGGAGAGAGGACGCTGAAGATGAGAATGAATGGGAGTTAATGGGCTGGAGGCGATGGAAGAAGGTAACCCCCACCAGTTATGAGCCGCGGAGAATCTATTTTGCGGCGCAGGTCCAGTCGCGTTTGTTCTGCAGGGAATACAACTGAAGGAACAGTGAATGTAATGGACACTGCGTGAATCTCTACCTGCTTTGCGCTTTAATTCGCGGGTTGGTTCTCTCTACTTGAAAGCTGACTGAAGGCTCATCTGCACCTCCGAGCTCTGAGGTAATTCTTGTGGCCTCACTTTTCTCTCATTGTAACCCCGTCTCTTTCTCCTACATATTGCGTCATGGTAGGACAGACGGCTGCTTCCATCTGAGCCGGAGCTGACCAGCTGCAGGGCGGACTTAAAGAAGACATAGCTTATGATCCTCCCTGTCATCCACGAGCAGTAGGTTCTTCATGTCGTCTCTCTTTTAGTAGCATTGCTGACACCTCCAGTGTGCCATCCAAGGTGATTGACTCCCGCCATACATCATGGTGCAGTAATGTCACTAACCCAACCCGAGCAGCGTGTTTGACCAGGAGCTCATTCCAGGAAGAGAAATGCCAGAGCCAGATCAATGCACTTTATGAATGCTGCAATGCCTTCTACATAGAGCGAGGGGAGGAGGGTAAGACCCCAAGCTGTCCCAAGCCCCATCTGTTGCGGCTGAAGATGAAGCAGCGAGGCCAAGAGGCTTAACGGTTCCTTTGTGCCTGGAGGCATCGTTGAAAGTTTACGGATCATGTACATACTACCAGTGGTGTTGGTCGATAGAGATAGATCAAGTCCTTCAGGATAGCAGGCAAAGCGCCGAGTGCCGTCCGAAATCCCCCGGTAGATAAGAAGTTGAATGTGACAATTCCCTTGCAGTCTGAGCTCCCATATAAATAAAGAGCTAGGCTAGTTGTGAAAATTGCCAGATTGCTATAAGACAATCTTGAGCACGCAAAGAGGCCGTTATACGACCTGAACGAATATTGAAATCCCTCGTTCCGAGACTCTAATGACTGCCTAAAGACATTTGAAGAAGAAAAGAAAAGAAAAATGAGGGAGCGCGGAAATGCTGGAGTTTTTAAAGTGCGGTAGGGTCGCGCTAGTCCCGATCGGGGTTAGCACCGCGCCGGGCCAAAACACGGCCAAAAAGAGTAGGAGCAAGATTGGAAGTTCCAGTTCTTCCCCAAACCCTCCTGGGAAGCTTAAGGCCGCCGGCCACGAAACACTCGCCCTCTCCATCGCCCGCCTCACATCACATCCTCCTCCTCCCCGACCAGTGTCCCCGTCCCTCCCTCGCGCTCATGGCTCCTCTCAAGAGGACGGGCGCCCCGGCCGGGTTCACGTCCATAAATGTGAGTTGCTTTGTTTTGCCCTGCCGGTAGGGCGGTGCGCTGACTGACCGGTGTTTCGCTCCACAGCCCTCCCAGCAACCCCCCAACGATGCGGAAATCATTGAGATCGAGGATGACGGAGATGACCTGGAGCCCCAAGACGATGAGGAGGACATGGACGACGATTACGTCGACGACGACGACGACGACGAGGCCGAGGAGGAATCGGAGAATGAGTCCGCTGAGATGGATGGCAGCGAATCACCCCTGGACCTAAGTTTTGCTCCGAATGGCCACAGTATGCCGCTTACACCTCCTTGCCTGGCTGCAGAGGCTGACCGCAGGCTAGATGGACTAGATGTCGCGACTCCGGACCTCTTTACTTCGGCGGGCGCGCAGGAGGCATTGCATCCCCTTCGCCGCACCGCGGATCGAGTGACGCGTCAGATCGAGGCCTTTGCGGAAAAATTGGATCGCTTCAAGCAGAAGGGGAACCGCTCGGATGAATTCGGAAACTACCAAGCGGCCTACCAATTGGTGAGAAGCTACCAGACTCTCGCGCAAGACGCCATCAACGACATCTCGAAGCAAAACACCTTGAAGCGCGCCAAACTAGGACTCAGCGCTGCTCGAACCAACGGAACCGCATCGCTCGATCCCAAGACCGAAGAGGAGCTCCAGCGACTGCAACTGGAGGCCGACACTTGGCGACTGCTCCTCAACCTCATCAGCATCGACGACCCGCCTCGCAGAACCAATTGCAAAAAGGCGCAGGAGAACGCCTTCCAGAATCTACACCGGTACTCATCCGATCGCGAAGTTTGGGAACAGTTTTTGTCCGCGGATCACTACGCGACAGAATGCGTCATCATCATCAAGTGGCTGGAACAGACGGCAAAGTCGAGAAGCCAGGATGTGGACTCCCTGATTAGCGAGTTGGAAACACAAGCTGAGAGAGGCCAGGGGATGTGGTCTCATGGCTGGCTTTATACCAAGGAATCCATTAAGGGACAGAAACGACTGCGAGCTTGGCCTCAACCTCTCGAACCTAACGACCCGGGGATCAACGCTTCGTTGCTGAGCTCCGACAAATCGGAGCCTCTAGTCAGTCAGTTAGATCCCGACGCCGTGACGCGACAGAAGCGAAGCCTCCAGAAACAAGACCAGTTCTACGAGCGCGCTACCTGGATGACCTGCTGGAAGATGCTTAGACACGGCGAGAGTTGGACCAATATCCGGGAATGGTGTACTGAGCGGCTGGAAAACTGGCGCGCAGTCAGCATCTGTGGCTCGAGTGTGGACGCCAAATCTCACACGGGAAGGACGCCTGTTGATGACGGACACACGCGCATGATGAACTGGCGCTCCCAGGAATCCTGGCGTGCCGCCTGCGCTGCCCTGACGCGCAACGTTCACACCGAAGATTTTGAGCGAGCTGTCTACTCATTGCTCTGCGGTGAGACCGAAGCCGCCTTCAAGGTCTGTCAAACCTGGGACGACTACCTCTTTGTATACTTCAACAAAGTCCTCCTCTCCCGCTACCAAGGATTCTGCAAACAATTCCAGCGGAAGCTAAGCCATTCGCCTACGGCGCCCGTTGCCTTCGTGCCAGAGCCAGCTGGATATGCCGATGTGAACAAGTTCGTGCAGTACACCAGGGGCAATGATCGCGTTGGGGGCGAGGCCCGGAATCCATACCGCACAATCCAGGCCACCATCATCGGCAAATCATACGACACGTTCTTCCACGCTCTCGCCAAGGCGGTGTCCCAGGTTGCGAACAACAAAAAGGAGGCCTCGAGTTTCGTGCCAGATGTATCGCCTGGTACTTTCGTTGACGACAGCCTTGTTATTACGGCGGAAGATGGCGATGCGTTGAGGATTGCCACCCATCTCTACATCGTCGCACGCTCTATCGACTATGTTCGCTCAGATACTCAGTTCTACAACACTGCCTGTGTGAACGTGATTGGGTACATTGCCAACTTGGAGGAAGTCGGCGTCGTCGACATAGTCCCTCTCTACGCATCCCTCCTTCCCGAGCACTTGGCGCAGTCCGTCCTGGCCCAAGTCCTGATTGAGATTGTCGACCCAAGAGAGAGAAAGCTACTGATCAGGCTCATGGAGAGACACGAACTTGACATTGAGGCTGTTCTGCGAGCCCAATGGGACTGGGTGAGCGCGAGTGTCTCCTCCATTGACAACTCGAGGAAGCTTAAGCGGTATCCCAAGGTTGTGACCCGTGGGGATGGCAACCGTGAATTGGTGCCCGTGAAGAAGGATTTTATTGGGACTGAGATATCCGGGACCGACGAGCGTGTCATCCGTAGCCTGGAGTGGCTTCGCTATGTGGATGGGCAATGGGGCCGTATCTGCCAGCTGGGGTCTCTGCTGTATCGGAAGTTCTATAGTATGTCTACCCCCTTGCGACGGCTATGAGGATATTAATAACTAACGATTTCAGTCTCTGGCAAGCTCTCTGCGGCACGGGAATTGAGTCGACGGATGAGGCTGTCCGACCTCTCGCAAGAAGCGTTTGGATTTGATATCTCAGAGTTCACTCTCGATGTTGAGGCTGCGCCGGAAGTCTACGACGAACCTGCTAGTCCAAGTAAAAGCAGACTGTTCGGGTCTCCCCACAAACGCTCTCGGTCGAGAAACAGTGTAGCCTCGACGGGCAGCCAGACAAACCTCTTGATCCAACAATCACAGACCATGCGTGACCTGGAAGCGCTGATCTTGGCATTTGACGCGTTGGAGCGGTTCGCCATCCTGTTTGACAAATTCGAAAGGTATGTGACAACCTTTGATCTTGAAGTGTGCAAGATACTTACCTACGGCACAGGAACAGGCGCAGGCGGGACTCTGGCACTCTCAAGGACATGAGGGAAGAGT
Organism: Aspergillus ellipticus CBS 707.79; assembly: GCA_003184645.1. NCBI lineage: Eukaryota > Fungi > Ascomycota > Eurotiomycetes > Eurotiales > Aspergillaceae > Aspergillus > Aspergillus ellipticus. Next base: position 324,212 of record KZ825803.1, on the reverse strand, counting down.
TGCAGGAAGCATTGGATGAGACTAGCCTCCATGTCGATATCATGCTGGACGAGTGGTTGGTCGGCAGTGAGAATGGTAAGCGATCGTTGCTGCGCAGTAATGAATCACAGGCTAATTTAATGTTGCAGACGCGGAGCGAGCAGAACTGGACGAGATTCGGAACACGTATCTCCCGGAATTGTTCCTCGAGTACCACGGCGCGATGTACTTCTCGGCGCATGTGCTGACTAGCGAGCTCCTCGTGCAGTGCATGAACCTCGCGACACAGGTGTCCGAGGTCGAGCATCTAACGAGCAGCTTCGTTGCCTCCCGTCGCATGAGGGAGCTGATGGATGCGCTGGCCATTTCCAGCAAAGCCATGGTGAACACCCATGCCAAACCCGGCCTGAAGCTGCTGGGAGGCGAGTCGTTGGGGATCTGGACCCCGCGCGCGCCCGAGGAGGAGCAGAACGGAGATACCCCGGCGCAATGAAGTGTATTCTGACGGTGGACCGGCGTGTATATTACCCTTGTGTTTCTCATATTTCCTTCCTATCTACGAGTGTTCCTAATCCCCGAGTCTTTGAGACGGTGCATGTGAACAAACAGGTTCTGAGAGGACGATCATTGCAGGCGCATTTCCAGGATTTAGCTCGACATGAAAAATGAATTGAACTGGCGGGAACCCATGCAGTTCGCGTCTTGATCTCGCATCCACCACATGCATACATACATACATACATACATACATACATACATACCACCGTATAACCGCCCCGGCGGTTAACGCTCTCCACTCCAGGAGGGGGCGATGCTGCCCACCCTTGCCGATCCACCCAGCCGTCGGAGCACCGGGATTGAACCTGCCCCAGCATTGTGGCTGTGAAATCTTAATCCTGGACATCCGGCACAGACTGTGTCAGCGCAGCGCCACGGCAGCGTCTGTATCACCCACGCCAAGGGTTTTAATTGACGGATGGGCACGCATCTCGGCAGCAACAGCCATGTTCGGACTGCTACCACTAGATAGATACTACGTACGGAGTACTATGGGGGCGTATGTTCGGCTGTCCTGTCCAGCGTGTCCACCCACCCGCCCCTTGCCCGTAAGTATATCCCAGTCTGATATGAGTGGATATGCAGGATTTAGGGTGGCATTAGTGTATACTCTCGGGATTTGTTGTCCGGATGGTGGATTGTGGATGTTTGTGGCCATTGGAATTTTTGCTCATTTGCAGATAGAGAAGGCAGTGTAGACAAGACACCTACTGTGCGGAGTATCGGTGCGAGGACGGATAGTTAGTCAAATATCTTGGTACTATTAGAGCAGAGTGGCATGATGATCAATTGAACACGCCAGTAGGTTTTTTTTATCTTGGGCTCGGAGTATATATGCAGCTTGACTCAGTGGCTACATAAGTATGTTGGTACTAGGTAGACTAACGTTCTGTTGCGGTGATGTGGTTGGTGTTGCACGGCATGGGCTTAATATAGGTCTGTAGGTAGGTACCTACAGGTGGTAATAGGTATAGGTGTAGGTATAGGTAGGTACTGTATAAGTTGGGTCAGCTGTATACCTAGGTTAGGTCAGGTCTGTCGGTCAATACCCCTTTTCGATGGCTTGTAAGAGATGATAGTCGGGGGGGGGGTCTCACAGGGTGGTTTACTTTGAGGGTGGTTTTACGTACTCGCTATTTGGCTTGGGTGCCTATCTAGATAGGTAAGGTAGGTAGGCAGCTGTAGCTAGGTGGTAGGTAGGTGCACTGCCGTAGGTGCTTACTTTAGGTTAGGTACTATCTAAGATACTCCGTATTCCATACGCAGTCTGTATCGCAGTACTATTTTACTGTAGGTAACTAGGTAGGTAACTAGGTAGGCACAGTGAGTGGGCTTGCCCGAGAATTCTGGCAAATCCCTTTCCCTTTGCATTTGAGTGCTCACCTACCTACCTACCTACCTACCTACCACTTGACGCTGTCGTTTACTGGGTGGGATTGGGAGAGAGATGTATCTTAGCTGTGGGGGTTTGAGATGAGGTTGGGATTGTAGATACCAAGATACTAGCTAGATGTGAGAGGAAGGCTTCTTGGTTGTGTTGGATTTGTGGGGGAACGGGTTTGGATTGTGGCTTTTTGCGATATTGGTATGCTGGGGTTGGTGTTGTTGCTGTCGTGGGAAAGGTTGTAATGTATATTTTTATCCATGTAGGTTGATCTTGAATGTTGAAGACGCATTGGAGTGCGTAGTCTTCCCAATGGTGGTGCTAGTGGGGGGGTTTATGTTTGTCAAGGGAGCACTTCTCGGATGCATTGTTATATTTCTATGGGGTTTGCAAAGCTAATAGTAGCTCTGCTCATGCCGATAGATGTATTTTAAGTGAGGAGGGTGCTTACTAGTACTAGTTATAGTGCCTTCACAGCAATCAACTTATACCTACTATGTAACACTGTATCTAATACATAGCTTTTATTCCTCAGGTCGTCGTTGGGAGTTCACTGATAACACCGAGTCAGTATCACCGCCTAGCCTCACCCGTCGGCTGCCAGGCTATCTTTCCATCTTGCATCGGACAATATTACGTATGATCAAACCGCTATGCAAGATGTCCGCTTCACTGATCTTGAGAAACCGGATGTTCCGAATATCGAGACCAAGAAGGAAATCGGGATTGGCTGGGTGCTGATCACCGCAGCGAACTACTGCCTGCTAGACGATGTAGCTAGCTAGCTAGCTACTGAACTAGTCCGTAGCTATCTATCTATTCATCTATCTATCTCGGGGGGATTGTTGTTCGCTAGAACCAGATAGGTAGGTGGGAGGACCTAGCTGACGACATCCGGTATCACCACATCTCATCTCACCTCAACTCACCTTACCACACACACACACACACACACACACATAGATACACACACACACATAGATACACACGGTGGCTATGCTAACGTGTGCTAAGCGCCTGTAACCTCGGGAGGAGGTGAGGTTAGCACGGGAAGATTGACAGGTCAGTCGGCGCGTTCGGGTGATGATTAAGTTTGGTGGGATGGAGTCGGTATGTAGGAACGCGCGCGCAGGACACATCAGTAACCTAGGCACTCCGTACCTCCCCCCGTCATACTACCAAGCTTTCGGATGGGTCGTGATGATGGTGGTGCATGGCTGGGAGGAAACGATTGGTCGACTCGTGCCATCGATGCACTTTGGGTCCTGGATTCGAACTCCGGAAGTGCGATTATTCTGGGGCGGGTTCGGAGAAAGATCTTCATCTGGGTGGGTTATGGGGTCGCGGTGTCACGGGTTGGTTGCCGTTGGGTATGCATAATGCATATTGCATATGGATGGAGTTGTTCGTTGTCTGGTAGAGGCGGTAGCGTACCTTAGTAACTGCCAATGGTGAGAAAAACGGAACAATAATACGCAGGTTCGGTTTACGGTTCACGGGTAACTGTGGATGTGGATAGGTGGATAGTCATGATGATGATGATGATGATGATGATGATGATGATGATGATGATGATGATGATGATGATGGCGATGATGGCGATGATGACGATGAGGAAGGAACATTCTTCCCGAGGAACTAAACCTAACCTAACCTTACTTCCTACTAGTCAGGTTCTCATACGTGGATGATGGGTCTCTTTTTTTTTTTTTTGCACCGCCCCCTTCTGCCAAGTCCCTCCTGTGCTGGATTGCTGGTATCTCTCTTTCTTTCTCGCTGGGGCCCGATGGACGGGACTAGCAGGTGATAGTGGGTGTTTCCACGGGGGCCTAGACTACATAGTGTTAGGATGGATGAGATGGCCAAGAAAGACAAATGGGCCATGGCTCTGGAATGCGGTAGTCTGGCTGACGGACTACTGGCTGAACCGCCTCGTTTGAGGTTGGAGAGGAAAAGAGAGAAAGAGGGAAGTCCTTCCAGAAGGGCGGAAAACCCATACCGTCCATACAATTAATCCCGGTGGGTGGACGGATGGAGACTGTGCATTAGTTGCAACTAGTTCAAACATTAATGCATCGTTGTTAATTATCTTGTCGCTTCCCCTTGGTGGTAGTCTACATACCTAAGTAGTAGGTAGGTACCTAGGTAGGTACGCGGTATCTGCTGTCGGTGTCTAAGGTATCTAAGGTATCTATCTAGGTTAGGTAGGTAGATTGCACGGAGTGCGGAGTAGACGGATAACCATTTCCCACCCATCAAGTCATCACCATCACAGTCTAGATTGGTTGCGCGCGGGACTGAATCTAGTCCAGAATCTCCGCCCCCCTGGTGGAGCCCCCTTTCTTGGTTCCGAGGATATTCCATCGTCAATTCGCGATGGATGGATTAGTCAAGGATGGATGTTGGGGGCGTGACAGGCAGCGGGCGGCAATGATGATTATAGTTACGGTTAGTGGTCTGGTGCTCCATGGGACTGGGTACAGTAGATTATTCGCAGGAGAGCCTCTGGACCTGGGATACACGGTAGTGGTACCTCCGTAGACTGGTAGTACATGGCATGTTGTGCCCGTTGCCTCACGGCTGGGTACGTATCCAGATCGTTCCCGGGAAAGTGGTCGGCGATACCTAAAGCAGGCATAGTTGGTAGGATGGAGTCGACGCCGGGCCTGATTTGCCCCTTAATTCTGGCCTGACCGTTGAGCGCTGCCGAGGTCGAAGTGGGTTGGTTGGTGGTGTCTGCTGTCTCCAGGTGTTTAAAGCTTTAAGCGCGCACCCACTCACACTCACGCATCCCAAATCGGTTGTCAGAGATCAAGGACCGGGGGGGAGACGACTGAGGAGGGGGAGGAAATTGGAGAACAGGGAAGGAGAAAAAGACATCGAATCGATAAAGGCGGTTAAAAAAGCCAAATTCTGAGAAAAAATGTAACATTAATCGAAAAAAGGAGGAGAGAGAGGGGAAAGACATGCCCAGAAAAAAAATTTTTTTTTTTAAAAAAAAGAGACTTCCATTGACGAGGTCGAAGATTGAGGCAGTGCAAGGGAAACCGACGAGTTAGGTTACAGCTTGGGCGAGCCGGAGCTCTGCAGAGGTCATTAGGTCAATTAACAACAAGAAGCAAAGACCCAAGCGCCCTGTTTTGGTGGCAAGGAGCTCGCGATTCCGTGGCTCCAGCGGAGGGGATGAAAGCGAACAGGGCGTGGAATCGCTCCTCCTCGCAGCGGTGGCCTCCCTTTCTCTTCGTCTGGATGTATATCATCGGCTTCCCTGGCGGCGCCCTGACGAAGCATATCAAACATGGGGTAAGAAGCGCCGTGAAGCAGCGCCAGCTACTACTACAGTACCCAGCCTGCAAAGTGCAAACCGCCGTGTTACCATACCTCCAGGATGTATCACTCGATCTGGACCAAGCGGTGGATCCCGAGGTGGGGCTGACGGCTACCCGAGTACGGGTCAGCCAGCTCCTGCAGGCCGGCCATTGGTGCGCACGCACTCCAGGTGCAGGGTCTAGCACTCCGACCGAATCAATTGCTGGATCCTCCCCCCCGTAATGGTATTGGCCATACCCCGAGCGTAAAAACGAATGGCTTGCTCCTTCCCAAGTCCGCAAGAGACGTATTGCACAACCTCGACTCCCTCTCTCTCCATCATGATTTCCTCACCCAGCATCATGTGTTGCTGAACTGGTTCTCACATTCTCCCCGCCCTTCTTCTCGTCCTCCCGCTCCTCCACCGACTCTCCTCCTCGCTTCATCCCGTAATCTGCGCCCATTGGCCCCGGCTGTGTTAGTTTGCGCCTGGTGAAGTCGTCGAGTCCGATCGCTTTGTTGTTGATTCGGTCCGTACGTCCCAGCCAAGGAGTCCGGCCTTTCCCAGGCCTGATCTTCTTGTCGTTTTGTCTTTAATAAATACAGGATCACTGATAAGTCGACTCTAGTACTACTGGAGGGGCTGTGCAGTCTTCTGGATTGGTCCCAACCGCCTGAGTTTGGCCACCGCGGAGTCCTTTGATAACTTTCGTCTGGATGCGCCCTGATACGTTACGTCGCTTGGCCATCACTTCTTGCCATTCATAGTCCGCAACTCGCCTCGCTTGCCTCGTCAGCTGCCTGCCTCCCGTTCCTTACGCACCTTTCTTTGTACGACTCTTCAATCAATGTGGATGCCCATTGTCCCCCAACGGCCAGCCTGCGCACTCTTCGACTCAGACTACATCAGGAAGACCCGGTGATTCGCTCAGTGGCTAGAACATATGGGATTTCACACACGACCCTTCTGATTCGACCTCCGTTGCGGAGCTTAATTTTTTCGATATTTTGTTTTGGAATGATACCCGCCTCGCGCACATCCGGCTTCGTGGTTGTATGATACGGCGGAATTCGATTGCTCTGCTCCTTCCGGAGCCGCATTCTTGTTAACGTCTAGTATCCCTTTTCTCACTTCCCGGTTGCCATCGCTCCCAAGACCCACCCATCTACAGTCCCTTCATCCCTTGAACCACCATGCCGGAATCCGGATCCGATGCCCAGGATGCGAAGCAGCTAGGGACAACTCCCCTGCGACGGGAGCGCGCCCCAACTATAACCATTGACACGTCGGCCGTAACGTCCTCGACCGACCAGTCCAGTCCGCCGCAGCAGATACTCCCTACCCCGCCGCAGCCCTCATTGCAGGTGTCCACCGAAAATGTCGATGCTAATGATATGAGCCACCTGCTCAGCAGCGGGGGTGTCTCTCCATCGTCAGTTCGCTCCTTTGCGTCGTCGGAGCTCCGGGACTACGAAAGCCGGCCTACGTCTCCGCACAACATCTCATCCCCAGCTTCGAAAATGACAGAGCCAATGTCGAACTCGAATTACTTAGCGGTCCCAGGCACGAGATCTCGCGGAAACTCGCTAGAGTCGGAGGACTCGAACCACTCGTCCATCAGCTCGTACGGAGGAGATACATACGTACCCACAGCATCCTACGGATCGCGGACGGATTTGACGCAGAACACCATCATCAATGACGAGGACGCCCTGAAACCAGATCCAGGCCGAGAAGCCGAGTTTGAGGTGGAAGATAATAAATTTGCATTCTCTCCGGGTCAGCTGAACAAACTGCTTAACCCCAAGAGCCTTGGTGCGCTTCATGCTCTGGGTGGATTGCGTGGAATAGAAAAGGGGCTCCGGACCGACTCGCGGAGTGGATTGAGTCTGGATGAGGGTAGTCTGGATGGTACGGTGGCCTTTGCGGATGTCACTTCCTCACGGGCGCCGGAGTCCCTGCCAAAGTCGACTTCCCAGACGCCACCGAGCCCTACCAGGGTCGACACGAAGCCAGTCACTAACGAGAATGCCTTCATGGACCGCATCAGAATATATGGAATGAACAGGCTTCCCGAAAGAAAGGCCAAAAGCTTTTTTGAGTTGGCCTGGATTGCGTATAATGACAAGGTTCTGATTCTGCTGACAATAGCCGCGATCATTTCTCTCGCTCTTGGAATTTACCAATCTGTAACGGCGACGGGGAACGAGGCAAAAGTGCAATGGGTCGAAGGTGTGGCCATCATTGTGGCTATTCTAATCGTGGTGGTTGTTGGTGCTGCGAACGACTGGCAAAAGGAACGTCAATTTGTCAAGCTGAATAAAAAGAAAGACGATCGGCTGGTCAAGGTTATCCGATCCGGGAAAACTGCCGAACTTCCCATATACGATGTTCTTGTGGGTGATGTTATGCATCTCGAACCCGGGGACCTCATTCCGGTTGACGGCATCTTCATCGACGGCCACAATGTTAAGTGCGACGAATCCTCTGCGACCGGTGAGTCGGACGTGTTGCGCAAAACACCTGCCAATGAAGTGTACCGTGCCATCGAGCAGAATGAGAATTTATCAAAACACGACCCGTTCATCGTGTCCGGTGCCAAGGTGTCTGAAGGCGTGGGTACCTTCTTGGTCACGTCGGTTGGAGTTAATTCGACATTTGGTAAGACGATGATGTCTCTTCAGGACGAGGGCCAGACAACACCCCTGCAGTCGAAGTTGAACGTACTTGCCGAATACATCGCGAAACTCGGTCTCGGTGCTGGATTGCTCTTGTTCGTCGTTCTTTTCATCAAGTTCCTCGTCCAGTTGAAGACCTTGGGTAGTGCCTCGGAGAAAGGCCAAGCTTTCCTGCAGATCTTCATTGTTGCCGTGACCGTGATTGTCGTGGCTGTGCCGGAAGGTTTGCCTCTTGCCGTCACTCTGGCGCTCGCCTTTGCGACCACACGGATGCTCAAGGATAACAACCTCGTACGCCTGCTCAGAGCCTGTGAAACCATGGGCAATGCGACGACCATTTGCTCCGACAAAACAGGCACATTGACCGAGAATAAGATGACAGCTGTGGCGGCTACCCTGGGAAAGAACCTGCGATTTGGAGATAAATCTCCTGGGGCTTCTGATCGTCCGGATGGTGACCGAGGCCGTGATCCTGCAACAACCCTGTCGCCCTCCGAATTTGCTGCCAGTCTTTCCGCTCCCGCCAAAGAGCTGTTGATGAACTCGATTGTGCTCAACTCCACAGCGTTCGAAGGGGAGGAGGACGGTGCGACGACGTTCATTGGATCCAAGACCGAGACTGCTCTTCTAGGTTTTGCGCGGACGTACCTCGGCCTCGGATCGCTCGATGAGGCACGCGACAATGCCACTATCGCCCAGATGATGCCATTCGACTCGGGACGGAAGTGCATGGCAGTGGTGATCAAGATGGACAACGGCAAATTCAGGATGTTGGTCAAGGGTGCATCGGAGATTCTGGTGGCAAGGTCGACCCGAATTGTCCTGAATGCTAAACAGGACATCACGGATGGGCCTATGTCGGATCAAGATCGGTCGAACTTGGACAATGTCATTACTTACTATGCATCTCACTCGCTGCGAACCATTGGCCTGGTGTACCGGGACTTTGACCAGTGGCCCCCTCGTGGGGCGCCCACGCAGGAGGAAGATCGTTCACTCGCGGTATTCGACGCAATCTTCAAGGATATGGTTATTTTGGGCGTCGTCGGTATCCAGGATCCTCTACGACCAGGCGTGACTGAGTCGGTTCATCAGTGCCAGCGGGCAGGTGTTTTTGTGCGCATGGTGACTGGCGACAACATCATGACTGCAAAGGCAATTGCTCAAGAATGCGGCATCTTCACTCCTGGAGGTATCGCTATGGAGGGACCTAAGTTCCGACAGTTGAGCAGTCGTCAGATGACTCAGATCATCCCACGGTTGCAGGTATTGGCTCGTTCAAGCCCGGATGACAAAAAGTTGTTGGTCTCTCAACTCAAGAAGATGGGTGAGACCGTCGCAGTGACGGGCGATGGTACAAACGATGCCCAAGCTCTCAAGACCGCTGATGTCGGGTTCTCTATGGGAATATCTGGCACGGAAGTCGCGAAAGAAGCATCTGATATCATTCTCATGGACGACAACTTCACCTCGATCATCAAGGCCATGGCTTGGGGCCGGACAGTCAATGATGCTGTCAAGAAGTTCCTGCAGTTTCAAGTCACTGTCAACATTACCGCCGTCGTTCTCACATTTGTTTCTGCGGTTGCAAGCGGTGATGAGGAATCCGTGCTGACAGCAGTCCAACTTCTCTGGGTCAATCTGATTATGGATACCTTCGCCGCACTTGCCCTTGCGACAGATCCTCCCTCCCCTCATGTTCTCGACCGCAGCCCTGAACCGAAATCTGCGCCGCTCATTAGTCTGACCATGTGGAAGATGATTATCGGACAGAGTATCTACCAGTTGGTCGTCACGCTGGTTCTGAACTTTGCTGGTGGATCTATCTTCCACTACAAGACGTCGGACGAGCTCGATCAGCTTGAAACGGTGGTCTTCAACACGTTCGTCTGGATGCAGATCTTCAACCAGTGGAATTCCCGCCGACTTGATAATAACTTCAATATCTTCGAAGGCATGTGGCGGAATGTGTGGTTCCTGGGAATCCAGTTGATCATCATTGGAGGCCAGATCCTGATCATCTTCGTTGGTGGGCAGGCGTTCTCTGTCCATCGACTAAATGGACCGCAGTGGGGTGTCTCACTGGTTCTAGGCGTGATCTCGATTCCCATCGGGGTGATTATTCGCATGATTCCGGACGCATTTATCCAGAAACTCATTCCCGAGTTCTTGACGCGGAAGAAGCGCCCCCAGCTTCTGGTCTCGGATGAAGACCGAAGATTCGAGTGGAACCCTGCTCTGGAGGAGATCCGCGATCAGTTGAGATTCCTGAAGACGCTTCGCGGAGGCCGGTTGAGGCACATTAAACACAAGCTACAACACCCCGAGGAGCTCCTCCCGAGATCACGAAGCGGTTCTCGATCCAGGGAAAACTCGATACCGGGTACTCCTATTGGCGAAAACAGTGACAGCACCCCAACCCAGCCGCCAACTCCCGAGTCACGGTCCAGACGACGCACTCGGTCCCGGTCGAACTCAGCCTTTGGACCTGCCGCAGCTATGGCCGGTGTTGTTGCGGGCAGCATTGCAGGGTGGTCTCCGATTGAACGGGCGCCAGATCAATCGAGCTTCAAACTCCAGTCGGACGGTACTAACGGGGGACTGGATAAGCAGAATGGCATTGAAGTCCACCCTGACACCGCTGCCGATGACCATGTCCTAGGCCAACACCAGGCCACTTCTGACATTCCACCCAGTCAAAACCCCGATCTTCTCCCCTTTTTCGAACACGCACCTCCTGAGCGTGCTCCCTCTCACCGCAGCAAGAGATCTACATCTCAACTGTCGCGTTCTAGTCAAAGCCAGGCGTGATGCTGATGGCTTCCTCTACTTTCCCCTCAACTCTCACTGATTCCCCCTACCATGTACACTTATGAGTTGTTCTCTGATTCCCCGGTGTCATCCACCTCTTTGTTTGTGGGCTAGGAACCCACTCGATGTTAGATTTTTCCCCCCCCCTGTTTCTATTGTGCGATTTCCGTCTGCTGTTTTATCTGGGTTGGGAGTCGTTTAGCCTTGCGTGGAATATCGTGCTTCTAATATCCTGGGCTGGGTTCGGCGTACGTGATTGAAAAGGTGTATCGCTTGCGGTTGCTTTCTAGACACTTCTCGCATCGGGACGGATCTGGGCGAAAAAAAAGCCGGTGGCTTTGCTTTTAGTCTTTTGATATACCACTCCGTATTTGCTCTTTCGTTGGGGTAGTAGACTTGCGGCCGAGAAAAGATACAATGACAGACAAGATTCTGAATTATTTCTCTGTGTATTTGAATGATGGCACAAGTAGCATAGATGTACTAATTAGCCCTGACATATTACTATAATTTGTTAGAGATTTTGACATATCTACATCAAACGTCACTTTCAAGTAATATTCCATGTATTCCTCATCCCAGTTCGTAAGGATGCATACTATGTTCGTCCAAACAGACTTGTTCATCATATTTTACATACTAGTTCGACAACTACGGAAAGATACAGACAACGAAGCACCGACTCTGAGAAATGTTTAGTGATAGTTTGTATAATACTGATTAAGTAGGTAGATTGGGAAATACAATGTATGAATAGTATAGATAATTAGAAAATATCTTTTGTGACTACACTGTATCGCTATCCCTAGTAATGTGAGCTTGCTGCCTGCCATATCTTTAACACATATGGAGACCCAAGCATCAGATAGAAGGACATCCGGTAGCGAAAGGGGTGAGGGATTCCATGACCATCACGCAGGCAGCCACGCCTTTGTCTGGCGTGGAGTTTACCCGTCCAAGATATAATATCCTTCGCAAATTGAGTGCTGATGCTCTGCGGTTGTGTAGGTGAATAGGTAACTAGTAATTGGCTCGAGTCTGGCATTGCTGCTGAATTTGATCTGGCGGGATGTTGATACCTCCAAGTGTCGATGACAGAACATTGCCTCTGTGAGCTGTAATTTGTATTAGGGCTGTTTGATAGTAGCTGGTAAAAGAGAAATCTTGGGGTTTGCCAGTTTGGTTCTATGCTGGAGATGCTGGGGCCACATCGTGGATGGTTGAGAGGGGCCGCCCGCCCTAAGCATCGAACAGGCAATAGGAAAACATTGAGCTGAGTTCACCCTACGGGGCCCCTCTTTTGGTGGTGAAGGTAGGGTAGTGGTACTGGGTGGAGGAGATGGTTCAGGGAAAAGGTGAGAATCTGCATGAGTATTCACCACGACGTGGCTTGCAACGGGCGGGTGGAGCACTGTATGAGAGACCCCCGTCCTGTATTGATTTGATAGTGTCTTTGAGTATTGAGATCATAAACCGCAGGTCGGGTCTTCGTGTGTCATTACTCCGGAGTATCTGAGCAAGACTTTCCCGTTGGGTAGCAAAGAGGAAGGCAGTGAGGCGCTCGAGAAGAGCGTTCATTGTAATATCCTGCGGTGTTTGTTGTCAACTCCAAGGTAAGACTAACTGAAGGTATGTGGCCGGGAACATATGCTTTTTATCCGAAAAAAGATAGCTCTTAATTGATGAAATATAACCAAGCTTTGACTTGAGGATCTCATCCATCCAAGTTGTTGAGTCCCGAGCTGACATGCTTTCAAAAATGTCCTCTTTGACAGTGTGGAACTCTGCACTGCCATTCTAACACAATGAAGCCAGTCATCCAAAGGCTACATGTGCCAGACTGTATGATTCCCCTGACTGCAGAGTCCACAATCGGGAAATCACCGCCCATAGAGCCAACAATAGCTAGGCTGGTCGGTGTATTTCGACTTTCAGCTCTCGATCCATCGGACACGGCCACGGGGTTGGACAATGTGCAACAGACCCGAGCTGGAAACATCTACTGCTCAGTACCACTGGGTTGACTTGAGGTAGCACGGTATGACGGTGCGAGCATTGATTTCTTTCTTGAAGTCTGGCTGCAATCCACGACCTGGTCGGAGTTGAGTCTTCATATGGAAGGACGGTTAACGCTTGTGTGTTTGCTCGAAGTATGCAATGGGAACAGCTGAACCCCATGTGTGCCTTCTTAACCACACGCCCATTGATATTCCCACCCAACAGGTTCAAAATATGTCACCTGAAGAGCCGATGATGCAAGAATGACTTGGATTCTCCCATCAGTGCAATTATCCCTCCCCGTGACGCACGAACACAAACACCGCTTTCAGCATCGACGCTACATACCTCCAACACGAAAGTCTTCATTGCTAAATAGAAGCAATCGATCCCATGCCCCATCGGCAGCATCAATGATGCTCCTTTAATCGGAAAGGTGTCCTTCATATGCCGGTTTAAATCGTAAACCCAGAGCAAGACCACCATGACATTTCTGTGGTCAAGTCTTTCCTGGAGTTACGTTGGTGTACTCTGTGCTACCCAGCCCGATGGATTTCGATATATTGAGACCCGAATTTCGAAGATGAGTTCGAGATTGACCCTGCCATGCGAGATACATGCATGCAATGCAATGCACTGCATTGCACTGACTTGGGGCGATTATGATGACAGCATAATTCACACCGCATATGTCGCCGCTGTTAATAGTTTTGAGGGTTTATGTTGTGTTTCACTAGATCGCTTTTGAAGGTTTCTGCCATTTCGAGGGCTGTCCCTTGGCGCCATTTTATAGCCGAGGTAGGTTTCCCTGGCTATTTCGCCACCTTTCCCGGTCCTGCGTACCGCTAGATCTTTTTCTGCTTGGTTTGCCGCTAGGTAGCAGATGGGTAGGTCTAGAGCCCTCGCATCATATTTTGCTTGATGTAGATATGAAGCATGTACGAAGGCACTTTGGCCATAGACATGGTATCTCTAGACCAGTTCGGGAAAATTCTTGATGGTGTTCAAGACTAGCTGGACTTTCCTTGAAGGAATCCAACCACTGCGTCTTGCCCTTTGTGTGCATTTATTGTTGCTGGGGCGTAATGGAGACTACTATCGTAGTCTTGCGGTTGCAAGGAAATGGTGATTGGTGGTGGTGTTGGTAGTTAGGACGCAAACTTTGCGGGGTTTCTCAACTTCAGAGCAGGCCATTATGGAAACAGAAGTTCCACAAAGTGTGGGGAAATTGAGGTTGGATAAAAGAAGGGGACATGGCTCGATTGCTCGAGGCTGTATTGCTTGATAGATGCGGTAGATCTTCCGCCTTTTAGCTATTCCATGGATGTAGGGGTTTAGGCTGATGCATTTGATAAAGCTATTAGTCTTGTTTTATCAAATAATTAATGTATTGATTTGTCCATGGGTATGACTTGTTGGGGCAGTATGGGATATAAAATCAGATCTGGGGTGGAAGATGAGGAAGGAGAGATTACGGGGGAGAAAGGGTAAATATAAGAGAGCTGATCAGGGAATAAATATGGGCAAATCACTAATTGACAAAGAATTGTTGCCATTCAATCAAGACCTGATAAGTGGCGTTGTGAATCCCGTGTCTCAACTGCTTATTCAATCATCTCAGCCTGGGAATCATGACATGACTCGGCCTACAAAAGTCATTATGATCATTAACTATGACATTCACCCACTGTCGGAAGTCATATCCACATAATTGGGCATCTCGGCTTGTTTCAAAGCAAACCAGCCTGGTAAGGTTGATCAAGGGGGTGCGAGCTGCCCGTTCGTCTCAGATACGTAAGCACCTTGGAAGAAACAGGTAGAGGAAGGCTATCCAGCTTGTGCAATCGCCGGAAGTCAATAAAAATATCACAAGATAGGGCCATCATACTTTCCTACCCCTTCAATGCTATTTGCTCACGGACCTGTCTGAGCCAGTGGAAAGTGGAGCCACAAAATCCATAAGGCAAGGTTTCGTCCAACAGCCCACTGTCCACGAGTCCATCCCATACTCGACAATGTTCTGTGACCCTCTCTCCACATGCAACATAGACTTGACCTGTTCCATGCAGGAATCAGGATCGCCCTCGCCCTGAATAGCATTTCCTCTCCTTGCATGGTTAGTGCATACCAGAGGTTGGTTTCGCAGAGCTTAATACGACAGTCTCATTGGTATGTGGTACACACCCCCACATGACTGTCCGTGCGAAAGGTGTATTGGCCCATTGTAACAGGAGCAGGATGGAGACACAGAGATAATCTAACATGACGGCGTGAGAAAAGCCCCGATGAATCAATCGGGTGTATCCCGGCCCTTGCTGGAACTGCTGCCAACAACCCCTTTCTCTTCCGGGGTTGTCGGTTGGGGTCACCAGGCCTGATGCAGTAGGAGCATGGCATTGAAAATCGGACTTGAGTTCAGTAGGATCCCGATTTAGTAGCCGGCCTTTGTGGAATGTCGATATTGCTGGAGGGCGGATGTTACGCCGGGGAAAACAAGGTGATGTCAATGCAGTTTCACAGAGTAACGGGTTTGCGCGCTCTCGTTTCACTGGAATCCTCGCCTTGTTCCCTTATTGCCTATATATACCGGCAATGCGACTGATTCCTCGGACTCTCCATTTTATAGGTTGATCCATGCTTATCCGAATACATTCGACACGTTGTTTCAAGACACAGAAGAACGCGCACGTGCAACCTCTCCACAAACAGCATTGACTAATCCAATATGGAACATGGCTTTGAGAAGAGTCGGAGATCCCCTTCTTTGCATAGCGTCACACAGGAAGAGCTAGGAAGCCCGAGTACATTGCCTGTGACGCGTGAGTCGCGATACGAACGATGGGCGAAAAGCATCAAAGGCCTTGAGACTCGCGGTATTGAGCCCGTGTCGCTCGAAGAGCGCATGAAGAATACAAGCTCGACCTCATTCCGGATGTTTCTCACGTGGTTCAGTATGGGCATGTCAATCAACAACATCGTAAATGGCTCCCTAGGGACATTGGTCATGGAGCTGAGCTTTACCGACGCCGCGCTGTGTGCGCTATTTGGGACCTTCCTGGGAGGTCTAGGAATCGGATATATGAGTACCTGGGGTCCCCGAAGTGGCAACCGCACTCTGGTATGCCTCACCTTCCACGCATTTTCTTCTGTCCAATCCCCTTATTGCACCTTTCCCCAAGATCTGCTCATCATTCATTAGCGTGCTTTCGAATCAGATGACTCACGGCTCATACATCTTTCTGATAGATCGTGGCCCGATACTTTATGGGGTATTACCCCGGTAAAGTCTGCTGTATGCTGAATGTGTTGACCAACTTTGGTACCGGCATGATGAGTGCCACGGTAGGAGGCCAGCTCCTTTCCAAGCTGTCAGATGGGACCGTTTCTGTCATCGTCGGCATAGTCCTTGTCGCATTGGTAACTTGGGTGATGGCTACATTCGGAATGCATATTTTCCAATTTTATGAAAGGTAAAGCTGTCTTCGTTCTAGATCGCAAATTTCACGACGTATCATAGTTAACGGTGGCTTAGATATGCGTGGTTTCCGCAGCTGATGATCTTCTGTATCCTCACTGGATCGGCTGGGCCGCAGTTCGATTTCCGCAGCCCATCGATTGGCTCTATCGAGCATATTAACGCAAAGCGTTTGACGTTCTTCTCACTCTGCCTGTCCATTCCTTTATCGTGGATCCCTGTAGCCGCAGACTACCATGTCTACTATTCACCGGAGATCAAGCGATGGAAGGTATGGGCCGCGACCACAGTTGGAATAAGCATTTCAATATGCATCCCGGTTCTTCTCGGCGTTGGGCTCGGCAGTGGAGTTTCACACACTCCAACATGGGCTGCGCTCTATGACGGCACACCGGGGAGTCTGCTAATGGCTGGTTACAATCGGCTTGGACCCCTTGGGAGACTATGCGCCTGCATAAACGTCTTGACAATTGTGTCCAACAACGCACCGAGCTCTTACTCGACGGGACTGAACTTTCAGATGCTTGGAAATATGTGGCTTAGAGTTCCACGACCTGTCTTCACAACCATAGGCACTGTGATCTACACAGCATGCGCGATTGGAGGCAGGAACTCCCTGTATGAAATCTCGAAGAACTTCATGCCGCTCATTGGATATTGGGTCATCATCTGGTTTACCATCGTGGTCGAGCAAGACGTACTCTTCAACCGAGGAAAGGGGTACGACTGGACTATATGGAACGACTGGTTGAAGCTTCCAATGGGAATCGCGGCTAGCATAGCTTTTCTGATCGGTTGGGCAGGGGCCATTGTTGGCATGGTAAGCAACCCTGTCAATATATGCTGGTTAAACAAAATATGCTGATTCCGCATCTTCTCTCTGACAGGATCAAGCCTACTACATAGGCCCGATTGCAAGAGCGATCGCCGGAGGATGCGACCTGGGCATCTGGCTTGGGATGGGCTTTACAGCCCTTGCGTTCCCACCGCTCAGACTGCTCGAGATGAAGTTGATTGGCCGTTGAGCAATATACATGTTGGCCGACTGATTGTATCAGTGTGGATAGTATAGGTGTCGGTATTTCCGGCACTTTTGATGACCGACTATGACTTTGCAGCCGGCTGGGGTGTTATTTATCAAGCTGTCTTTCTGGTTGTCTCTTTGTGTGAATAGAGGTCCATGGTAAAGCACCCTGTTAGATGTGCAAAGGAAACCTGTATGTATGCGCCTATGACTGGCTTTCCATAATTGCGATTTCTCATTGTTGGCCTATTCTACCGAGTAGCTTCGTCCCCCATCGTTGGTGCCTGCGATAAAAAACGAGGTGTAAGCAGCCTGACTCATGAAACATCGGACATGACGTGGACTTACATTGGGCAGCTGAATTATTTGGTGTCCCGGAGTCTTGATGTCGAGTATCATTGGAGATCCGCACCGGATGTGCCAGAGTCGACCGAGGAACTGAGAGGTGAACGAACCGTGGTCGCGAGCAAGTCTGGGGTAGGGGAAAGCGGGGGCGGCGGAGGATCACTCCGGCCTGGATTCTAGTTAGTCCCTTACAGTCTATAACAAACACACCCCGGACTCGTACTGATCTCCTCTTGTACTCCGTACTGCAGGTTGGTTCCTGAAGAATAACCAGAGGACCGAACTGCTATACTATTACCCGCAGCTTCGCTTCAGCCTCTCACAAGTCACATTACTAATGGCTGAATCCACTGAGGGGCCGTAATGCAGCATCCCTTGCCCATGTGATACGTGCTTGACACGGGCTTGACACGGGGCCCTTCACCACCTCCACGACAGCCTCCACCATTCTCACCCTCCTCCAATCCCGCCTTCTGCCATCGAGCCTGCAGGGCGCCTGGCTGCTTATACGCATCCCAAAGGGAATAACTAAGCCAACTACACTCCACTAGCCATGGAGAATGACACTCAGTACACGGCGGAAGGGTTAGGCTATGTCTCAGATCCAACCACCCCCTGGGCCTTTTTGGGCGCGTCGTCCCAGCAGATTCTCACTTCCGCCTGCCTGCTCATCCCGGCTTATCTGATTCTGGTATCCTTGCTTCGATTTCGCCGTGTACGGTGGCTGAGCCAGAAGTACAACTATCCCACTAGGGAGTCCTTCTCGCGTATGACCGACGATGACGCCTACGCGATACAGAAAACCCTGATTCAGCTGGAGTTTCCCTTCTTTTATCTCAAATCGCTCCAGTTTGCCCTCTTTAGGGTGCGATTCTCTAGTCCCTTTGTATAGCATACACCAACCGGCTGACCACTGGCCAGACCTACGGCATCCCGACCGTCTCGAGGGTGCTCACAAACACTAGCCAATTTTCTGAGTCAGCCACTTCCCTGAAGCGTTACGCCGATACGTCCGCCTTAGTTCAGGAATTTGTAGGCCATGCACCATCCTCCAAACGTGCTTGCGCGTCCATCGCCCGTACACGCTGGATCCACAGCAGCTATCGCGCTTCCGGCAAGATCCTAGAAGATGATATGTTGTACACGCTGGGTCTGTTCGCCGTGCAACCAGTGAGATTCATCGATATGTATGAATGGCGAAGCTTGACCGATTTGGAAAAGTGTGCTGTTGGGACCTACTGGAAAAGCATGGGCGACAGCCTAGACATTAGCTACGATGCGCTCCCGTCAGGCAAGACAGGGTTTCGTGACGGTCTCCAGTGGCTGGAGGAGATCATGGCCTGGAACGACGAATATGAGGCTCGCTGCATGGTGCCCGATACCAAGAACCACCAGATTGCCGAGCAAACTATTACAATCATATTGTACATGGTTCCTCGGCAGCTGCTGTATCTCGGGGAGCGATTCGTGTCGTTCATGATGGATGATCGTCTGCGAAAAGCCATGTTGTAAGTGACAGCCACAATGATTGCCACATTTAACCTTCCTTGTAGCAACCTCGAGACTTAACACCTCATACGCTAATCAAAATTTCAGGTACGATGCTCCCCCAGCGCTTGATGCCAAGGTGTTCTCGTTGCTCTTGTCCGCTCGTCGATTCGCCATGCGGTACCTTGCACTTCCCCGCCCGTACTTTCTGCGATACACCACTTTCACCGATGAGTTAGACAAGAATGATCGCATCTTTTCCACCAACTGGGACGCAGCGCCGTATTATGTCAAGCCTACTATCCGGAATCGCTGGGGACCAATTGCTTGGCTGACCTGGGCGCTTGGACGACCTCTACCAGGAGATGAAGGTAGCAAGTATTACCCGCAAGGATACTATACTCCTGATGTAGGACCCAAGTATTTCGAAGGCAAGGGGCGTCGGGATATGTCCGAAATTATGAAGGAGCTTGAGACCACGCGACGTGGCCAGTGTCCTTTTCTTTAAGTCGTGCATGTACCTAGATCTGATGCCACGTGATTGTTAATGTTATGGAACAGCTTTTAAGTTTCGGTTTATTTATATGTACTGCTTCTTCCTGTCAATTATCCTCATGAACGGGGTCTGCCAGATGATGTAGAGGCTATAAATAGCGATTAATAAGTTATCAGAGTGCGCAAGCCTAGCCGAAGGGCTCTGATCAGCTCCATAAGATCTCAATATAAAACTTCCCTTTGGCACTAGGACCCGTCACCAAGGACGCCGATAAAGTTAACTTCAAAAGAGACGACGTCCTCGAAGTTTTGAACCTGACTATCCGATAACAGTGTTGGTCTCCAGCACAGAAAGACGGGGCGGCTTATTGGGATAAGCTTTCCAGACAAGCATGTTGTCTATGGGACATGAATCCCCGACTGAAGATATGTAGCCATAGAAGCAAGGTAGGTTAATTGATGGCCACTAAACACTCGGGCGGTAACGTCATCGTACGCTTTCTCATTGCGGGTATCGTGGGGGAATAGCAGCAGTCCATGAAGGCTTGATATTGGTCTTATTGTCACGAAAATATTGTCTGGCTTGGTCAGTGAATTCATGGAATCAAGCAAAGGCATAAATTCCCAACCCTTCTCCAGACAATAGTGGAAGGGGATTGTTGAAGACGCAGGCCGGCCCGGAACTTGAAGCGGCTTCCCTCGTCACTGCCGGAGCTTACATAAACTCTGATCTCTCCCCGCAAATCCGCCTCCCAGCCGATTTCAATTTCGTCGAGTATACCTTTCCTCTTGGATAGACAGTTTTGCCTCCGATTGAACTGCTGTCGCGCCTCTCACATATCCCGGTTGATCATGGCGTCGCCCACCTCCAACGAGGGCGCCTCTAAGTCCCCCCCGGCAGGCAGTTTCCCCCAGGACCCTTCGGAATTCGACAGCGACCCGCGCATCTCGTTCTCGAAGCTGGACAACAGGTTCATACTGGAAACCGAGGAAGGACAAGAATACGTCTATGACACGATTCTGAAGCGGTGGATTCCGACGGTGTGTGCACGCTCTTTCTCCAGCTGGATGAGCCCTCCTGTGTTTGTCAGCTGTTGAAGTTCTGCTTTTCCTGTTATTGCCGTTTCCCTTGATTTCCTATTGTTCTTTTCGACACCCATGCAACAACCTTGTTGTGTCTATGAACCCTTTTCCGTTGCGGATAGGCCGGTGTGTCTATTGCTGCAGGGATATTGGATGGTTCGTGAAAACTGATTGCTTGGTTGGCGCCGCTTGCGCGCCCGGGGTGTCCTCCAGGTCGATGATGACTTGCTACGACAGCAGCAAGAAGCATACAAAGTCCACGGTGTGGATGAGAGCGAAGAGATCACTGCGGCGTATCTGAAAAAGAAGCGCAAGCTACAGGGGACGACGGATGAGGTGAGTAGTGCTTTCCTTCTTATGATGCGCCATGGACTCGATCGGAACGACAAGGGCTAAGCGGATTGGTAACTACACAGGGCAACGGACAAAAACCCAAGAAGCTGCGCGTCAATACGGCGATCTACATAACATCGATCCCCTTGAATGCGGAGTTCGAGGAAATCCGAGATGTTTTCTCCAAGTGTGGCGTTATCGCCGAGGAGATCGACAGCGGCCGGCCGCGCATCAAGATGTATACCGATGATGACGGCAAATTCAAGGGTGAAGTTCTCATCGTTTATTTCCGACCCGAGTCAGTCAACCTTGCCATACAGATGCTGGATGATTCGGACTTTAGACTTGGAGTAACAGGGCCCCATGGGCCTATGCGGGTCCAGGTTGCGGATTTCTCGTACAAGAGCCAACAGGAAGCACCGACCAAGACGAGTATGAGGGACAAGAAGAAGATCATGCAACGGACTCAGAAGCTGAACAGGTATGCGGGATATTCGACCGACTGGGGTGATGGCCGGCTTGACTGACACGATTTGGTAGCAAACTTGCCGACTGGGACGATGATGATGTGGCTGCCATTCCGGAGACGAACTCGCGTTTTGAGAAGGTCGTCATCCTGAAACATATGTTCACTCTGAAGGAATTAGATGTACGAGCTACTTCCGGACTACGCGTTGTGTGAAGAAAGCTGACAACCCGTAGGAGGACCCCGCGGCCATTCTCGATATCAAAGAAGATATCCGTGACGAATGCTCGAAGCTGGGAGAAGTGACGAATGTCGTGCTGTATGATAAAGAATCTGATGGAGTGGTGAGCGTTCGCTTTCTCGAACCCGAAGCAGCCAGGAACTGTGTCAAGGTAAGTTTGGTTACGGCCACACTCCGACAGTCTTGAAGATGGTTTGGTTGGTGCTAAGAACGTTGGGCTCTAGATGATGGATGGGCGCTTCTTTGGTGGCACCCGGGTTGAGGCATATATTGCAGACGGCAGTGAGAAGTTTAAGAAGACCAATGAAAAGCGGGCGGCGCTGGAAGACCTGGCCGAGAAGGGATTCGATGCTCCGGACGAGGAGGAGGAGCAGCGGTTGGACGAGTTTGGCACATGGTTGGAAAGCTCTCATACGGTAGAAAACACAGCCAAGTGAGATGCTCCTGTCCGTGGCTGTTGCTGCTTGCCTGTATGTTGAATAGTTGGGTACATCGGATACATGGACTGGTATAATACATCGCTGCGCCGGTCCCGTATCCCAGGTAGATGACGGACTCCTTGTACAATAGCGTTCTGGGATGGGAATGGCGGCAAAGTATGATAATAATGCAAGAAACCGGCAGTCTGTTTACCTCTGGGGGTCTGGAGTACGGAGTACAGAGCACAGAGTATTGGGTGTGTATTACCAAGTTTGGTTCGCGGCGAGGCCACAAACATGGTTCGTTCCTGGTGCTGGCCGGAGGGTGATCCCGTGACCGGCGCCATGCCGGATCGGGGGCAGCCCCTATTTACCAGGCCAAACGGCCACGCTGACTGGGCCAGCTGGACTGACTGGCTGGGCTTTGTTGATCCCGGCGACGCCCGCACAACGTTGGCCAACCCTCCCCCCCTTCACCGCTCTCCCTTCTACCCAACTCTCCACTAGGCCAAACTAACTTCCTCCCATTCCTCGTTTTCTCCCTCCCCTTCTCCTCTGCCTCATCCTCCAGTCGACTGTCTACCCCGGTCTCCTCCCAACAACCACTCTGCCCCATCCCCCCCTCCGGCTTCAGCCTCTTTCGACCTTTTTTTCCCGTCAACACCCCCCCAAACTCCCTCCACAATGCGTGAGATTGTATGTTGTTCCTAACCCCTGGTCCTCTCGGGAGACGCGTCGCCGGCTGGCATTTCTCTCGTTGGGACCCCACCGGTTCTCTGACCAACTCAGTTTTGCTAACTGGTCCTTTACTATAGGTTCACCTCCAAACCGGCCAGTGTGTAAGTTCGAACGTGTCTTGGAATTGCTGTCTATGTGTCAGCTTGGTGTCCAGTGGACTAAACATATCTGGCGGAATAGGGTAACCAAATTGGTGCTGCTTTCTGGTACGTCTCACCATGAATTGCCCTGTTGATGGGGTATCCTTGAAGCTTTGGAAGCATGACTTCCAGCTATCTCGCGTTTGTTTTGATCCCGGGTAATCTAACAACTCAATAGGCAGACCATCTCTGGTGAGCACGGCCTTGACGGCTCCGGTGTGTAAGTGCAACCTGTCTACGTCTCAATCGGCCGACGAACGACAACACCAACGACAACAATACAATATATCAGTTACTCATAAAGTGGATAGTTACAATGGCTCTTCCGACCTCCAGTTGGAGCGCATGAACGTCTACTTTAACGAGGTGGGTGTCTGTCACTCTTTTTCTGCGCCGTGGTATTTCAATCCTTTAACCCCTTCACCAGGCTAGCGGCAACAAGTATGTTCCTCGTGCCGTCCTCGTCGACCTTGAGCCCGGTACTATGGACGCTGTCCGCTCCGGTCCCTTCGGTCAGCTCTTCCGCCCCGACAACTTCGTCTTCGGTCAGTCTGGTGCCGGTAACAACTGGGCCAAGGGTCACTACACTGAGGGTGCCGAGCTGGTCGACCAGGTTGTCGACGTTGTCCGTCGTGAGGCCGAAGCTTGCGATTGCCTCCAGGGTTTCCAGATCACCCACTCCCTCGGTGGTGGTACCGGTGCCGGTATGGGTACCCTTCTGATCTCCAAGATCCGTGAGGAGTTCCCCGACCGTATGATGGCCACCTTCTCCGTCGTCCCCTCCCCCAAGGTCTCCGACACCGTTGTTGAGCCCTACAACGCCACCCTCTCCGTCCACCAGCTCGTCGAGCACTCCGACGAGACCTTTTGTATCGACAACGAGGTATGTGCTGGAATTGTGTCTGAGAGGAGGCAGTGGATGGAGAACTAACGAATTGGGCACTAGGCTCTGTACGACATCTGCATGCGCACCCTCAAGCTCTCCAACCCCTCTTACGGTGACCTGAACCACCTGGTCTCCGCCGTCATGTCCGGTGTCACCACTTGCCTCCGTTTCCCCGGTCAGCTCAACTCCGACCTCCGCAAGCTGGCTGTCAACATGGTTCCCTTCCCTCGTCTCCACTTCTTCATGGTCGGCTTCGCTCCTCTGACCAGCCGTGGCGCCCACTCCTTCCGTGCCGTCTCCGTTCCCGAGTTGACCCAGCAGATGTTCGACCCCAAGAACATGATGGCTGCTTCTGACTTCCGTAACGGACGTTACCTCACCTGCTCTGCCATCTTGTGAGTTTTTTTTTCTCGGTTACCAACTCGGCTAAATTTCCGCTAACGTATGTCCAGCCGTGGACGTGTCTCCATGAAGGAGGTTGAGGACCAGATGCGCAACATCCAGAGCAAGAACCAGACCTACTTCGTCGAGTGGATCCCCAACAACATCCAGACCGCCCTCTGCTCCATTCCCCCCCGTGGTCTCAAGATGTCCTCCACCTTCATCGGTAACTCCACCTCCATCCAGGAGCTCTTCAAGCGTGTCGGCGACCAGTTCACTGCCATGTTCCGTCGTAAGGCTTTCTTGCATTGGTACACTGGTGAGGGTATGGACGAGATGGAGTTCACTGAGGCTGAGAGCAACATGAACGACCTGGTCTCCGAGTACCAGCAGTACCAGGACGCCTCCATCTCCGAGGGTGAGGAGGAATAGTAAGTGTCATTCCCTGCTCTGTGGATCTTGTATGTGTGCTAACCGTTCCCGCAGCGTTGAGGATGAGGTCCTTGAGGGCGAGGAGTAAACTTCTCAAATCGATACCTATGCGAATTGAGATCAGCTCCGTAATACCCCGATAAGTCTACATTCTCTATGGCATTGGCCTACTGGTCGATGTCAGTGAATTATTTTGTTTGAGCGCTCTTAATTTCCCTTCCTGTTTTTAATTTCTTAGGCCAGTCGATGCCTGAACTTATTAAACCAATAGCACATAGTTTAAAGTTTAAAAGCAGTTTACGGGTGCAGTTCGTTGAGTACAGAATTTCTAAGAACCAGTTAGATCAGTAGAACCATATCTAGATAGGTATAGATATTTTCCATACCCCTTCCCCGGCGCAGTGGACACATGTAAGCAGCCAAGGGGGCCTGAGATCATCTCAGGGGCTATCCAAATCCGGCCACTGTCAAACCCCGGTCCTCCTGCCAACTATTTAGATACTGACCCAATACTTGAACATCCCCCCCTCAATATGGAAAGACCACTTTAGTTGGCAGTACTCATTCATTCATTCCCCAGATATTTTGCGGGATTTCCGTGTCAGATGCTAATAGCCAACTCATCCCGGCTCTGTCATGCCGCCAGACAGACATTTTGGCGTTATGTATGTGCAGTGGGCCCATTCTGTAGAGCTACCTAAACATACCCTCCGACTCCGTACCCCGCGACAGAAACGTACGATTCAGAGTCATTCATTATTTGCATAATGTACATAGCTCCTATCGTGAACCAACCTCAATAGTAGTCCAGGGAACCGATGAAGAGACCACGAATTGAATTGCATTGTCTGCTTTGAGATAGAGAAGCTACCTAACTACCTACTTACCGACACTGTTGAGGTAATGCTGTAGTAGTACCTAGGTACTTGGGTAGTATATAGTCGCCTTGTCCCAAAAACTACGTACCTAGGTACCTACTTGGGCAGGCAGGTACCTGGGTAGGTAGGTCCTAGGAAGGTGCCCCCCCCCGGAAAAATCACCCGCCCAATTAGGAAGGACCCTTTTTTGGGAAGGAAGCCCCCTAATGGTTTTACCTATAGTATGTACCTAGGAGGTAATTACTACCTAGCTTGGTAGGAATAGGTAGGTACTAAGTACTTAGGTAGTACAATTGAACTTTAGGTACTTACGTTGGAGCAGTGCGTACTTGCTTGAGGACGTACCTGCCTACCTAGGTGAGTTGTGATTCGTAAGGTAGGTATAAGTTAGTAGTTTTTTTTTTTTTTTTTTTTTTTTTTGGTTGACGTATGTAGGGAACTGGGTACTTACTTACTTTATTTGGTAGATACGAGCAGAAGGGGAAAGATGTAGGGTGGCCTTCATCACCTAGGTCTGTTATTGGTGATTTTACTTACATGGTATAAGTAAGGTGGATATAGGTTGCATGGTATGCTGGTTTAGGGTGATTGGGTATGGAGGTCTTTGACTATTTATGATGTGGTTAAGGAGGAGAAGGGGGGGGTGGTTTCTGGGGTTGGAGGTGTAGTGCAGGTGGCTTTTTATTTTTTCGGAACTGGGGTAGAGAGAGAGAGAGAGAGAGAGAGAGAGAGAGAGAGAGAGAGAGAG